>CM046450.1:62703683-63139662 GCA_025506515.1 Flaveria trinervia | reverse complement strand
CAGACGTGTCTGATCCAGAAGGAGAAGCATGTGAAGGACCTGACGAGCTAGACACAAAAGCAGTCTGGAGGGTGCTCCAGATGTCTTAGCTTGAGGCGTGGCGTGTATAAAGCTGGATTTTGTGTGTACGAGACTTCTGAGCTCTATACTTCATCCTTAGTGCTTCTTCTCGCAACTTAAGAATGAAGTCATTTATATCCAGCTTTACAAGGATTCCATTCTGTCTCAGGTTAGACACGAATGTAGCCCACTTATTAGGCAACCGTCTGCGAAGTTGCTTACTTTCTCTTCCATGGTAGTAGCCACTCCATGTGTATGCAATTCGCTCATCAAGTGGTAGAATCTGTCTATGACTTCATCCAAACTTTCATTACCAATTGATGAGAAGTTATCGAATTCCTTCTTTAACTCCTTTGCCTTGATTGCCTTCAATGATGCATTACCATCTATCTCTTCTCTAGCGCATCCCACAGTTTCTTGGACTGCTTGTTCTCTGAATACTGTTGGAATAGTCTTTGGGGATAGACTGAGTGATCAATGCATAAACTCTTCTCTGCATTGTACTTACTTTCTGTGCGTCTGTCATCCCGCTTAATGTTAGTTTAACTCCATCAGCTCCCACCGGTGTACTATAGCCTATCTCAATGGCTTCCCACAGATTAGGATCTACTCCATTAAGGTAGATCTCAAACGTTGTTTCCAGTGGGGAAACTCATCTAAAGTCAAAAGCTTTGGTGGTTTATTATGATTCCCACCTCACTCTCAAGCAACAGCAGGTTCTGTATCCTTGAGTCCTTCCCAGCAGTAAAGGCGGACATCTGATCTTCCATGACGAATAAACTTATAATCTAATCAAACAAACTTTCACTGATGCGACTGAAGGATGCGAATGAGCTAATCGTGCGTATAAGCTCTGCGATTGGTTCAATCGTGCGAATGAACTGGGCGATTGGTTCAGTCGTGCGTATGAATCTGGTGCGTATGAGCTATGCGAACGAACGGTTTAGTCGGCCGAATGAGGGTGCGACTAGGTCCAATCATGCGTATGAGCAATGCGAATGGAGTCCAGTCCTACGAATGAGTCACTCGTGCGACTGAAGCTGCTGTTTTGCGAAAATTTCTAGGTTTGACGGGTTTCAGCCGTAAAAATTCGAAATTTCACAAGTTCTAATCGCCTAAGTTCGTAGAAACCAAACGTCGATGAGCAGGGAACTTCCAAGATCACTTTTGATGCCAAAGATTGTGTTTTTAGTGTAAAACACAAACTTTTATGCAATCTTGATTGAATCAACATGTAATCAAGAGCCAATAGCTTTGATACCACTTGTTAGGACCTGGTATTCGACGGAAATACCTAGAGATCACGTGTAAACCAGATCAAATAGTGCGGAATCCTATTTGATTGGCGATCCAATCAGTGAGAACACATGAAGAATCAATCAAGGATTGAAACTAACGTTAGAAATCGATAAGGAATCGATCTAATGTGTTCTATGAACTTGGAGAACGATTTGGAAGGTTTCTGGACGGCTAGGGTTCGTCTGGAATCCTACTTGATCAAGCGTCCCTGTTTTTCACGAATTGAGTTGGTTTATAGGTTGGCCTATTCAATCGTGCGACTGAACCATTAGTTTGGTTCAGTCGTGCGATTGAACCATGCGGTTGGTTCATTCGTGCGACTGAGTGTTCAGTCGTGCGACTCAGCCAATCTTATGTTACAGTCGTACGACTGATCCAGTCTCCTGGTTCAGTCGTGCGACTGAGTCAATCGTGTGAAGTTCTTCATGTGTATGGTTCATTCGCATGAGCCATTCGCATGGGAACTTCATTAAGTTAAGTTTGAATGTTTTAGTTAATTAATATACTATATGTACCTTCAAGTGATCATAAACCAATCAATTCAGTCACGACTCATTCATGAACTATTAAAACATTATAAACAACAGACTATCAATATCAGTTCATTACTCATACCAAACAAGATCTATTATATCACATATCATGATCTGGGGACATACAGTATCAACAACAACCAACAGCTCAACCATCACCTTTACCTTCACCAATACCATCACCTTTACCTTCACCAATACCATCATTTCCTTCACCACAACAAACACCACCTATGATCACTCAACCTACACCTACATCACCACATCATCAATCTCCTATATCACCACACCATCTCCTATTCCTCCTTACCAACCATTACCATCATCATTGATCACCTGCTGAACCAGAGGGATCAACAAGTGCATCCAAATCATCTTCTGATGAGGAGGATCATCATGATCAACCAGAGCTATGAATGAACCTTCTGAGGTTGTTCCTTCTAAGAGCTATGTTGAATCAAACATCAACAGGCATGTGAGAAAGATGAATTGATAACTGAGTTGTTACTCAACGTAGAAAGGATGGAAAGAACACAATACAGGAGAGCAGTAATTATAAATGATAGAATTCTAGAACTCGATGAGAAAGAAGGAGAATTGAAAGATCTCTAAGAAAAACATGCACTTGAAAGAATGGAACAAGCCAAAGAGACTGAAAATCCAAAAGCTACTCTGAAACACTCAAGAGAGAACTGAGTGGTTATATAGACACTCTTGAAATACAAACTATTGCCATGGTGGAACAAGAAAACATCATAGAGGAACAAGCTGATATCATCTCGAAACTGGAAAAGGAAATCGAGAGCAAGAACAAAAGAATATCTAAGCTTGAAATGAGGATTAAAAGAACTGATAAGAAGGATGATGATGAAAAAGAAGAACAAAAGAATGATGATGAGAATGAATAAAAAGTGGTTGATGAAAGTGAAACTGCGATTAAAGACCAGAGCTTAGACATGGTAGTGTATTCTGGAAACACTGACCACTCAGACTCAGAAAATGGTGAATTTGAAGAACTCTTCAGTGCTTTGGATAGTTTGCTTCTGAACAATTCACCATTGATGATGATTTTTGGGAATTCATTAACAATCAAAGAACTGAGGCAGAGCCTTTTGTATTCCTTCCTAAATCACCAGTGCCATTGGAAAAGGAATTGTCTCTGCAAATTGTCCCTGCCATATCATTGACAGAAGAACAAAAAGAGGAACTAAGAGAAAGATATGAACAAGAAAGGAAAGAAGAAACCGCACATGAACAAAGTGAAATGAAGAATCAAGAGCCAAGCACACCTGAAAGGGTCCCTGAACAAAACGATCAAGCTGAAACCTCTACCCTGCAACTTCAAACTTACTCGTGAAAGAGGAAGTCTTTGGCAAAAAAGGCTAAAGGCAAGAGGCCAATAACTAAAGAAGAACTGTCAAAGAAGCAAGAAGATGACCCAAGAAGTTTTGCAGCAATTGCTGAATTCTTGGAAGAACATGAGCAGGCAGAAGCTCAGTCGAAGAAGTTGCCAGAGCAATTGATTTAGAAGAAGGAGAAATTGCTAATGAAGATGAAGTGTTAAAGGATGTTCTCATGGACAGTCCTCTTAAAGAAGAACAGTCAGTAGAAGAATGGTAACCAAAGCTCAAATTGATGACTTGATAATTAAAGCCATGTTCTTGATCAATCATGGCTATGATCCTGATGAAATATTTGCAATGACTTATGAGAAAATGAAAGAAGAGGAAGAGAAAGTGAAGCTATTGCTTGATCCAATGATAGACACTGACTATGAGAAGACAATGTCAAAGGACACTCCAATTCTCAAAGACTCATCCATGAAGAAACCACAAGGTATGAAGTTCCACTAACAAGAAGGGGTCCTCTACAAAAAGCTTCCCAAATGAAGAAATCAACCCCCCATCCGAATCATATATTTCCTGATCCTTATAACATGTCTGATAAGGAAATGAAGGAATACCTTTCAAATCAGGGATTCACAAAAAGAAAGATTGCAAACATGAAGACAAATTCATTAAGGGTTGCCCACTACAATAATCAATGAAAAGAAAGATAAACTCAAGAAACTAGAAGAAGAGTTGACAAAAAGCAAACAAGAAACAGAATGTCAGCTGAAGACATGCTGCTGAACATAAAAGATCAAGAACTACTTGCCCCGGTACTCCACAAATATCCTGAATGGTTTGCAGAACCATCTCAGTTGAAGCTGTAGGAAGGACTGACCACTGCTGAACTGAATTTGAGAATATACTTAAGATGTTCAGAAGGACAAACAACTTCAATTCATTAAAGAAAATTGCTTAAGAAAAGATAAAACATTTGTCAATCCCCTAGAAAAGAAGAAAAAGGTGGAAGCAGAAGAAATAGTATTCCCTGAGTTGAAGGTGAAGCCAACTGAGTCTTTAAAGAGGAAAGTAGTGTCTGGTACTCATTCTTCCATTCCTATCTCAAATGTGTACTATGATGAGAAAACATATGAGCTGGTGATAGAAAGGAAGTAGGGAGGAAAAGAAGGAGCTGACATTAGACTTTTCAGTGGATATGAAGTGAGACTACTTGATGAATCATACATCCACTACATTTATACCAGGCACTTCAGGGAATTAATCAACAAATTGGGTGAACAAGACATGCACTTCTTTTTGAAATGCATCAAGTTGTTAAAACTGGCCTATGACAGAATAAAGATTAAAAGAGATAAAGAAGAAGAAGAAAACACCACTGCAACTTGCAAACATTGTTAAGCTTGAAGTAGATATGGGAGGGAGTTTATTGATTCATAGAGATGGTCTTTCAAAAATCTCCATATGGGAACCGATTCCTCTGAAAAAGTTACCAATGGAAGCCATCTACAACATGAGCAAAATGAAAATACATGTGCTGAGTAGAGACAGGATGCCCGAAGCAACTGATTTTGTAAACATGATCAAGGCTATTCTGGATCCCACCAAAGCAACATTCCTACTACCTTCTGAAGAGCCAGCTGAATCTTCACAACATCAATCACCTCCTAAACATTGTGGAAAACTAGGTTGTATAATCCTTAGGGGGAGTATTGTTGCACCCTGAAAGGATCATACATGCCAACTCAATGGGTGAATTGATGATTGTTTAGCTGGAATCCCACCAGTCCAAGATGCAATGCGGATGAAGAAATACAAGAAAATAACACATATTAGCTTCCGCATTAGTCAATGCGGAGGACAAAAATCTGACGCGGACAAGTGTTTACTCTTCCGCATTAACTAATGTGGAAGACACAACACTTATGCTCAACAAGTTACTCTTCTGCATTGATAAATGCAGAAGAATAAAAGAAGATGCGTATAAGACTTTGATCATCCGCATTGACAAATGCGGATGACCAACCAACTGCACACAAGTATTTGTTCAACCGCATTAACCAATGCGGATGACCAACTTACTAATGCTGATGATCAAGTGGAAATGCGGATCAAGATTATCTCATCCGCATTTGTCAATGCGGATGAACAAGCAAAGATGCGGATCAAGACTTAGACTAGCTTCTAATATAATAGGTCAGGGGTAGTTTAGTCATTTTTAAAGGCATCTTGTCTTGTGTATAAATATAATAGTTTACCTCATACTGAGGTGACAGTTGATAGATAGAGGATTTTGTTGTCATTATTCTCTGTAATTTGTCAACTTTCATATATCAATACAAACATAATTTATGAGTAATTTTTCTTGCTAGATTGTTCTTCGATTGTTGTTTCCGCCACTCAATCGTTGACGTGATTATCATATTCGATCTCAGTAAGAATATCACTCTTACTAAAACCAGTCAATTACCCAGTCAAACACTGATGAACTCTCGTTCAATAATGGTACTTTAGCATAAGTCAAAAGGACATACAACTAACAAAACAACACTAGTTTCGCTGGTTGAAGAGATAGTATCGCTGGATTATTGCTAATTTCGCTGAATGAATCTATAAAACTTTTTCAACATGAAATTGATCCAAATTCACCGAAATCTTAAAGCACTTAAAATTTGATGATTACAGAACTGTTCCACATCAAAAACTAACCAAAATCAATCAATTTCCATACCCAAATAACTCAAACTCGATTTAGAATTGATGAAATAGTGATTTGGAACTAAAATAACGAAAAACTCACTCAAGCCAGAGCACAATGGCTCTGATATCATTTTATTGGTCCATGTTGGATCAAGAAGAAGGCTAATGCAACCAAAACTAAGTCACTTAGATAATATTGGTGCTGCATGCAAAGGCTTCCGAAGCTTAACATGGAACTTCCGAAGGTTGCAGAGTTCTTCTGAAGACAAAGTGAAAGATCAACTTTCAAAGACATAACTCTACTTCCGAAGTGAATTGCATACTTCCGAAGTTCAAATAAGCTGAAGACCACTACCGAAGTTTGCTGTAAGGAAGAAGTGTCCAAGCCTTGGAAGAAGCTGTCTCTTCCAAAGAATAACTGGCTTTGGAAGTACTTACTCTTCTAAAACCACTTAACCTTCAGAAGACACTGCTATGAACCAGTGGACACAAGTATGGTCTCTGACACTCTACTGTAGAGCTCTGATACTGTATGGCTTCTTGCTAAAGAACCATACAGTTGACCATACTTTATTCCACTATTCACCTTTTTCATGATTGTACAAGTTACCAACTTTAGTTGGTGACAACAGGTAAGTCAGGGACATGTCCTGACTACCAAATATTAGATAAGACTTTATCCGAGATACCTTAAACTTTAGTATTGTAGTATTGACTTTAGCTATAGGATCCCAACGGTATCAAAGTATATCCGGCTGTAGGTAGTATTATATATAGGTTCTCTTTGTAACTCATTCCATACCACTCCTTGTAAGAGTCTTGTATTATTGAGTTGAGAAGCAATATATAAAAGTACCTTGAAAATTATTTCCTGTGTTCTTTATTACTTTCTATATTGTGATCAAATCTTACTGATTCTATCTGATCCAGAGTGTTGTTCTAGGTGAGTTTGAGAGAAAAACATATCTGTTTAGTGACAAACATCGATCCTACAATTGGTATCAGAGCTTCTCAGGCTCTGATTGCATGATCTAACCATCCAAATCAACCTGTTTTTCACTCCTCCCTACAACCCACTCACTCAAATATCCTTAACAAGTCTAAGGTAGAGATGAGAACCATGACAAAGGCTCTCATCATTACTCCTAAAAATTTTAGCTCTTTGAGCAGAGAATAGAAGGCTTCATTAGATATCAAGACAGCAAGATATGGAACTCCATTGTCAATGGCCCGTATAAGCCAAATGTGGCATCACCTGGTGCAAACAGTGCCATGATAGAAAAGGCTGTAGAGGATTACACTGATGAAGACAGAAAGAAGATGGACATTGACAACAATGCCATGACCATTCTCATGACTGCAATACCGAACTCCATTATGGTGTGATTCGAGCATTGCACGACCGCCAAATAGTTGTTTGATGCACTTGCTCAGATGTACTCAAGCTCTAATGACTCAAAGAAGGACTCGCTCAAGTAGTAGTTTGAGAACTTCACTTATATTTCTAGAGAGACTCTTAGCCAGCAGTACTTCAGGTACATGGATCTTATCTCTTCTCTTCAGTCTGTGAAGATCACTCCTGAACTTAGAGATCTTACTAGAAAGTTTATGAGTGCTCTTCTGAATGAGTGGACATTCTACTATGTCTCCATAAAGAGGACAGAGAATTTGAACACTCTCACCATGATTGAACTCTATGGCATCCTTGATGGATATCGCCAAGAGATAGAGAGTAAAAAGGGCCACCAAACAAGCAGACCCATGAGTCTTCCTGCTAGCAACGCATTAATGGTTGCTGAAGGCTCATTACCCCCACAACCTCAGCATTACCTCACTTATCCGCAGCCATCTTGCTCTTTTGGACCTTACATCACTTTTCCTGAGACTCCAAGGTCTCAACAGGCTAAACGCAACTCCTTCAGGAAAGTTCTGCCTTTGTCTCAGGAAGTAGAAACTCTGGTGATTTTCAATACTGCTTTAAGGATCTTGAGTTTTTCAGTCCAGATGATGTAGAGTACGTGGATATTGTCCAATAGATAGCTCTTTTAACTTACAGAGCGAAGAAGTTCTTTAAGAGAACCGGAAGGCATTTCCCTCAAAACCCAACTACCAGCAAGTTCGGGTTTGACAAGACCAAGGCAAAGTGTTACAATCGTAACCAACTAGGTCACTTTGCAAGGGAATGCAAGGCTCCCAAGACCAATCCGGGAACCCCACAGACCTCCACACATCCCTCAACCTCAAAGCCCGCTGAGAAGTCAACTGAAACAGCTACAATGGCTTAAGAAGTTTACTAGAGCGTCATGGTACAGGATGTGACTCCTCGCAAGATCTCATGGCCGGAACAGATGATGCCCAGGCATATGAACATCTCTGCACTCCAGCCTGTATAGCTAAAGTTAAATTCTATCAGGATTACAACATGGAAATTAGATCTGATATTGAGTCTTTAAATATCTTAAAATCTGATTTTAAAAGAGCTAAATCTGACTATCAAAAGAAAATTGAGGAGTTAGAGAAAATTGTGTCTCTTTTAAAACATGAACACACCAACTACAAGACTCAAATCAAAGATCTCATATCCAAATTGTTTGAGGCTCAATTCCATCATGTCACCGCTGTGGCTAAGGCTAGGAAGCATGCTATCTCTGAGCAAAACTTCCAAGCTATTCTTGCATCATCCTGCCATTCCAAACTCTGTTATCAGAACAAGGAGGGTTGGGAACTAATGAAATTGCTCCACCAAACTCCTATGAGTCTATTAGACAGCCTAGATGTGGTACTGAGGAGCAAGAGGTTCCAACAGCTGACCCTTCCTCTCTAGAGTTGAAGGAGGAAGCATCAATAGTGGCCACCACAGGGAAGGAACAGGTAGATGTACCCATCTCCTCCTGTGAAGAACAAATCCTAACCACTAAGGCCAGAAGAAGCAGAGCTAAAGCTACTAGGAGAACTACCAAGAAGGTGGCTGAGTCCAAGCTGAAGATGACCCAAAGCAAAAGGGTGTCTTTATCTCAGCTGGATTCCAAGCGTTAGGTACTTCTGATTCAGAAAGGAGTGTAATACGAACACTTCTATCCTGCCAAAGGATTAGAAGTTGAAGGGAAAAGTTGATGATGAAGAAAAGAAGCCCAGGAAACAGCAACCCTCACTTCCCAAACAACTAACATTGCATGCATAATATGTGGTCTGCAAAATCACATGGCAAAAGATTGTTACTACAATCCTACAAGCACACATTATGCAAATAATGTTAGAAAAGAAGGGGTTAGGGAAAGTTTCACATTTGGACCTTTTCAAACGGTTCAAGTGATGAAAAAAGGAAAGCTAGTTTCCGAAGCCATGTTGCTTTTGGAAGAAACTCTTTCTTCCAAAGGGAAAATGGCTTTGGAAGCAAAAGCTACTAAGGTTCACAAGAACAAGAAATCTCCCTTAAAAGCTTCAACAAGCTCATCCTCCAAGATCAACCAAAGGATGGACCGGAAGATCAAGGAAGATGTTGCAGCCCAAACCTCTTCCTCAAAGACCTCTATTGAAGCCCCATGCATAACATTTGGTTCAATTATCTCATTATCTTTGGAAGAACCCGAGACCAGCAAGGCTTGGGCTTCCAAACGAAACTAACAATCTCATCTTATGTGCAGGGACATCCGTATGACAAAAACAAAAATATCTGGATTTTAGACAGTGGATGCTCCAGGCACATGACAGGGAACAGATCTTTCCGTCAATAGTTTCAGAACTATGATCGAGGTCCTGTCCAATTTGGAGGTGAGGTCGGAGGATATATTTCTGGCAGAGGGAGTATATCCAATGGTAAATTAAATATTGACAAAGTTCACTTTGTCAAACAGCTTGAACACAACCTGTTAAGTGTTTCTCAATTCTGTGATCAAAACCACCAAATTCTTTTCACAAAACATGAGTGCATTATCCTCAAACCTGGGATGACAATTCCTCCAGAATTGGTGCTTCTTAGATCTCCCAGAAAAGGGGATATGTACAAGCTTGATATGAACAATGCTTCCCCAATAGGTGAAGTATCATGCTTTCTTTCCAAAGCTGATGGTGATGAGTCAACACTTTGGCATAAACGTATGTGCCATGTAAATTTTAAGACAATGAATAAATTGGCTAAAAATAACCTGGTACATGGTTTGCCTAAAAAGGAGTTTTTCTGCAAAGATAACTATGTTGCATGCCTGAAAGGGAAACAAAACAAGATATCTCATAAATCCAAATATGTTAACTCTATCACTACTCCATTACACTTATTGAACATGGATCTTTTTGGTCCCACAAGTATAATGAGCATTGGAAGGAAATCATACTGCCTTGTCATAGTTGATGATTTTACAAGATTCACATGGGTATTCTTTTTAAGAACTAAAGATGAAACTACTGAAACACTAAAATCTTTTATTCATAAAATAGAAAATCAAATTGATCACAAGGTTAAAATCATTAGAAGTGATCAAGGGCCTGAGTTTAAGAACTTCATTCTTGACTCACTCTGTAACTCAAAAGGGATTGCCACACAATATAATGCTCCCAGAACTCCTCAACAAAATGGTGTTGCTGAGAGGAGGAACACGACATTTATTGAGGCTGCTCGGACTATGTTAGCTCATTCAAGAATACCTCTAACATTCTGGGCAGAGGTAGTCAGCACTGCATGCTATGTGCATAACAGAGTTCTTGTAGTTAAGCGCCATGGAAAAACCCCTTATGAGCTATGGAACAAGAGGCCACCAATTGGCTTTCTAGGGTCCTTTGGCAGTAGGTGTACCATACTTAACACAAATGACAATTTAGCAAAGTTTGCTGAAAAGTCAGATGATGCTATCTTTGTTGGGTAGTCTTCTAGCTCCAAAGCTTACAGAGTATACAACATTAAGAATCAACAATTTGAGGAGTCATCCAACATAGTTGTTAATGAGCACACTTCTTGTGTTAGGGGGAATGGCCCTAATCATATTTTTTATTTAGAATTGTTTTCAAACTATTCTAAACCATCTTGTGAGATGTTTCAGTTGGAACAGGAGCTCAAAATGATATTGATGCTACTGCTGATGATCAACTGTTTGAGCTACCTAGACCTAGTCCAAATTCTCCAAGAGTTGCTATAAACGAAGTTTCCACCATTCACAGATCTGATAGCTTGACTATATCAAGGAAATGTGAAGTTTCTACAAGTGAATCACTTACTGAGCCTCAAAACTCATCAGGTGATCCACCACAACACCAGGTAGAAGAAGTAGTGTTTTAAAGGGACAAGAAGCTATTAACACCACTCATAGCCAACCATTTATGATGTTTCTCACTCATTCAATCAGTCCTCATTGAATGATTTTGAAACAGCAGCTGGACAGAGTGTTCCAGTTCCTAAGCAGAATATGTCCAACCTGGATCTATCTCTACAACAGGAAGTGATTCCTCGCCTTAGGATTCATAACACTCATACTGCTGAGAACATCATAGGGGATGTCACTGAGGGTATGTGAACAAGAGGACAGACTCATCATAGGAACGTCTGCTTGTACATATGCTTTCTATCCCAGATGGAACACAAGAAAGTAGAAGATGCCTTAAAAGATAGTAGCTGGCTTGAATCAATGCAAGAGGAGCTGCTTCAATTCAAGAGATAGAAGGTATGGAACCTATGTCCGCTACCATCTGGTCAAGTGCCAATAGGCACTAAATGGGTTTTCAGAAACAAGATAGATGATAGAGGCTTAATCATCAAGAACAAAGCAAGACTTGTAGTTCAAGATACACACAAGAGGAATGAATTTATTATACTGATGTCTTTGCACCAGTGGTAAGACTTGAGGCAGTTAGGATCTTATTCGCTTATGCTGCATCCAAGGACTTCACTGTCTATCAAATTGATGTCAAGTGTGCATTTCTATATGGGGATATACATAGGGAAGTCTATGTATGCCAACCTCCAAGATTTGAAGACCCATAGCACCACAACTATGTGTGCAAATTGGATAAAGCTCTATATGGATTGCATAAAGTACCTAGGCTGTGGTATGAGACACCGTCTTAGTTTCTTATGAAGAATGGCTATACTAGATGTACCATTGACAAGACTCTCTTCATCAAAAGTCTGGAAAGGACATCTTGCTTGTTCAAGTCTGTGTTGATGACATCATATTTGGTTCTTCAAATGACCAAATGTGTAAGGACTTTGAGAGCATTATGAAGAAAAAGTTTGAGATGAGTTCCACGGGAAAAATGGACTTTTTCCTTGGAATTCAGGTGAAGCAAATGAAGGAAGGGTTCTTCATTAATCAATCTAAGTATGTCTCTGACATCTTAGAAAGATTTGAAATGAAGGATTGCAACCCTGCCAAGACACTCATACCCAGAAACCATAATCTTTATCATGACCTTGATGGGGAGGATACTGATCAACATCAGTATAGGGAAATTATTAGTTCTCTGATGTATCTTACTGCGAGTAGACCTGATATCATATTTGCTACTTGCATTTGTGCAACATATCAGGCTGCTCCAAAAGGTGTCTCACTTAGGTATGTTAAGAGAATCCTTAGATACCTCAAAGGAGCACCTAAACTAGGTCTCTGGTATCCCAGAAACAAGGATTTTAATCTCTATGGATACTCTGACAGTGACTATGGTGGCCGCAATATTGACAAGAAATCAACATCAGGAGGATGTCAATTTTTTGGTGGAAGGATCATCTCATGGCAATGCAAGAAACAATCCTGTGTATCTACATCAACTGCTGAAGCTGAATACATTGATGCGGCTAGCTGTTGTGCTCAACTGCTATGGATTTAGAATCAAATGTTAGACTATGGATTCAACTTTATGAGTACTCCTATCCATATTGACAACAACAGTGCTATCTCCATTACTGAAAAATCCGGTGAAGCACTCCAAGACAAAGCATATTGACATAAGGTACCATTTCATTAGAGATATTCATGAGAAAAATCTAACTAAACTAATCAAAGTTGACTCAAATGAACAATATGCTGATTTGTTCACCAAAGCTTTTGTTGAGCACAGATTTAAGTATCTTTAACAGCTATTGGGATGATAATTATTGATTAGATCACCTCTTTTGAAAACCTTTCAATATGTAATGTCCTCTGTCAATACAATTGAAGCCCTGTTACAAAAGATCTTTCTAAAAATTTTCTAAGTGTAAATTCCTTCCAAAGAGAAATTAACCTTCGGAAGATATTGTCATATCTTCCGAAGCAAAAATTTCTCAAAGGATATTTTCTTCTCGGAAGAATTTTTGGCCTCGGAAGAAGCGATGATTACATATCAGATCTACTTCCAAGGTTTTCGAACTCTCCATTCGGAAAGCAACTCTAACCTTCAGAAGTAATGTTTTAGCTTCGAAGTAAGAATTGCCTTCGGAAGACAAATTACCTTCGGAAATATTTTACATTCGGAAGAAAGATTCTACTGTGTAACGTAAATCTCTTGGGCCCCACACAGTAAAGAGCAAAGATTTTGTTAATGATGTCGGATTATTTAACTGATTTTAACTTTACTGCCACTATCATTTCATCCACTAACCATCACATCACCTTATCCTAACCCCCATTACCGCCTTCCCACCCTCTTTTAAATAATCTCAAGTATTCAATCTCATCTTCTTACTTGCAATTTTTACTGCCCTAGAAATTCTCTCCTCTCTAACTTTACCCAGCTCAAAATCATCCACATTCACCTTTCTCCAAATGGCACTTAACCCTCAGCACAACCAAGTCGTACTTCTTGATTCTTCAAGAGATGCCGACTTCTCTGAAATCATCTCCTTTCTCACCCAATCACCTTACTACACTGCTCTTACTGTTAACCCCACTGTTTACTCCAACCACATGGCCAAATTTTGGAGAAATGGTCAAGCCGAAACCCTAAATGGGATTCGAGCACTGAGTCTAGCATTTGTGGACAAGAGTTGATCATTACTGAACAACTCATCACGGAGCATCTAGAGCTTCATGATGAAGGTGCTCCTACTAAATTCCCTAAGGCAGATTTGGACAGCACCTACATCCTAATGGGATATGGTGGAGACATAAGCAGGTCGACGGTATACAAGTTCAACTTCTCCTACAATTGGAAATTCCTCCTGCATGTTGTTCTCCACTTCTTGTCCAACAAGTCCGGCGGATAGGATCAAATTCCATATGAACTAGGATGCTTCAATTACTCACGATTTGTGTTCACCAATCTGATTGGGAATGTACGGAGGGATAAATTCTATATGTATCCTAGATTCATTCAACACATCATCAATTGTGAGTCGGACCAGAGCATGCTTGTCTATGCAGCTGCTCTGACTGTCCCCCACATGCGGCCTACCATCTTCAAGACCTTGAAGAAGGTATCCACTAACTTCACTGGAAGGTACACCACTCTGCTTCCAGGTATGTTACATTGACCAACTTATCCAAATGGGAGCTACCAATGAAGAGACACTCCTGCTACCACTAGAGGAGTTGGAGAATTGGAGGAGGCAACCCGGTTAAAACTTGAAGAAGTAGCCAGGTTGGCCTTGGAAAAACAAGAAGAACAACAGAAGGAGGTTGAGCTGTAGCTGAGGAGAGACATGATAAATTTCCTACTCCATGGACTTTAATCTTCAAGAACTTTCTCCACATAATGATGAGAGGATCCTCTGGCTCTACAACAAAGAGCAGGATCAAATAGAGAAAGAAGAAAGAAGGCTAAAAGAGAAAAGTCAAAGGAGAGGAAGAAGAAGGAAGAAAAAGCTAGGGACACTGCAACCAGGAAGCTCAGTGAAAAGGCCCAGATGAAAGACTATCTTGAGGCCCATGGCTTCTCTAGAAGGCAGGTGGGTCCCATGTCTCAAAAGACACTCCAACGGATTATCAGTGAAATCAAGGCTGACATCCGATTGGGAAAGAAGAAAGAGATGTACAGAAGGGTAAAGGGGATGACCTTGATTGCAACCACTCAACCACAACCTGAATCCTCACCCTTACCCTTCACCATTAAAACCGAGCCTTTCACCCTTGAACACAAACCATTACCCACATCCACTCTTTCACCTCAACCACCCAAACTTCCCATCCTTCAACCCAAAACTCTCCACAGAACCTCTGAACCTCAACCCACCCAACAACCATCCAAACCATCCCCTCAGCCTTCTCAACATCTCTCTTTTGAGGAGTTCAAGGTAATCAAGACCAAGCTCATCAACTGCACAACTCTGAGCGAAGTCTCATGTGATGAAGATTCTGTCAACATACCTATGTTGATGGATCCTCTCGTTCCATCACAAGAGATCAATTTCTTGATTTACCTACACAAACACTGGACCAGGCAGCTAGACTTCTAGGCCTTAACTTGGATTCATTAAATGATGAAGAGAAGAAACTTAGAAGGAAACTGGTGACTCTGCTGGACACCAAGAAAGAGGACAAGATTCCTAGTCAGTCTCTTGTGCCTAGAAAGAAAATAGTCCGGTGGAGGTTCAATGAAACTTCTCACAACTTTGTTGTGGAAAGGGAGAATGGCAAAGTCAATAGACTTAATGCAACCTCTCTGCTACAACCCAGCAGGTTTGATATTACCAAGTTAGCAGAGAAACCATTCTCTAACCCCTCTAACTCTAAAGATGCTGCACTCATCAGAAATCATCTCGGCAGCCTTCACCTAGCTGAGCTAACTGCAAAGGCCAAGATTGAAGAAGAGTTAAGATTCAGAAGACAGGAAGACAAGGAAAGACCTCCTACCAAAGGCACTGCCTTTCTACAGATGGTGGAGGGTCCGGAATTGGAACCTATAGTTAAATGGGAATATGATTACAGTTCCCATCAACTAACTCTTTTCAGAGGGTAAGAACAGAGGGTACATGTTATCCAAGGTGGCAGACTGGATTTCCTGTCTCCCAAGGATCTGTACAAACTTCTCAGCACCACATCAGGGAAGAACAAGAAGACAAACAAATATTTACTCTCCTTGGTGCTGAAGGTTTTGAGAAGCAGAAACAAGTGAAGTTTTGGTAGCATCAGCCTAGGGGGAGTTTGTTGGATCAAGAAGAAGGCTAATGCAATCAAAACTAAGTCACTTAGATAATTTTGGTGTTGTATGCAAAGGCTTCCGAAGCTTAACATGGAACTTCCAAAGGTTGCAGAGTTCTTCCGAAGATAAAGTCAAAGATCAACTTCCGAAGACAGAACTCTACTTCCAAAGTCAAGTGCATACTTTCGAAGTTCAAATAAGTTGAAGACCACTTCCGAAGTTTGATGAAAGGAAGAAGTGTCCAAGCCTCGGAAGAAGCAGTCTCTTCTGAAGTATAAGTGGCTTCGGAAGTACTTACTCTTCCGAAGCCACTTAACCTTCAGAAGACACTGCTATGATCCAGTGGATATAAGTATGGTCTCTGACACTCCGCTGCAGAGCTCTGATACTGTATGGCTTCTTCCTAAAGAACCATACAGTTGACCATACTTTATTCCACTATTCACCTTTTTCATGATAGTACAAGTTACCAACTTTAGTTACTGACAAAAGGTAAGTCAGGGACATGCCCTGACTACCAAATCTTAGATAAGACTTTATCCCAGATACCTTAAACTTTAGTCTTGTATTATAGACTTTAGCTATAGGATCCCAACTCATATCAAAGTATATCTGGTTGTAGGTAGTATTATATATAAGTTCTCTTTGTAACTCATTCCATACCACTGCTTGTAAGAGTCTTGTATTATTGAGCTAAGAAGCAATATATAAAAGTACCTTGAAAATTACTTCCTGTGTTCTTTATTACTTTCTATATTGTGATCAACTCTTACTGATTATTTCTTAACCCGAGTGTTGTTCTTGGTGAGTTTGAGAGAGAAACATATCTGTTTAGTGACAAACATCGATCCTACAGTCCACTTGATGGATAAATAGTCCAATTGATTGATCAAATCATTAAAAATTCACTAACAAACACCCATGATATTAACCCAACAATGATATATCATCAAAGGTCTTCTAATATTATGAATACAAATCAATCACAAACAATATGAAAGGCTCCAAATCAATTCTGTTAACTTCCAGCCAGAATTGCATACTTACAACAATAATATTTAGAATTAGGGTTTTGCACGGTTAACCTACAAACATAGAATCAAATCCACATATAGGCAAGATGGTTTTGCTGGTCCGCGAAACTGTCAGGCCCATTACCAGTTTTGCTGATTGAACCTAGTCAGCTGACTATGAGTGAAACTAGAGTTTCTCTCATAGTTTCGTTGGGCTCCGAAATACTAGGCAGCAAAATACACAAAATACAAAGTTTAAACTAAGTAATCTAACATAGATCCTATTACATTTAAAGAAACATATAAACACTAATCTAAGATTAGTATAACCTAATCTTGATCTTCACTTACAAAGGTTGGTCCTTAATCAACAAGTTTAGATCATTGATCTCAAGGGCAAGTTAGCGAAGAGCCTACAAAGCTTGTTCTATTAGGTCCTTAATCCTTTGGTTAACCTATCACTTGCTAACCCAAGTCATAATAAGCAAGCTGATAGGTTGGCTGAGAGGATCCAGTTAAGGGTGCTTAAAGAATTCAAGAGAAGATCTTATTTGTATAGATAAAGCCTAGCATGGAAACCTATTGGTAAACTGGATTTTGAGGAAGATCCTAAGATTAGATTTAAAGGGGAAACCTTAGTTGAAGACCTAATACTAGAACGTTTGAACCTTGAGACTGAAACTACTTTTAACAAAAAGTACCCTTAGTGAGACACCAACTGATGAAGGTGTCTTATAGCCTCTCCCTGGCTAGAGCCCAAGTGTAGAATGAAGTCAAGATGACCAAAGCTCTCTCCACCCTAAGTCACATAGGTCAGTGAATGACAAAGGGAAGAGGATTCTCACCTTTCAGGAGATTAAGGAAGAAAAGAGGGACATAAAGAGGAAGGCAAGGGGAGAGAAAACAAGAGAGACCCTAGCTTAATGCAAGCTGCAATTATGGTTGCCCCTAGGCTAAATACTTAGGAGGATGAGTTAAGGGTAACCATATTGAGTTATATTGGGTCTAGGAACTATAAATTGATGAAATAATCTCTCTTCCCTTGAATAAGTTGAATGAACTAGCTGACACTGAAGTGTTAAAAGAGAGGAAAGAGGCTGATGCTGAAGAATTTTTTAGAGGACCGTGAACTGGATGGAGTACTAACTGATCCACGTGTATACTGAATCAAATAGTGCGGAATCTAATTTGATTGGCGATCCAATCGGTGAGAAAGTTAACCCGATCGATATAAGATTAATCTAAACCCTAAGAATGAATAGCAATCGATCAAGAATGATCTATGAACTTGGACTGGCTTTCTTGGACGTTCTGTACGGCTAGGGTACGTGTATGAGTCGAATTCTTCAAAGTGTTCATTTTTTCACAAATTAAGTGGTATTTATAGGTTAGAGTTATTCATTCGTGCAACTGAACCATAAGCATGGTTCAGTCATGCGACTGAGTCATGCGGTTGATCCATTCGCACAACTGAGTGTTCAGTGATATGACTGAGTCAATCTCATGTCACAATTGTACGACTGATCCAGTCTCCTAGTTCAGTCATGCGACTGGTTCATTAGCATGAAGTTGTTCATGCGTATGGTCCATAAGCATGGGCCATTCGTAGAGAACTTCATATGACTAAGTTTGAATATGTTTCACACTCATTAATTGACTTAGATCTATTCAAACAACCACAAACCTATATAGATAGTTCAATAAGTGTTAATACATAATAATCAATGAAATATTTAACATTATAAGCATAAACCACACATTGTATTTCATTTAAACCATCCGGTTACATATATGTAAGACATGAAAGACTTTTTACATTAAGCTCATAAACTAGGTACATATGTATCTACAAACTCCCCCTTGGACCTAGTTTAATCTATTGTCTAACATTCTTCATTAGCTCTTCATATTTCTTGTACTTCTCTTTTCTTGTGACTCCTGCATGTATTTCAAATGCAAAGTAGAGCCGTATCACATTCTGGAATTGGAGAGCTTGTACAATATCCTGTGCGTCATAGAATAGTGGCCACTTGTATAAAGTGTAGACATCGTCAGAAGACAAGTTAGTTAGCCACATCGGGTCAAATACCTTGATAGTTTCCATATTACCATTTCTGTTCAGAACTATGACCACCTCACTCGTTCGCCAGTCATAGTACCACCACTTAAAGTGTGGAATGAAGTCCTAAGGCATTTCCCTTAAAGGGATTCTTGATATTGTGCATGAAGGACTCCACTTCAACACAATCTTTGGCTTCCCAATAATGGTATCAACTTTAGATCTTCTGATATAACTTGTTGGTTGTTGAGGATTGAAGTTGACCCACCTGGTGTGGTACTCTCTCTTCAAAGCAGCTTCAAACTAGCCATACATCTTTCAAGGATTAGCATATAACAGCTTCAACTTGGCGAGCTAGTTAATCTCAAAACTAGGTAGAGTCTTCAGATTGTGTGGGAATCTGAAGTACTCTAAGCCCTTTTCTCTCTTTACGGCATATACATTCACATCCTCAAAATGAGCCCATGCGACGATCTTGGCTGACATCTTTAAGTGTTTCTTGACTTTGTATAGCTTGGTGTAGACATTTGGCTTTGGTGCAGTGCGCATTGCTTGGATCTCAGCAAAACATGCTGCCCATTCAGCAATGTTGACATCTGCGTCTAAGGCTTGGGCTTGATCATTCTTCTTCTCCGACTCCTGCTCCATCTTGTCCAATGTTTCAAAAGTATCACTAACAAGGGTGTCACCAAGATTGGGGACTACATTTCCCTTATTGTCAGCATACTCCGGATAATATTGTGCGCTGACGTCTTCAATCTCAATTTCATCCACAACATTAAGCTCATTGTCACTATCCATATCCATAGTAGGAGCATCCTTCACAATCTCATATGGATTCAGTCAGAACATCTCAGCAAGTTGCTTATCAGTAAGGTCGTGAATTATTTCTTCTTCTTCAGGAGTGTAACTCACACACCTCCTGACGATCCCTTGAAAATCAAGTATCATTGTAAGTTGAGACTTGATCTATTGAAGGGGAGCAACGTCAAACTCATCTTGCTGAGATGTATAATCTGGTTGATTTAAAACATTAACACATCATGCATCAGTAAATAATCAAGACATTAAACATTAAATATATATACATTAACATTCAAACACATAAGTTTTAATACAATATTAAAATTACACATTATTTAAATTACATCAAAATCTATGAATTACTTTTGTCATGGATCGTGTGTTCTTCTACTATCAGGGCTGATGTCGAACCACCTAGATCTTGAGTCTTTTTGGTCCGCCTCTCATTAGCTTCCTGTGCACCCAAAGCAGATGACTCTCCTCCTCCTTCAGAGTCTCCTCCATCCTCATCATCACCTTCATCATCACCAGCATCATCATTATCATCACTATCATCATCATCACTATCATCAGCATCATCTCCGTCTCCCTCTTTGATATTTAGAGGCTCATCCTTTGTGCCCTTAAGTTTGAGCAGGATGGTCCTCTTAGCATCCTCCAACTCCTCAATCTTCTTAGTAGATAAGACGTTTTGCTCCTTGAGTTGGGAAATCTCTAGACTCTGAGCAGCCATTTGCTGACCCTACTCCTCAATCTGCTACGCTTGCTGAGATATCTGATGTGATTGTGTAGTTGTAAGCTGCACTAACTATCGCAGCTGAGCAAACTTCTTGTCATCAGCTGCTAACAGCTTCAGCACCATATGGATTAGTGCTGAAAGTTGTTCCTCTACCCCACTGGGAAGTAGAGATGATCCTGATGGAAAGGAAGGGTAAGATGATGGTCCTGCTTAGTGGCTAGAGGTGGTGGTGGCAGTGGTGCATATGGGAGGTGGTATGTGTGTGGGTGGTGATGGGTAAGCTGAGATGGTGGTGGATATGATGTGGGGAAGTGGTGGAGTGGCTGAGGAACTGGTGGTGTATGGTGGCAGTAGTGTTGATAGGTGGAATGGTGGTAGTGGTGATGGGGGAGAGGTAGATGTAGTGGGTGGTGTGATAAAGGTGGTGGTTATGGTGGCGGTGGTGATAAAGGTCATCCTCCTCTTCTTCGACTTCATGGGGTTGAGCCATCCTTTTCCTCCTCTTGCCTTTGGAGGTGGATGCTCCCCCTAGGATGCTGCTAGGCTAACATGGTGAGTAGCTGGGGTCAGCTGGAGTCTCCCCAGATGTGCTAGGGCATCTTCCAACCTCCCGAATGCCTTAGTCGGTGGCAACAACCCTGCTGCCCACTGTCCTAATGAGGGGCTGCTCATCACTCTCTTCCTCCTCATCAGGAGGACAGAAATCCAGGTGAAAACTGGTAGTGGTGGCATCTATATGAATGGGTGGTGGAGGTGTAGTATGAGCAGTGTTGGCCCCAGAAACAGCAGGGCCAGAATCTCCACCAGTGTCTTCGTCATCATCATTGGAGTGATCAGATGGCAGAGCAATCTTCTCAACATCTGAATCACTCTCCTCGTGGCGCCACTTTCGCCTTGCAGGCGCCACGTACTCCTCCTGGGCCAGATGCCCGATCAGTCTCTTAACAGGGGTTTAACCTGCTTTCCCCTGTCGACCTTCATGCGGCCTAGTGTCATGTCATCCATCACCTCTAGTGATACCGAATCATGGCTCTCCTTAGGTAGAGAGGGCAGCTTCTCATCAATAATCATCTGAAGAAACCTTCGGTACATGCAAAATCCCTCTTTAACTTTAGCCTCAAGATTCTCAATCAGGAATGAGAATATCATGCTGGAGAAGCTGAAGGGGTTGTTCAGCACCAGTGCCACATAGGCATTCTGAATCTTGTCTGAAAGATCATCAAAGCCACCCCTCCTCGAAGCTAATCACTTAAGTATCACATGTGCTAAGTACTTGTACTGGGGACACAGGATGCTCTTGTTGAGCACACTTGCATTTATGTCCCAGAGTACTTAATCCTGAGGAAACACCCTCTCACTATCAAAGGGTGTAGTCTAGTCGGGTGATAGCATCGTCACCCAGATCTAGCACTCGATGAATATCAGCAGCTGTCACCTCTATATCCAGCCCAAAAATAGTACTCCGGATGCTGTAGGGCTTACGTGATCGATCAACCGATGCATCCTCCCAGAAGGCCTGTTGTATAGACCTGTAGGGAATGCACGGTGTAGATATGGCTCTGTGAATCTGTGACCTCTTCAGAAAAGCGATGATGCCAGCAAACTCGGCAGCGTTCCAAGTTGTGGCATCCAGATGTGCACAATCATTGTGCTTGGGGTTTATGGTCCACCTATCAGCTATCAATCTGTAACACAAGGAGCATACGAGTTAGATCATCACCCTATTGGATTTTATGCCCACGACACATTGAACATTGATCTAGTTAGTACATTATGATCCAAGTCGGGTCATACCCAATAACAAGCTTAGCAAACACCAATTTATATTTAATTGATGATATGATCATGCAATTAAATAAACACACCAACTTAGAAAATGGGTTTTCTAAATAAATTGCATATGATATGAAACAACTTATAAGGATATTTTGTTTATGGACATTATTTGTAATGTTATTTAAGTTGGTTAAATAACATCAAATAATAATATATTGTGTGTAAGTTATATAATTAAAAGGTTAATTAGATAACTTATAATTGTTATTAGTTAAACAATTTGTAAAAGACTTTTTGGGGGGAAAACCCCAAAGGTTTTGAATTTCGGCCACCCCTAAGCGGGGTTATTGGCCTTTTGTTTTGTTTTACTTGATTTCTAGAAAACACACACACTTAATCCTCCTTCTCTCTCTTAGATGCAAGCACCTCAAGAACTTTTCTTCTTCTCTATTATTGAAGAAAATACAAGCTGAAAATTGTTTTCAGCAGCTCTCTTGGTGCGATTTAGGTGTCAAAAATCCTAGAAACAAGTGTTTTGCTTGAGGCTTGTGGGTATACAAGGTTGAGGACATCTTCTTTGGTGTTTTGGTCCTTCAATACTTCGTCCTCTTCTACACAACGATTTGGGCAGCCTTTTGGAAGGTGGTTCATCTAACATTTTTGGGCAGCATTTGAAGGTAGTTCCATTGTTCATTTTGGTTGTTATAGTTTGCTTGTTTGCTAGTTCCTTCACATATAAATGATCCTTATAATCTTGCGTTTGTTGTTGACATATAATGTACCTTAATTTTCAGTTTACAAAACAATATATTAAGGTTTGTTTCCGCTGCGTTTTTCTTGTTTAAATGGTTAAACTACTTAGATAATGGTCCAACAAGCCCAACATTGGCATCAAGAGCCGGATATGTGGATAACTAGCTTCATTATCCTTGTAAAATTAGTTTTATGGTGTTTTAACAACCTAATAGGGGTTGTTTAGTGATGTTATGATGAATCCCCAACCTTTCAAGGTTATATCCTACATGCTTATGATTAAATTTTGAAAGAATAGATATCAAAATGGTTGATTGTGTTTTGTTTGGACAAAAACACCCCAAATTCTTGGTTTATGTTGCTGAAAATTTAGGGTCAAATGGGGATTCATTTTGGTTCTTGGATGATGTTTCATATTGGTGCATAACCTAGCCTGACCTTGTGTTGTTTGGATTTGGATGAATGATTTATTTTGGTTGATTCATTCTTTATGGGTTGTAATATTTATTCTTTTGTGCTTGTATTTGGATGTAATTTGTTTATTCATTCATGGTGATGTAATAGATAGATTAAGTGTGTTTTCTTTATTAGAAAATTTGTATTAGGATATAAATTTTGTAAATGAAGATGCACAAGATGGAAGCCCAAAAGAAAGACACAAAGAGAAGGACCTGAAGCATTTGGATGCAACTTCAAGTAGGGGTCTTTGGAGATCTCTCTTTTGTGTTGTGTTTGTTGGACCAAAAGAACCAATGAGCCAAGATCAGAAAACCTCTAAGTCCCACATGGTATCACAACAACTGCTGAAAGCCTCATCAGTAGTTTGACAAGTGCTGAAGACTTCAACAGCTGAAGATCAAGTGCTGAAGACCTCAACAGCTGAAGAACCAAAGTGCTGAAGTACAACAGCTGAAGAACACAAGTGCTGAAGCTGAAAGACCAAAGTACTGAAGTACAACAGCTGAAGAGTTTACAAGTGCTGAAGATCAACAACTGATGTACAAGGTCTGAAGACAAAGACTGAAGACATCAGCTGATGATATCTACTGAAGTCATCAGCTGATGAAACACCTCAAAGTCAAAGTCTGAAGATCAAGTACTGAAGCCTCAGTAGTTTGTCACAACTGCTGAAGAGTACTTCTTCAGTAGTGTGTGATATCAGTAGTTTTATATTTTTATGTTTCAGTAGTTTTGTAAAACGACTGAAGAGCTTGTTCTTCAGTCGTTGTAGTTTCAGTAGTTTTATATTTTGTACTTAACATGCTGATATGTTCTTAGTAGTTGTGAACATTTCAGTAGTTTGTTAAGAATTATTATTTTTGTATTAGATCTGCCAGTTGTCACTTTCCGTGATACATCAGTGATTGTTGCACTCTATATAAGGAGTGACAACTTATTGTAACCATGGGGGAATGAATGGAATGAACGAATGATTGATTAGAAATATTCTACATCTATAAACATTCCTTGAAATCAGAAATATATATTCTCTCCCTATAACCGTATGCGATCTTAATGCTTACAAGTATCGATTGCTTGCTACAATTTGTCTAATTCTAGTTTGAATTCCGCTGCTTTGTATCCTAATACATCAAACGTGTGATCGCTGATCCTGTCAAATGGTATCAGAGCAGGTTAATCATTGATCGATCTAATAATTGATCATTGAAACTGCTATTCAAGATCTAAGTTTGATTGAATTAGCTTTTGTTTTCGCAAGAAACGGTTATAGAGATTGAATTTTCTGTATTTCTGCTCATTCATCCTGAGATCTTTTCTTGGTTCTCATTGAGTTTGTTGTGGTCTGTCTAAAACTTTTAAAAGCTTGAACTAAATTGTTTTTGAACTGAAAATGACTACTCCTTCCAATGATCCTCACATACTGGTTCCTCAACCAAGCCACCTATGCTGGTTAGGAATGAGTATAACATATGGCAAAGACATATGCTCCATCACCTGTCTGTTAACAGCGCAGGGTGTTGGACATCAGTGGTACATGGTCCACACAAGCCTATGGTGAATAACCCGAAACCAATCAAATGGTTCCGAAGAGGAGGGAGCAATACTCAGATGAGGATAAGAAGTTGCTTGAAATTGATGCAAAAGCCCATGGAATTCTGGCCATGGCACTGCCAAATGAAATCTATTCTGGGCTAATGCATCATGAAACTGCCCATGACCTCTGGATTGCCTTGAAAGAACAATTGGAGGAACAGATGAGGTCTTGGCAAATAATAGAGAAATTCTTGCCCAACAATATTAGACATTCTCTCATAGAAAGGGTGAGACACTGACTCAACAATATGAGCGGTTCTCTTGTTTGATCTCTGAACTAAAAATGGTCAAACTTGAATACACCAATATTCAGATGAATAACAGATTTCTCAGATCACTGCCTGAGAGATGGGACACATATACTATTGTCCTACGCTCCAGTGCAAGTTTGGACAAACTATCTCTCACCCAACTCCATGGGAAACTGCTCACTTTTGAGAGAGAGATAGAACAGAAGAGAAAGTTGTCTTCATCTGGAAAGCTCACTGAAGACTTTGTACAAGGCAACACTGCCTTGGTGGGTCATGAGTCAGAATATGCTTCATCTGAATGCCAGTATGATGAGCATATTAATTTCTCTTCAAGCACTTCTGATTCTGCATTTGTGAGTATAGATGGTCAGTTTACTGGGTGTAATAATGACAATCTATGTTTCATTATGGATGATCTCAAGGGGATTGCTGATGATGACTTAGAAGAGATGGATCTTTTGAGCCAAATGGCCTTGATAAATATCAGTTCTCAGAAGTTCTATAAAAGAACTGGAAGAAAATTCCCAGGACTCTCTGGCAAAACCAAAGTTGTTTTGACAAGAGCAAGTTGAGGTGTCACAAATGCCAAAGGCTTGGAAACTTTGCAAGAGAGTGTAGATCAACTGGATCTAACTCCACTGCACCCTTTGTGACTTTTCCTGGCAATAGTCAACAACACAGAGGGCAACATCCTGTCACCTCTAGTCATCATCCTCAACAACAATCTCCGGCATATTTTGTTCCTCAGGGTCAAATGCCATATCCGTACCCTTGTATTACATGCCACAGTCAAATCAAGTTCAAGTTCCTATGACACCACAACCTCATGCACTACCAGAACCTCAGCCTTCCTAATCTCATCAACAACCTCAATCTCAACAACACAGCTTCTTCACCCCAGGAGTTGTTGACTGGAGCAGTTTACCATGACTTGTCTGGTCATGATCAACTGTTCTCAGGTGCTGGTCAACATGGTGGTGACAGTCCCTTTGGGAATCTAGCTCTTATGGCTTTGGAGTCTGCTGATACGTCATTTTCCAATGCCTCTACACCTCAGGTATCACAGGTATCCTCTGAGGCAAAAGCCAAATTATGTTCTGAACCATGCATAGCAGCATTTGCTTCCATTAGAGAAGCAAATGTAGCTCTAATTAATAAGAACATTGAGCTAGAACAAATAATTTCCAAAACAAAGCTGAGTTTGAGTTTGTGCTCAAAGATAAAAATGATGAGATTTATAAACTGAATTGCCAAATAATTTATGATAAGGCTAGAGAAGAAGTACTTCTAGAGAAGTACAAAGATCTCAAAGAAACCCTTGCAGTTACCCAGGTCGAGTGTGATAGATGGGTACAATCATGCAAAGGTTTTGAAATGCTTCTTAGTAAGCAATCTGCTTCAAATGTGAAGTTTGGAATTAGTTACAATCACACTACTCCACCTACAGAATTTACCCCAAGAGCAGAGGTAGAATCTGATGGTGAGAGTGATAACCAATCCATCACATCATGTGATCTACCTTCTCATACACACCATAATCAGAAGTAGCAGTCAGCATCAAGCCCTCCTTGAACCTATCAGCTGATGTTGATGGTTCAAATGCTGACATTCACATGATTAATGAGTTGATCAACTCAGGAGTTAATCCTGAAGGTCCTGAAAGGACTAGAGAGCAGGATTTAACACCTGAAGTTCAAACTTTAACTGCTGTCAGTACTGAAGAGAAGAAAACTGGCAGTAGAAAGAGTTTGAAGACTACTAAAGAGGTAGTCAAGAAAGCAACCAATGTTTCCAAAGCATTGAAGAACAAGTCTTCTGTTGCTTCACCCTCTTCAGTTGATGATCAACCTAAGGTGAAGAAGAAACCATGTGAAGTATGTGGTTTGTTCAATCATCTTACAGATGATTGTTGTACAAAAGAGGTTCCAAACTCAAACAAAAAGAAGAAATTAATGAGAAAATGGTAAAAATGAAAACTGAGTTTGAGACCACATTTGTATCAGCAACATCAAATCCTGTACCCTTAGTCCTTAATGAAATCCAAAAAGGAAGGGGTTAAACAGGTGACAGCTGAGGGTGCTCAAAGAAGAAGGTGCAACATAGGAACTTATCAAACTCCACTAGCAATGTGTCTGATGAGCTGAAAGCTTTATCACAAAATCAGACACGGCTGGTGATGATGGTACAACATCTGTTGGGTATAGTTAACCAACTAGATTCTCCTATGTTGAAACCACAGAAAAGGAGGTCCAAGCCAAAGGACTCCTCTTCTACACCATCTTCTTCCTCTCAGGCTGTTGTTTCAAATAAACCTGTTAGTTTACCATCTATTGATGAGACCAGGCCCAAAACCAAAAAAGTTTGGGTCTCTAAAACTAACTGATTGTTTATTATTGCAGGGTTCTTCAACATGCCAAAGTAGCATCTGGTATGTAGACAGTGGGGGATCTATGCACATGACTGGGAACAGCTCTCTCTTCATGACTACTCTCAAGGAAAGAAGGGATTTGTCTCTTTTGGCAATGATGCTAGGGGTTACATCATCGGTAAGGGCTTTGTCTCCAATGGAGAAATCAAATTTGATGATGTTAATCATGTGGAAAATCTCAAGTACAATCTCTTGAGTGTCAGTCAAATGTGTGATAAAGGCCATGTTGCCCTTTTCACCAGTCAAAACTGTAGGATTCTGTCATCCAAAGTTTTGCACTTAATTGACAAGGTGTGGATGATCACACTCTCCTGAAAGCCAACAGGACAGGAAGAGTGTATGCCTTAGATCTCTCTAAGAAGATAGATCTGTCATCCAAAGCCTCTTCTCAAGAATCTAAACTGTGGCACAAGAGGCTTGGTCATGTTAATCTCAAAAACATGAATCAGCTTAGCCACAATAGTTTAGTCAGAGGCTTACCAATAAAGGAGTTCCACTGTGATGAAACATGCACTGCTTGTTTAAAAGGAAACAGCACAAAGTCTCATTCCCTCCTATTGAAGTGTCCAAGTCCACTGCCTGCTTGCAATTACTGCATATGGATCTATTTGGTCCTGTGAGAGTAATGAGCATGGCAAAGAAGAAATACTGTCTGGTAATTATGGATGATTACTCCAGATTTGTATGGACTTTCTTTCTACATTCAAAGGATGAGGCTGCTCAGAAGATTATTCACTTTGTGCTGTACATTGAGAAGCAGTATTCCCTTCCAGTCAAGTGTATTAGGAGTGATAATGGAACTGAGTTCAGAAATCATACACTTGATGACTTCTATCTTTCAAAGGGAATCAAAAGGCAGTTCAGCATTCCAAGGACTCCAGAACAAAATGGAGTAGTGGAGAGAAAGAACAGGACCCTCATTGAAGCTGCAAGGTCCATGCTGGCTGACTCAGGTTTGCCACTGACCTTTTGGGCTGAAGCTGTCAACACAGCTTGTTATATGCAAAATAGAGTTTTAGTAAATCAGAGGTTGATGAAGACTCCATATGAAGTTCTCCATCATTTGGCTCCTCTGATTTCATTTTTCAAAACATTTGGGTGTCCCTGTTTTATTCTCAACACAAAGGATCAACTCCATAAATTTGATCCTAAGGTGGATGCAGGGTACTTTGTTGGTTATTCATCTACTTGCAAGGCATACAGAGTCTTCAACTGCAGAACAAAGATGGTTGAAGAAACTCTACATGTTAAGTTTAATGAATCTCCAAAGGACAAGATTCCACAAGTCCTGTGGAGTTATTTGATTTGGACATAATGCAATATGTTCCTTATCAACTCCTGCTGTTGCTCCTGTCAACAGTTCACCACCTGGTGGTACTGCTGATGATGATGATGATTGCAGTACTCACCTCTTCAGGTTTAGTGATCAGCTGCCTGACTCAGCTAGACCTGATGTTCCTGTAGCTCCAGTAGCACCATCCACAACAAATGCTGATGATTCTCTTCGAATTCAACTTCCTTTGAATTACCATCCACTGACTGGTTTCAAGGAAATGATTCACCATCACCATCTGTTGCTGCTGAGCCGACTACAAACACTTGCACAGATCTCATTGTGTATCAAGATCTGAAGAATCACCCTATGTCTCAAATCATTGGTGATATCACTGCTGGAGTATCAACAAGAAGTCAATTGTCAAATTTCTGCTTCTATGCTCTCTTCATCAGTCAGCAAGAGCCAACGAATTATCACATTGCTTTAAAGGACAATGGATGGGTTGATGCCATGCAGCTTGAGCTTCTTCAGTTCAAGAAACAGCAAGTGTGGGAACTGGTTCCTCTACCTCCAGGTAAGTGTGCCATAGGCACTAAATGGGTGTTTAGGAACAAAACTGATGAAAATGGGCTTATTGTTAGAACAAGGCCAGACTGGTTGTTCAGGGGTTTGCACAAGAAGAAGGTATTGATTATGATGAAACCTTTGCCCCTGTAGCCAGACTGGAAGCAATTCGATTGTTTTTAGCATATGCTGCTTATCAAAACCTTAAAGTTTTTCAAATGGATGTCAAAAGTGCATTTTTGTATGGAAAAATTAAAGAAGAGGTTTATGTATGTCAACCTCCAGGCTTTGAGGACAATAAACATCCTAATTGGGTGTATAAGCTTGATAAGCTCTTTATGGGTTAAAAAAAGCTCCCAGAGCCTGGTATGAGACATTATCAAACTTTCTTCTGGAAAACAATTTCACTAGAGGCTCCATAGATAAGACTTTATTCATTAAGAAAGCTGGGCAGCATAATCTACTTGTTCAAATTTATGTAGATGATATCATTTTTGCATCCTCTGATCCAAAGTTGTGTGATGCCTTTACAAAGTTGATGCAACAGAAGTTTGAAATGAGTGCCATGGGAGAATTACAGTTCTTTCTGGGGTTGCAAATCAAACAAAAGGCTGATGGAATTTTTATTCATCATTCCAAATACAAAAGATCTTTTGCAAAAGTTTGATTTACAAAACTGTAAGCCTTATTCTACTCCCATGAGCAGCACCACACAACTGGACACAGATCAGAAAGGTAAAGTGGTTGATGAAACACTTTACAGATGTATGATTGGGTCCTTGATGTATTTAACAGCTTCTAGACCAGATATTATGTTTGCTACATGTGTTTGTGCTAGATTTCAGGCTGCACCTAAAGAGTCTCATCTGATTGCAGTCAAGAGGATCTTTAGATATCTGCAAGGCACTCCATCTCTAGGTTTATGGTATTCTACCGGACATTCTGGTAAATTAGTTGCTTTTTCTGACAGTGACTATGCAGGGTGTAAGTTGACCAGGAAATCAACTTCTGGTGGATGTCAATTCCTAGGCAACTGCTTGATTTCTTGGCAGAGCAAGAAACAGACCTCAGTTGCTACATCCACTGCTGAAGCAGAGTACATTGCTGCTGCAAGTTGTACATCTCAGGTACTCTGGCTTCAAAACCAACTTTTGGATTATGGCATTACAGAGACTAAGACTCCATTGTTAATGGATAGTGCTTCAGCTCTTTGTATTGTCAAAAATCCAGTCCAGCACTCTAGGACCAAACATATAGAGATCAGACATCATTTTATAAGGGACTATTTTGAAAAAGGTCTGATTGATCCTAAGTTTGTGCCTAGTGCTGATGAGCTTGCAGACATTTTTACTAAGCCTTTGGATAGTTCAACTTTCCAAAACCTGGTGTTAAGGCTTGGTATGCTGCAACTAGAATAAGTGACAACTACTGATGATCTTAGTAATTCATACTGATGATCATGAGTACCTATGTCACATATAAGTACTGATGAGCTCTTTTACCCTCAGCAGTTTTTATAACTACTGACGGCTAAATTTTCACAAGTATGAGGTACTTCATCTGTTCTAAACTACTAATGTAGTTACAACTACTGATGCAGTTACAACTACTGCAATCAGTAAACAGATAAGTACTGATGTCCTATGAAACAACTGAAATCAACCAAAAGACTGATGAATGTGTTGAGGACAGTTTGAAACAACTGAAAAGCTAAGAATTGACGAAAATAGCTGAAGAGAACTTTCTCTTCAGCCGTTTGTACAACTGCTGTTTCATTCTAAACAACCGAAGCAAAACCACGTCTTCAGTAGTTTTATAACTACTGATGACTAATACCAAGTCTTCTGTTGTTTACAACAGCTGATGACAAAACCACTGTCTTCAGTAGTTTCATAACTACTGATGACAAACACCAAGTCCTCAGTTGTTTCAATCATCTGAAGTCAAAACCACGGTCTTCAGTAGTTTAGAGTTTTCTAAACTACTGATGCCTAACACCACGACTTCAGCTGTTTCAACGTCTGAAAGGGTAATACCATGTCAACGGTCGTTTAAAACTACTGATGACTAACACCACATCCTTCAGTTGTTTCCTTACCCGTACCCTATATATATCCCTAACCTTAGCTCTCATTGCTTCATCTTCTTCAAACCTAACGTTCCTCTCCAAAACTTCCCTCTTCTCAATGGCGTCTATGCAAATTAAACCGCGACACAACTGCGTTGCTTACCTCACTAAATCGCCCATCTGGACTAAGTTCAATACTGCTATCGATCTTATGGTTCAGTCCCAATACAACACGGCATTTCTTCTGAATCCTATTTTACATGCCGAATCCTTGCACCAATTTTGGATGAACGTTACTGTTACCACTGGGGAGAACAACACACCATCCCTCCGGTCGGTCGTCAACACCAAAGAAGTAGTCATCACTCCTACAATATCCCAAATTCTTCAACTGAATGATGCTACTTCTCCTGCTGGATATCCGAAGGGTACCATAGATCTATCCTTTGCTCAACATGGATATCAAGGCGATCTCAGTGCCTCCACTATCATGAAGAAACACTTTAATGACGCTGAGCGCCTGATCTTTCACATGGTGAATGTATGTTTGGCCCCTAAGACGTCGTCTTGGGATCAATGTCCACCAATGGCAGCAGGTAATGTATTCTATTCTTGAGCAACAACCACTAATTTTTCTAAAATAATATTTTTAGAGCTCAGGATATGGCTCAAAAACTAACTGCCAACCGTTGGATACTATATCCACGGTTCATAATGGCCATTATTACAGACCAGCTTAATGCTGAGGGACTGTTTGGCTTGGGAGTCCCTGCTACGGCTGTTCTGCCGGAAGTATACTCCCGGCACAACTCTGACCAGACACTCAAAATGGCTGCCAAGCTGCGAAAACCCACGCAGCTGGAACCCACAGCCACCACCTCAAAATCCAAAGTCCCCACCAAACCCACCAAAAAAACCCAAAACGGCTACTCAGGGAATTGAGTCCCCTGAGGATGCCCCTGCAACACAAACGCAGGATATATCCACTAGTCAAACCCCCTAGTGGATACAATGACTCCTCCAGCCATAGCCGCTCAGGCTTCCTCTCAACAGGAGCCTGCAGCAACCACCCAAGGGGCACCTACATATCTGGGATCTTCCTCACTTGAGGAGATTGCCATTGAAGAGCACCAACCTCCCCAGGTGCACACTGCTTCTATCCCTTCACCTCAAACAACCACCCCGCACATCCCAACTTTAATAGTTGCACAAGTGTTGACTCAATTGCACTCCTCACCCCCTCCCCAGAAACCACTTACTACTGGGAATACCTCTACAATTGAGGGGGAGGAACACAGTGCCCTTGAGCACCCACAGCACAGGGGTTTCCACTTCTATCTCCTGGTGTAGACAAGGAGATTAGAATATCTAGTGAGGCTGCCACCTCCTCTGACTCAGCACATGACCAGAGTGAGACTGGTAATATTGCTAAGACCTCACTAGAGGCAACAGCTGATGATGGACATTGTCCTGAGGCTGGAAGTCCCCAGTACCAAGCACAAGGGGCACATGCACCAACTGGTCTACACCCAGTGCATGTAAATCCTGCTCTAAGCAGGAGGTCAGCTGATTCAGCTTCGGCTGATGATGACCTGGGCTTTTTCTATGATGTTCTTGCCCAGAACGCAATCCTTGAAGAGAAAGTCAGTAGGCTGCAAAACCTACTTGACCAACTCTCACAAGGAGAAAGACCATCTGCCTCTACCCACCTACAGATGGCACCTTCACTTGAAGGTTTCCCACACACTGAGCCATTACAAAATCAACCACCTGCCTCTGCTTTAGGCCCTACTTCTCAGGAACAGAACCCTCCTGAGCAATAGGTGCTGTACTCCAAAATTCCCTCTCTCTCATCACACCCATAATCACTGATATAGTGACCAAAGCCATTGATGAGAGGCTTTCCTCAACTTTACAGCCCTTGGTTGATGCTGCTGTCCAAAAGACTCTTTTTGCAGTACAAACCCCTTCCTCCAATGCAACCAAAAAGGGGGAGAGTACTGCAGTGAAAGAAAAGAAGAGGAAAAGATCCGAGAAAAGAAGGAAGCGAAGCAAGCCCAAAAGAGGAGAAAGAACAGCAACCAATGCTCACCTACAAGCGAAAGAAAGGTGCTGATGAGCACATTGCTGAAGATAAAGCCTTGGAGCTACTGATAAAAGAGGCTGATGCCGACACAGTAGATCAATGGACAACATCATTGATCAGCTGTTTAGGCAAGGCCATGACACCAATAAACTTGACTCTGAGATTCGACGACTAGAGATTGAAGAAATCCAGAATAGATGGGCAAGTTATGAAGTGTTAGAAAGAGAAAGGCTTGAAATCATGATAAGATTTATTGCAAAATATCTTGGAAGATCAATGATTGAAATCAAAGCATGGTCCAGGGACAGTATCTTGGCAATCACCACCAAGATCTGTTCGTCTGAAGCATACACTAAGGGGCTTGTTATTGAAGCTTTGAATGAAGCGGGTGCTGGGAGCAGGACTGAGCTAGCCAAGCAATCAAAAGCCACACTCACCTCAAGGATGCTAGCACAGCCTGTCAACATTCCACACCAAAACCACCCAAAACACAACCCACCAAACCAACTCCCTTACCCTCAAAACCCATAGCCGATGATATACCCTTGAAGAAGAAGAGAAGGATATTGAGGCTAGAAGAAGATGAAGAAGATGATCAAGACAGGCTGCCGCTCTCAGCTGTGATTCAGTTGCCTAAGTCCACAAGTCACTCCTCAGCAATTACTCCTGAAGTCCAGAGACAAATGGTTAAAGTAAAGCTAGAAGAAGAAGAGCTTCATAAACAGCATGATGAGGAATTGCTGAAGAGAGTTGACAAAGCTTATGCAGCCACATCTTCTATCATCAATATGAAGGAGCAAGCCCTCAGACTTTACACTCTCAGGCATACCTTTCAATATCAAAAGGAAAGAGTGAGGATTTGGCCTGATCCCAGGGTCTCTCACAGAATTCATAAGAACAATATACCTCGGAGATACATTGGCCAGGTGAAAAAGATCGTAGATGAAGTGATCTCTCTGGTCTTTGTAGTTTCACCCTGGGAATCCTAGAAGACTTCAAGAAGGCCTACAAAGCTAATCTAACCCCTCAGAAGATGCTGGAAAACAAAATAGTGAAAAAGGGGTTAGTTTACAAGAGGCTTGAGGAAGTCAGGAAAAATGAGCTCTAGTTGTTCCTAGAGGGTAATCACCCGGATGAGTTTGCTTACAGAATAATAACAACTGTGGAGCTAAAGAATGGGAAACAGGCCAAATACCTGTCTGAGTTATGGGCCGGAATCATTGTTTGAAGGAGGTGCTGAAGAGCTAACCATGGAGGAACAAATCACCTTCGTTGAGGCCTACACAAGAGAGTCGTACAGACTCATTATGGGGAAGTGAATCTCATGAATGGGATAACAACTCTGTGTCCTGTTCCCCAAAACAGAGTTCCCATTCATACTCTGCCAAACAAATATTTGAGGTTCTTCCCAGGCCGGAGCTTACATGGGTCATCTTCTCTACTGATCAAGAAGGAAAAAGACCAACATTTTGCCATCAATAAGTGGGAGAATAAATAAGTTAGAGGTTTTGGCTGCATTGGTTCAGGGGGAGTTTGTTGGACTAAAAGAACCAATGAGCCAAGATCAGAAAACCTCTAAGTCCCACATGGTATCACAACAACTGCTGAAAGCCTCATCAGTAGTTTGACAAGTGCTGAAGACTTCAACAGCTGAAGATCAAGTGCTGAAGACCTCAACAGCTGAAGAACCAAAGTGCTGAAGTACAACAGCTGAAGAACACAAGTGCTGAAGCTGAAAGACCAAAGTACTGAAGTACAACAGCTGAAGAGTTTACAAGTGCTGAAGATCAACAACTGATGTACAAGGTCTGAAGACAAAGACTGAAGACATCAGCTGATGATATCTACTGAACTCATCAGCTGATGAAACACCTGAAGGTCAAAGTCTGAAGATCAAGTACTGAAGCCTCAGTAGTTTGTCACAACTGCTGAAGAGTACTTCTTCAGTAGTTGTGATATCAATAGTTTTATATTTTTATGTTTCAGTAGTTTTGTAAAACGACTGAAGAGCTTGTTCTTCAGTCGTTGTAGTTTCAGTAGTTTTATATTTTGTACTTAACATGCTGATATGTTCTCAGTAGTTGTGAACATTTCAGTAGTTTGTTAAGAATTAGTTATTTTTGTATTAGATCTGCCAGTTGTCACTTTCCGTGATAACAGCAGTGATTATTGCACTCTATATAAGGAGTGACAACTTATTGTAACCATGGGGGAATGAATGGAATGAACGAATGATTTGATTAGAAATATTCTACATCTATAAACATTCCTTGAAATCAGAAATATATATTCTCTCCCTATAACCGTATGCGATCTTAATGCTTACAAGTATCGATTGCTTGCTACAATTTGTCTAATTCTAGTTTGTATTCCGCTGCTTTGTATCCTAATACATCAAACGTGTGATCGCTGATCCTGTCAGTGTTCAACCCCTTAGGAAAGACCAAATGACAACACTTGTGATGGCAACAAGTGTTGCCAACATAGTGGCTATGGTTATGCACATGTGGTTGTTTCTTATATGCTTGTTTGATTATTCATTTTATGTTGATTGGTTGATGTGGATATGCTTAACAATCTTAATAAATGATCATAACAAGCTAAATTTTCATGGTTCTTAATCATTAATATGTTAATAAAAGTTATTAAAAGGATTAATGATTTCAAATAAAAGAGGTTTTATTAAAAAGAACAGTAGGGTACCATGTATTTGAAAGCATGCGAATACAAGGCACATAGTGTTTTCATAACTAGAATTAATGAAAACTAAAATCCCTTTGGAAACTAGTTAAACACCATCTTTTTACACGACACTCGAATCACTTGAGAACTATTTGTGGGATAAAGTCACCTAACCACTTTTGGGGAACTTGTGTGTTTTAGGTGGGCTTAACATATTTGTGGGATAAAGGTCACCTAACCACTTGTATGTGTAAACTCACACGTGTGTGTAAGTAGGACGAGTTGAATTGGAAACCATGTGCATAGGGTCACCAAAGCATGGCGTACGATGGTGTTGATGGTATTTTACATGCCGACTAAACATAAGATGTTTAACCCATCCCATAAAGCTAGAAGTTGCAATAGGTTGCAATTGTCAAATGTTGACTACCTTGTTAATTTAAATAATGGGATAAAGGTCACCTAACCATAATTTAAATGTAACGTTGGATTCTAGATTTTAATTATTAATTGTCTATGAGACATAAAAAAGGGTATTAATAATTAAAATGTAATTTTTCAGAAATACTAAAATGAACTTTGTAATTTGTAGAAATGGTTGTTGGATCCTGTATGCCCAAGACACATAGAACATTGATGTGGTTAGTACGTCATGATCCAAGTCGGGTCATACCCAATAACAAGCTTAGCAAATACCAATAAATATTTGATTGATGATATGATCATGCAATTAAATATATGCACCTAATTAGAAAATGGGTTTTCTAATTTAAAGAAATGAGGGATAGAACAAATTATATGGATAATTTTCTCATGAATTATTATTATTTACATTGTTATTTAAATGGTTAAATAACAACAAATAATATGTGTACTTATGTTATATAATCACAAGGGTTTTATTATATAACATGTTAACATCTTAATGTGTTAGTTGTTTTAATTATTTTATATTGTATGAGTTATATAATTAAAAGGTTAATTATATATCTTATTAAATAACTATTCACATTATAATGTATACTTATGTTATTTAACTAAAAGGCTTAGTTATATAACTTGTACACACCTTTTTAAATATGTAACATGACCTCACCACTTCTAATGTGTTACAAAGTAATTCAAATGGGAGGGAATGTGGTTTTGAATCCAGATTTTCGGTCCCTTTAGGTTGTATGGCCTTCCACATTTGTCTTGAAAAAGCTACACTTATTATGATAGTGGTTGCGTGCAAGTCTCAATATCTAATCTTTCTCTCATTTGCACAAATGAACTTCTAGAGAAAACTCCATATGCTCTCTATTTTCACAGCTGAAAAAGGTGTTTTAGAACTCCTTTTGGTCGTTTCTTGGGTCCTCTCATGACTCAAGTTATGCTCCTTCATTTGTGCAAGAAAGGAAAAAGGATTTCCTCTCTTCTCCCAAAGTTCTCACGGTTGAAAACAATTTTTAGCAGGCCTTTGGGCGTTTTTGGTGCTTGAAATCCTAGCAACCATGATGTTTGATTAGAGGCTTGTGGGTATGGACACTTGAGGACTTCTAACCTTGAAGTCTTGGCCCTTTTCAGACTCATTTCTGCCTTCTCTTTGGTCGTTTTTGACAGCGTCCAGAAAGGTAGTATTATGGTATGATAATGTCATGTTTTGGGTGTTCTTGTTCATATTGTATGCTTGCTTTTCACATAATAAAGATCCTTTTGTCTATGGGTTTGTTGGTTTTCACATGATAATGGTAATTTTCAAAACTTTAACATGTTTAAAGTAGTATATTCTGCTGCGTTTCATATGTTTAATTGGTTAAACAAAATGTAAATGGTCCAACAAACCGCTTCAATGCATCTAGAGCCGGTTATGTGGAAACTAGCATCATTATCCTTGTAAAATCGGTTTTAAAGGATGTTTATCAACTCATTAGAGGCTGATTTTGGTTGATTTAATAACCCCATGTCTTTCAAAGTTATATCTTCATGCTTATGATTAAACTTTGAAAGATAGGAATGCCAATTGGTTGATATGTTTTGGTTATTGTTTGTTTGGACAAACAAACCCTAATTTTCAATTTATGTTAGCTGAAAATTTGGGGTTTGATGGGGTTTATTTTCTTTGTTGAATGATGTTTGTGATTGTTCATTTAATGGTGCATAACCTAGCTTAGACCTTGTGTTGTTTTGGTTTGGTTGCATGTTTGTTTTGGTTATTTTGTTCAATTGGGTTGTAAGTTTTGTGCTTGTAATTTATCTATTTATTCATTGGGATGTAATATTAGACTAGGAGTATTTCTCTTTTACTAGAAAATATGTATTAGGATATATATTATGTAAAAGAAGATGCTCGGGAAGGAAGCACAAAAGGAAGACACAAAGTGGACTTGAAGCATACGGATGCGACATCAAGTGGGAGATCCATTGTGATCTCAATTTTGTGTTGTTGATAACCCTTAAGAAAGACCTAATGACCACACTTGTGATGGCAAACAAGTGTGGTCACAATAGTAGCTATGGTTATGCACATGTAGTTGTTTATATTATGCTTGTTTGATTGTGATTTTGTGAATGATTGTGTGATATTTGGATATGATAAACAATCTTAATAAAAATGATCTTAACAATCTAATATAAAAATGGCTCTTAATCATTAAGTGTTAATAAATGGTTATAAAAGGATTAATGATTTCATAATAAAATGGGTTTTATTAAAAGAACCATAGGGTACCAAGTATTTGTAAACATGCAATTACAAGGTACATAGAGTTTTCAAAGTCTAGAATTAATGGAAACTTAAATCCCTTTGGTAACAAGTCTGTTACCATCCTTTTACACGACACTCGAATCACATGGGAACTATTTGTGGGATAAAGGTCACCTAACCACTTGTAGGGAACTTGTATCTTTGAGGTGAGTCTAACGTACTTATGGGATAAAGGTCACCTAACCGCTTGTATGTGAAAACTCACACGTGTGTGTAAGTAGGACGACTTGAATTGGAAGCCATGTGATTAGGGTCACCGAAGCATGGCATACAATGGTGTTGATTGGATTAAACATGCCGACTAAACATATGATGTTTAACCGATCCCATAAGACTAGAAGTTGCAATAGGTTGCAATTGTTAACTGTTGACTACCTTGTTAATTTAAATAATGGGATAAAGGTCACCTAACCATCATTTAAATGTAACGTTGGATTCTAGATTATAATTGTTAATTGTCTATAAGACATTTAAGGGTATTAACGATTAGAATAAATTTATCAGAAATACTAAAATGAACTTTGCCAATTATTGTAGTGATGACCGCTAACTATTATGCTACCACCCCGATCGTCCCTTCCCTATCACTAAGATCTATTCTCGAGAGGAATCGTCCTAACCATAATTACCTTATGGACTCAATTTTGAAACTTGAGAATCGTTCTCAAGAACGAGTAAAGGCCTATGTCCTTGACGATCCCATACCTCACCCACCAACGCTGTTGATGTTAAGGCTTTTTGACGATTGGCTTAGGCACACTAAGGATTCTGTGCAAGTATCCTACCACATGTTAGGAATATGATTCCCGAACTCCAAAAGGGTTTGGAGCATCATGGGTCATATGACATGATAATCTAGTTGAAGGAAATGTTCCTTCAACAAACTTTAGTAGATTGTTTCGAAACCGTTCAAGCACTTTATGCATGTCACATGGAAGAAACCCAATCGATATCATCTTATATATTCTTAAGATGAAAAGCCACATTGATAGCCTCATGATGCTTAACTATCCTGTCTCAAAGTATTTGGCCAAGTATTTGATCCTTGATTGCCTAACTAAAGGTTTGAGACATTCATAATAAACTGTACTATGAACGGGTGGGACAAGAGCATCGGTGAACTTCACGCAATGGTCGAAGCGACCAAGGCAGGGATGGGTAGAGAGGTTCTACATATTCTCTCGATCAATGAGGGAGGCTATAAGAAATGGCCAATCCCGATCCTAAGGCAATTACTGCCAAAGGAAAGGAATACATCAAAGCAATGGTTAAAGCGAAACCTTGAAAAACCTAAGCTTATGAAGCCTAAGGTAACGGAGAACGATCCATGCTTTGAGTATGGAGATATAGAACAATGAAAAGGAATTGTCCCTCCTATCTCAAGGAGTTGAAAGACAAGAGGGATGTTAGGCAAACCTCAAATACAATTTCCATGATTCATACATTGTATTAAATGTCAGTTCTTCAAACACATGGGTATTGGATACCGGATGTGAGACTCATACTTGTAATTGTTGAAAAGGGGTACAAAAGAAATGTGCACTTCAAGGAGGGAAACTCTATTTTGATAATTTCAAATGGTTTGGAAGTTGTTCTCAAAACATTTTGTATGCACCTAGTTTGACTAGGAACATAATCAATGTTTCCTATTAAAACAATATGATCATGATTTAAAGTTTGTAAATATGGTATTAAGTTTTATGGATGATGTATTTTATTTTAAGGATATGCCTTTTTAATGATATCCATGAATTGGTTCATGATAATTCGTCCTATAATAACTCATTATACACATTAAGCACCAAGAACTTAAAATGGGTTTAAGTTATTATTATCTTTGACATTGTCATCTTGGTCACATAAACAAGAATTGGATTCAAACACTTTAAAAGAATGGTCTTTTGGAAACAAATGAAAATGTTTCATTTGATAAGTGTGAACCAAAAGACTGATTAGGAATGACACATTTGGATGTATGTGGTCCTTTTAAGACAATGACAAAGATTGGTGAAAGATACTTCATTACTTTTACTGACGATTACAGTCGCTATTATTGTGTGCACTTGATGACACATAAGTATGAAGCTTTTGAAATGTTCAAAATCTTCAATAATGAAGTAGAAAATCAACTCTACATAACATCTATGTTCTTTATTCTCATAAAGGAGAAATTGAACCCTATTTGGATATGGTTCATTTTATTATGGCTATGAGCTTACCATCTTTATCATTTTGGGTTTTCGCATTGCTCTTTAAGGCTCATATTATGAATATGACCCGGACCAAGAAAGTATAGATTAGTTGAATATCATAGAGACTGTATACGATACTGTTTCTTCGACTCAACAGAGCAAAAGTATTTATTGCTCGAAAGGCTAAGTTCTTGGAAACCGAGTTCCTTATCAAAGGAATGATATATAGAACTGTGGAACTTGATAGCCGATACACTTATGGTTGACACTAGCTATCAACAAGAGGTTGTTGATGATAATCAAGAGGTTGATCAATACAACAAAACATTCACAAATCTCGTAGAGTTAGTATTCCATCTAAGAGATATGAATATTCCAAGAATGGATGCTATGGGGTTGACCTCTGTAGGCTAACCATATACCAAAATGCTATGTCCAATTTGGATTGGGACAAATGGCTAGAAGCCATGAACGTAAGGATGCAATCCATGTATAACAACCAAGTTTGGGAATTGGTTGACCCTCCACATAACTCCAAACCAGTTGGATACAAGTGGGTTTTCAAGATGAAAACAGATATACATGGAGACTTGAATACTTATAAGTCAAGACTTATAGCATATAGTTTCCATCAAAATCAATTGGTTGATTATGATGAAACTCTTACGCCCGTGGCAATGCTAAAGTCCATTAGGATATTATGTGCCATAATTGCATATTCTGAATATGAGTTTTGGCAAATGGATGTCAAAACCGCTTTTCTTAATGAACATCTCGAAGAGACTGTCCATATAGTTAAGCATGATGGTTTTGTCGATCCATGACATCCTAATAAAGTATATAAGTTAAAGTGATCAATCTGTGGATTGAAACGAGCATCGAGAAGGTTGTGTATATAAGAATGCCAGTGGGAGCATAGTTACATTTTTTGGAAGTGTATGTTGATGACATACTACTATTTGGAAATAATATTCCAACCTTGGAAGGTGTTAAAACCTAGCTTTGAAGATGTTTTTCATATAAGATCTCGTTTAAGCCACCCATATTTTGGAATAAGGATCTATAAGGATAGACCGAGGTGGTTGATAGGGTTAAACCAAGTGTATATATTGATACAATATTGAAAAGGTTCAAGATGGAAAACTCTTAGAAAGGTATGGTACCTATTCAAAGAGGGACAATGTTGACTACGTCTCAATGTCCAAGCTCATAGGATGAGCAAAATCAAATGAAGGATATCCCATACGCATCTGTTATAGGATCCATCATTTGTGTGATGATATGCATTAGGCCGGACGAGTCATGCTTATTAAGTATGACAAAGTAGATACCAATAGAAATTACCATTGGATGGCTATTAAAAGTATATTGAAATACCTTAGTAGGACTAAGGATATGTTTCTAATATATGGATCTGTTGAAGAGGAAGTCATTGTAAAGGGTTACACGGATCCAGGCTTCCAAAACTGATCGAGATGATTCTCGATCACAATCGGGGTATACTTCCATTATGAATGGAGGAGAAGTGTCCTTGAAAGGTTCAAAGCAGGACACGGTAGCATTGTTCACTACAAAATCCAAATACATAGCCGCTTCATTGGTAGCTTGTGAAGCTACATGTATATTTTTGTCCATTGCTTATATAGGGGTGGTCTCTACCATTCAAGACCCCTAGAAATCTTTTGTAATTAGGTGGGTGCGATTGCTCAAATCAAGGAACCCCGTACTCATCAAAATACTAAACACCTTAAGTGGACATTCAACATCATAAGGGATGGAGTTGAAAATGGGTAAAGATATGTATTCATAAAGTTCGTAAAGATCAAAACATTGCGGATCCACTCACGAAGCTCCTTGTGAGGGCAAAGTATGAGGGTCCTACTTGTGCCTTAGGACTTCGATATTCTAGTGATTGGAATTGATCTGTTTAGCATATAAAATATGGAACAATTGCAATATTTAACTCTTTTATATATTTGAGTTATGTTCCTTTTTAGCATGTTTACATCCATGAATATGTTGATTATTCTAAATGTCCGTAGTCGGTCATATTTGTGGGAAAAAATATGAATGTAAGACTATTATGAACATGGATTGGTAGATATTCATAAGGTATGAATATAGAGCAATTGGTTGCTACCAAGGTTCATAGATATTTGTGGGATGCAAATATTAGACTGACCCGCGTCTCAAATTTTACTACATAGAATCTCTTTGATTGATCATAAGTAATTTTGAGTAAAGGCGAATATCATTTAGTATCCTCAACCTGAGATGCATATTGTGAAGGGATTTAACAAGTTTATCAAAGTTTATAAGCTTGTTTATATAAAAAACGCAACGGATAATTAGTTTTAAAACTTGCTAATATGATTATGATTAAAACCATTTAATAAGCAAACTCCAAACCATGGATCATTATACGAGATGCATACAAAAATATATATATATATAGGATGTTAAAAAAATCAACCTTAGGAGCAGCTGAAAATCGATATCGTTGAGGTGAAAAGGATGAGTTTCGTTGCTAAATCTTCAAGCAAGATGACCTCAAGATGGTGATACCCCAAGCCACAAACGAACCTCTTGAATGCTAGGTTTCTTGACACCAACTTTCAGCAACAAAACCCCTTTTGATGCTGAAACTTTCAGCTTTTCTTTTGCCCTCTTCTCTTCAAATTCGAAAATTGAGAGAGAGGAAGATGAGAGCAAAAATCAGCCTTTGCATGTAGGAGAGAAGTCTTATTAAGAAGGATAGTGTGTAATGCATTGATTCTTGTGTATTTACAAGACAAAGATGGGACCCCCAAGCATGTGGGTGGCCGAAATCCATTTGAAATGGATTCCCACTCTTTGTTTTGTTGCATAATTAAACACTCACTAAACCCTTATGTTTATAGAGTTAAAACTTATCTAAACTTTATAAACTTAGTACTTTTTATTTGTTATTATTTAGTAAGACTAAATAATGAAAAACAAATAGTACCATATGAACAATTATCCATATAATGATGTTCATCTACAAAGGCAATGATTTAGAAAACTCATTTTCTAAATTGGTATCATAATTTATTGGTGTTTGTTTAGCTTGTTATGGGTATGACCCGACTTGGATCATATCACACTAGCCACATCAACTTAATATGCATCTTGGGCAGATCAGGTCTTTCAATCTCCCACTTGCACAAGATTCATAGAAGGTTGATGCAAGTAGAAAATAACGCCTAGCAACGGTTTGCTACCCCTAATGTATATGATTAGTGCCATTCAATACATCGTCCTCCTCAAGTACCTTACCTGAAATGTTTTAGGTGAATTAATCATCTATCCTTTTGTTACAGATGTCATGTTAAATCCCAGAGACACAGAATCGTCATTCTCCGATGATTTAACTTTAACAGGCCTTAGACATCTAACTCTCAACAATAAGAGGAACAAATTCCATCTTGACTACATACGTCTCTCATAATCACCTCATGTCATACCTGAACTCAGCCTTATGTACTGCCAATATTTCAGAACAACAAAGTACTAAAATGATATTCGCCTTTACTCAATATCTCTTATGACTAATCACAAGGATTCCATGAAGAAATAATTGAGAGCGGGTCAGTCCTATACCTATATCCCATAGATATCAATGACTTTGGTAGCAACCTCTTGCTCTATATTCATACCTTATGAATATCAACCAATCCAAGTTCATTATAGTCTTACATTCATAGTTGTTCCCACAAGTATGATCGACTACGCACGTTTAGCATAACTTATTTATTCATGGATTTAAAACATGCTAAAATACAAGAACAAATGAAAGTTATAACCATATAATTAAGTCAAAAAAACATAAGTTCCAATATCCAAATACAAAATATTAAATCAAATCCAGTCACTAGTATATCGAAGTCCCATGGCACAAGCATGACCTTCATGCTTTGCCTTTTCAAGGAGTTTTGTGAGTGGATCTGCAATGTTTGTATGAGTGTGAACTTTGCGAATACATATCTTTCCCTTTTCAACTTCATCCCTTATGTAGTTGAATCTCCGCTCAATGTGCCTTGTTTTCTGATGTGCACGGGGTTCATTGATTTGTGCAATCGCACCCTTGTTATCACAAAGAATCTCCAGAGGATCCTGAATGGAAGGGATTACCCCTAGATCGGCTATGAATTTCTTCAACCATGCAGCTTCCTGTGCTGCCAATGAAGCGGCGATGTATTCTGACTCTGTAGTGGACAATGCTACGACTTCTTGCTTTGAACTTTTCCAAGAAATAGCTCCCCCATTCAAGATAAATATGTACCCCGATTGAGATCGTGAATCATCTCGATCGGTTTGGAAACTCGCATCTGTGTAACCCTTTACAACGAGTTCCTCTTCACCAGACCTGTAGATCAAGAACATGTCCTTAGTCCTCCTTAGGTACTTTAGGATGTTCTTGACAACCATCCAATGACCATCACCAGGATTTTGTTGGTATCTACTTGTCATGCTTAAAGCGTATGACACGTCCGGTCTAGTGCATATCATTGCATTCATGATGGATCCTATAGCAGATGCATATGGGATTGCCTTCATTCTATTCTGCTCCTCCTTTGAGCTTGGACATTGAGTCGTACTCAATATTGTCCCTCTCTGAATAGGTACAATACCTTTCTTAGAGTTTCCCATCTTGAACCTTTTCAAGATTTTTTCAATGTATGCACTTTGATTCAAACCAATCAGCCGCCTCGATCTATCCCTATAGATCTTTATTCCCAGAATATAGGCGGCTTCACCAAGATCCTTAATGGAAAAGCAGCTTCCAAGCCAGGCTTTTACACCTTCCATTGTTGGAACGTCATTCCCATACAGTAGAATGTCATCGACATATAATACTAGGAAAGTTATTATGCTCCCACTAGCCTTCTTATACACACAAGCCTCATCAGCGTTTTTGACATCCTCATCAAAACGGTGATTCCAGCTTCTTGACGCTTGTTTCAATCCATAGATTGATTTCTTTAACTTGCATACTTTATTAGGATGTTTTGGATTAACAAAACCTTCAGGCTGAACCATATAGACATCTTCCTCAACATATCCATTCAGGAAAGCGGTTTTGACATCCATTTGCCAAATCTCATAATCATAATGAGCAGCTATGGCAAACAATATCCTTATTGACTTTAGCATCGCAACAGGTGAGAAAGTTTCATCATAATCAACTCCTTGAGTTTAAGTAAAACCCTTTGCTACAAGTCTAGCTTTATAAGTATCAAAGTTTCCATGCATGTCAGTTTTCTTCTTGAAAACTCACTTACTTCCAACTACCTTGGAGTTGAGAGGTGGTACAACAAGTTCCCAAACTTGATTGTCATACATGGATTGCATCTCAACGTTCATGGCTTCAAGCCATTGTCACAATCCAAATTAGACACTCCATCATGGTATGTGGTTGGTTCATCTGATTCTACCACATAGCATCCATCCATGAAAAATCCGTATCTTTCATGTGGATTACTAGTTCTGCAACTTCTGCGAACGTTTTGTGTGTGTTGATCAACCACTTGATCATCTTCAACATCCTCATGTTGAGTGCTGGTTTCAACCAAACGTGCACCGGGTTGTGATTCTTGATCCTCCTCAAGATCCACTGTTCTACTGCTAGTTCCTTCCATAAGGAACTTTGCTTCTAAGAACTCAACCTTTCTGGCAACAAACACCTTTTGTTCCAGTGGATCATAGAAAAAATATCCCATAGAATCTCTAGGGTATCCTACAAAAATACACTTGGTGGATCGGACTTCCAATTTGTTTGGGGTGGGAGTCTTAACATAAGCCTCATAACCCCAAATCCTTAAGTATGATAGGGATGGAACTCTTCCATGCCATATCTCAAAAGGTGTCCTTTCCACCTTTTTGGTTGGGGCCATATTTAAAATACGGGCCGCGGAGAGCAAAGCGAACCCCAAAATGATAGAGGTAATGTGCTTCTAGCCATCATAAATAGGACCATATCCTATAAGGTTTGATTCCTCCTTTTAGACATACCATTATGTTGTGGTGTTCCAGGTGGAGTGAGTTGTGAGACAATCCCACAACTTCTAAGATGATCTTGAAAGGCATCACTTAGGTATTCACCTCCTCTATCGGTACGAAGAACTTTAATCGACTTGTTGAGTTGATTTTCTACTTCATTCGTGAAGATTTTGAACGTTTCAAAAGCTTCATCTTTGTGCCTTAATAAGTACACGTATCCATAGCGACTATAATCGTCGGTAAAGGTAATGAAGTATCTTTCACCATTTCTAGTCATTGGCTTAAAAGGACCACATACATCCGAATGTATGATGCCTAATAAATCTTTTGCCCTTTAGTTAGTTCCACTAAAGGGTGCCTTAGTCATTTTTCCTTGTAAACAAGATTCACATATATCAAATGAATCACATTCATTTGTTTTTAAAAGACCATTCTTTTGAAGTATTTGTATACATTTCTTTTTTATATGACCAAGACGACAATGCCAAAGATAGGTATCACTCAAATCCAACTTGAGTTTCTTGGTGTTAGTATGGTACAATGAACTATTTAAAGTATTTTCATGAACCAATTCATAAATACCACTAATGGGAATAGCTTTAAAATAGAACATATCATTTAAAGAAACATGAATATCATTTTCAACAAAAGATAATACATAATCATAATGTGTTAATTGGGATACAGAGATAATGTTCCTAGTCAAACTAGGAGCATACAAAACATTCTTCAAAGTTACTTCCATACCACTTGGAAGTTTTAGGATGTAGTCCCCACGAGCTTCAACTTTGACTTTGGCTCCATTGCCCATGAAGAGGCTAACATCCACTTGATTGAAGTCCCTACTTCTTTTGAACCCCTGCAACAAATTGCAAATATGAGTTCCACATCCGGTATCCAATACCCATGTGTTGGAAGATATGACATTAAGATCAATATGAATCATGTAAATTGTACCTGAGGTTTGCCCCGCATCCCTCTGTTCCTTCAACTCTTTGAGATAGACTGGACAATTTCTCATCCAATGCCCTATCTCACCACACTTGAAGCATGGGTCGTTTGCAGCAACCTTTTGCTTCTTCTCCTTGGGCTTCGGAGGTTCCGCCCTAACAACCATCTTCCCTTTTCCCCCAACGTGCCCCTTCCCTTTGGCAACAATTGCCTTAGGAGGGGGTTGAGACCTTTTCTTCCTCCCACCTTCATTGATGGTGAGAACGGGTAAAACCCTTTTACCCATTCCCGCCTCGGCCGTTTTGAGCATTGAATGAAGTTCATTTATGCTCTTGTCCCATCCGTTCATGTTGTAGTTCATGACGAATGCCTCAAACCTTTTAGTTAGGCCATTAAGGATCAAATCCGTGGCCAACTCCTTTGAGACAGGACAATTTAGCCTTTGAAGGCGGTCGATGTGGCTTTTCATCTTGAGAACATAAGATGAAACCAATTGGGATTCCTCCATCCGACAGGCATGAAGTGCTCGAACCGTTTCGAAGCGCTCCACCCTAGCTCGTTGCTGGAATGTTTCCCGAAACTGGGTGATCATGTCATAAGCTCCATGGAGCTCATATTCATTTTCGAGGTCAGGTGTCATACTTGCTAACATTAGGCAAGAGACTTGGATGGAGTCTTCCATATATTTAACCCAATCGTTATAGGCCCCTTCATCCTCCTCGTTGGGTTCATCGGGGATGGGATCATCAAGGATGTAGGCCCGCTTTTCTTGCTTGAGAACGATTCTCAAGTTGCGGTACCAATCCATGAAGTTGTTAGGTGTTAGACGATCCCTTTGAAGGATCGCCCTAAGAGATTGGTTGTTTTGGGTTGGTACATCGTTATTAGCGTTGTTTTTGTCGGCCATCTACAAGTTTTACAAAGTTCCATTTTAGTATTCATTGATATAATAATATTTCATTTACTAATACCCTTTATGTCTCATAGACGATTAATAAATAAAATTTTAGAATCCAACATTATTTTTAAATATTGGTTAGGTGACCTTTATCCCATTATTTAAATTAACAAGGTAGTCATGAATGACAATTGCAACCTATTACAACTTCTAATGGTATGGGATCGTTTGAACATCTTATGTTTGAAACAGCATGTTTATCCCATCAACACCTTTGTAAAGCATATTTTAGGTGATCCATTCGATATATTTCACAAATCAAGTCGTCCTACTTACACACACATGTGAGTTTACTACATAAGTGGTTAGGTGACCTTTATCCCACAAACATGGTATTCTCACCTCAAGTTACAAGTTCCCTCAAAATGGTTAGGTGACCTTTATCCCACTAAGAGTTTGCAAGTAACCTAAGTGTTGTGTAAAAGGATGGTGTTAAACTTGTTTCAAAAGGGATTTAGTTTAGTTGGAAAGCCCTATGTACCATATGATTGTATGCATTCAACCATATGGTACCTAATTTGTTCTTTTAAATAAAACCCATTTTATTTTGCAAATCATTAACCCTTTTATAAAACCATTCTATTTGTGCTTAATGATTAGAGAACCAATTTCTTGTTATAGCATGTTTTAATTGACGGTTTGTTAATCACATCCAAATATTCAAAACAAACATCAACATAAGCAATCAACCAAGCATAAACAATCCATCCACATATGCATAACAAAGAATACTAAATTGAGCACACTTGTTAGCCAAAACAAGTGTGTCAAAAGGTCTTGCCCTAAGGTTAAGAACATGACACAAGGATGGCAAAAGGACTCCCACTTGAAACCACATCTTCAAGCATCCTCTTTGTCCATCTTTTCTTCAAATCTTGATCTTGAGCATCCTTACAAAATGTATCCTAATACAATTTTTCTAGTAAAGGAAAAACTCCTAATCTATTTATTAAAACCAAATGAATAAATAAATTACAAAACGAGACTGGAAACATAAAATTAAATTATTTGTTAGGACGTGGTATTTGAACGAAATACCTAGAGATTAGCGTGTATACCAGATCAAATAGTGCGGAATCCTATTTGATTGGCGATCCAATCAGTGGGAACACACGAAGAATCAATAAAGAATTGAAACGAACGTTAGAAATCGATTGGAAATCGATCTAATGTGTTCTATGAACTTGAGAACGAATTGGGAGGTTTCTGGACGGCTAGGGTACGTCTGGAATCGTAATTGATCGAGAGTCTTTATTTTTCACGAATTGAGTTGTATTTATAGGTTGGTATTATTCAATCGTGCGACTGAACCATTAGTATGGTTCAGTCGTGCGATTGAGCCATACGGTTGATTCATTCGCATGACTGAGTGTTCAGTCATGCGACTGAGCCAATCTTATGTTACAATCATACGACTGATCCAGTCTCCTGGTTCAGTCGTGCGACTGAGTCATTCGTATGAAGGTGTTCATACTTATGGTCCATTCGCATGGGTCATTCGCATGATAACTTCATTATTTTAAGTTTGAATGTATTAATTAGTAAACATTATATGTAAACATTCAACCAATCACTAACCTAATTAAGTAATTTAATATCAACTTATTAATGAAATATTAATCATTACAAACCACAAACACCCAATATCATTTCATTAATCATATCAAATTACACCAGAATCAGATAAACAAGATCTATTACATTTCATATCTTGATCTAGGGACATACATGTATCAACAAACTCCCCCTTGGACCTAGATCTCTCTAATCTCTTGTTTTCTGCATGACCTCCTTGTATTTCTTGTACTTCTCCTCTGTTGTGACTCCTGTGTGATTCTCAAACGTGAAGCAGAGTCGTATAACGTTTTGGAACTGAAGAGCTTGTACAATATCTTGCGTATCATAGAACAGTGGCCACTTGTATATCGTATATACATCACTTTCTGACAAGTTTGTAAGCCACATCGGGTCGAATACCCTGATAGTATCCATTTGTCCCTCTTCGCTTAAGACTATGACCGCTTCAGCTGTTCTCCAATCATAGTACCACCACTTAAAATGTGGAGTGAAATCCTGTGGCATTTCCCTGAGTGGGATTCTCGACATTGTGCGTGGAGGATTCCACTTCAACACTATATTAGGCTTGTCGGTACTGGCATCAACCTCAGACCTTCTGACATACCTCGTAGGCTGTTGGGGTCTGAAGTTAACCCATCTAGTGTGGTACTCCTTCTTTAGGGTAGCCTCAAACCAGCCTGACATCTTCCTCGAGTCAGCATACAAAAGCTTTAGTTTGGCCAGCTAGTTGAGCTCAAAACCTGCTAGAGTCTTTAGATCATGTGGAAACCTAAAATACTCTATGCCCTTCTCCCTCTTAACTGCATAGACGTTAAGGTCATCAAAATATGCCATGCTATAATCCTACCTGACACCTTATGATGTTTCTTGACTCTGTAGAGTTTGGTGTAGGATCCTTCTTTGGTGTAGTACGTTGGGCTCTAACTTCTTCAAAACATGCATCCACTCAGCCTTTCGAATGTCAACATCATTATTTGAGGCTTGGGCTGTGTCTTCTGCTTTCTCTGATTCTTGCTCCATATTGTTCAACACCTTAATAGTATCGCTGACAAGGGATTCACCCAGATTGGGGACCACATTACCCTCATTGTCAGCGTACTGAGGGTACTCCTCGGCAGTGACATCTTCGATCTCTACATCATCAATATCGTTGAACTCTTCGTCACTAGTCGAATCGCATGTCGGAGCATCCTTTACTATTTCATCTGGATTTAGCTCGAAAAGCTCTGCGAGTTGCTCATTTGATAAGTCATGAATTATTTCCCCTTCTTCAGGGGTATAATTCACTGAACTCCTAACTATCCCTTGTAGATCAAGAATCATTGTTAGCTGAGACTTGACCTGCTGAAGGGGAGCAATGTCAAACTCATCTCTTTGGTAATTTTGATATGTTTGATTTAAACATTTCACACATAAATCATTAGTAATTCATCAAACAGAAAGGCACTAAAATAATATAAACATTAAGTACATTGTGTTCAATTACATGATTCAAATACAAAAGATGATAAATACATAATCATCTAATCTTTACTTTTTTCTTGTATCAAGGTTTCATCACTTGTAGGGGCAGAGGTAGAGGCTGATTGATCTTGTCTGTTCTTAGTCCTGTTCTCTTGACCTGTAGCAGTGGCCGATGCAGGTGCATCCCCTCTTCTGCTTCTTCATCATCATCACTCTATTCATCTTCATCCAGATCATCATCATCACTCTCATCACCATCTCCCTCTTTAATCTTCAAAGGCTCATCTTTAGATCCTTTAAGTTTGAGCATGATGGTTTTCTTAGCATTTTCCAATTCTTCAATTTTCTTAGCAGAAGTGACTCTATGCTCTTGGAGTTGGGCGATCTCGATGCTCTGAGCAGCTATTTGCTGGGCCGGCTCCTTGATTAGCCGATCCTGCTCTGAGATCTGATGTGACTACACAGCAGTGAGATTTGCAAGCTGTCGGATCTCTGCAGTCTTCTCTTCATCAGCAGCTAACAGTCGCATCACCATACGGTTTAGTGCGGACAGCTGGTCCTCTACCCCAAATTGAGGTACATGAGATCCATATATACGTGCAGGATCAGATGAGGATCCTGATTGGTGGCTAGTGGTGGTGGTGGTTGTGGTAAGATAGGGTTGGGTCTGTGAGATATTGGAGGTGATGTAGGAGTGAAAGATATGGTGGTGGTTGGCATATTTACAGTGGTGGGAGGTGTGGTAGTGGTAGTGGTAGCTGTGGTGGCTGTGGCGGCTGTGGTGGTGGATGGTGTGGTTGTAGAAGTGGTAGGGATGGTGGTAGATGTAGTGGCTGTGGTGGGTACGAAGGTGAGTCTCCTTCTCTTCTTCTTCTGGTCGTGGGGCTGAGCCATCCGTTTCTTCCTCGATCCAGTCGAGGTGGATGCTCCCCCTAGAACATGGCTAGTAGACTCAGGAGCATAGCTGGGATCTACAGTCGTCTCTCCCGAATCCCTGGGGCGTTCACCAACCGCCCGGAGTCCATACTCGGTGGGAACAACCTTGCTTCCCACGGTCCTCGTCAAGGGCTCCTCATCTGACTCTTCTTCCTCCTCACCAGGTATGAAGTCTTGGTGGAAGCCTGCGGACTCAGCTATGTCGCCTGTTGGGGCAGACACTGGGGGTATAACATCTGAAGTTGTGCCCCTCGTTGGAGCAGGCATATCATCCCCAACATCCCCACTATCATCATCGTCTGAATCATGCTCTGGGAGCAACAACCTCTCATCATCTGAATCGCTGTCATCATGACGTTCATTTGCCAAATGGCCGATCAATTTTTACCTGGGGCTTTACCTGCTTGCCCTGATACACTCTCATGCGACCCAAAGTCGTGTCATCCATAACCTCTAGGGCAACCGCATCATGTTTCTCCTTGGGAAGTAATGGCAGCTTTTCGTTAAAGATCAGCTGCAGAAATCTTGGATACATACAAAAACCCTCCTTCCCCTTGGCCTCCAGATTCTCCACCAGATATGAGAAGATCATGCTCGGGAAGCTGAAGGGGTGGTTCAGCACTAGTGCCACATAGGCATTCTGAATCTGGTCTGACAGGTCATCAAACCCACCCCTTCGAGAAGCAATACACTTCAGGATCACATGCGCCAGGTATTTATACTGGGGACACAGGTTGATCTTGTTGAGCACACCTGAGTTGATGTCCCCAGCATATTTAATCCTGAGGAAGCAACCTCTGACTGTAAGTGGATGTAGTCTGGTGGGTTGATCAGTATCATCCCCAAAATCAAGTACTCTCTGGATGTCAGCTGCTGTAATTTCAATGTCATGACCATAAATGGAGCTCCGTATGCTGCAAGGCTCATGTGAATGATCTACGGAGGCATTTTCCCAGAAAGCCTGATGTAACGACCTGTAAGGAGTACACTGTGTGGATATTGCTTTATGTATCCGAGAGCGTCGAAGGAATGCAATAATATCTGTAAACTCGGCTCCATTCCGAGTCGTATGGTCCAAATGAGCACATATATTGTGCTTTAGATTTATGGACCATATATCAGGCATTGACCTGAAACACAAGACACAGAACCATTTATAAGTCATACATTCAAAATTCAGTTCAAGGTGTATAGTTTGAATTCAATACGATACATTCGTGCGAATGAATCATGCGACTGGAGTCAGTCGTTTGTTCTTTCGTGCAACTGAGCTCGTTCGGGTGAATGAGACATGCGACTGAGTTCAATTTGCTCACTGAGTCTGCGATTGGTTCAGTCGGCCGACTGAACTCATTCGCATGGTTCATTCTGTCGATTGATCCAATCGCAAGATTCAGTCGTGCGATTGGAGTTCATCCGGACGACCAATCGCATGACCCCCTGTTCAATCGACTGAGGTTCGAATCTTGACCTAATTCAAGTAATTTAACATGGCTTAATGGTCCATTAGACTCGCCATCTTGTCACTAATGACCTATTAAACTTAATTTTAACATTTTGCTTAGTTTATGTAGGTTATTAGGGCATTTTTCAATCCGGTTAATGTTTCATTCGAATAACACAAATTTGACTCAAGATCTTCTGATTTCTATAAGATTTAACTGCAATGTACCTGTATACTTGTCAATCGAATGTTAGAAGATCAATAGCAATGTGAAAACACGATCTCTAGAAATTTTTGGCAGAGTAACGGGAAAGAAAGCGATTTAGGTGGGATTGGGAGGATGAGTGAAATGCGATCGACTGAGGCCCTTTAAATACTGACCCTAATTAACTAAAACGACTCGCTAAAATTAGAAACTTAAACTAAAGACTAAAAATTAAGACTTTGTTTTGGCTTTTTGTGAGAGATAGAACCTAAGGTGGAAATCTACTGGATTTGGTTCCGGAATAGAAAGCTTCAACATAAATTGACCACACCTGGACCAATTCAATTTTGGAATCATACAGGCACATCAAATCATTTGGACTTGTTATCAAAATCTTTTGATGCACAATTCTTGGTGTTCATCCAGAGTCATTAGCAACTTTAGGAAATCATACTGGAACTCTTAGATTACCATATGATTTGAACTTTCAAGAATTGCAGCCACAATGATTTTCAATATGTTTGTCCACTTAAATCCATACACAGACTCTTGACTCAAACTGGTGATTGTTTTTGGTATAATTATTTCAACGAACATTTGTGGATCCCACACTTATATGGTAATCAACATTCCTCAAGAGCTTTTGAGCGGTCTACGGTTATTTTTACAAGAAGAGACTATTCTTAGAGCTATCAAGGAGAAGCCAATCCCCAGGTCAGTGCCATCGCACAGTAGAGAGGCGGCAAACAACAATGAATTCTAGAATATCTAGGTTATGCTTATCCTCAGGTCAGTGCCATCGCACAGCAGAGAGGCGCACAACCTATCTCCTTGTGAGAGTAGCTTAATTTTATTTTACAACAAATGCACCAACAACATAAGTCATTAGCTTGATAGCATTTTTCTTCATTTTCTTTCTGGTGCTTTGCTCTATTTATGGTCATCCGTACACATTTGTGGCGTTTACATGCTCATTGCCCTATATTAGAATATTGTTGATTGTGTTAACCAGCGATAAGATGGGAGTCCGCAGTCAGTTGAACCACTTAGTTTGATCTTGAGATCACCAGTCAGGTCTAATCATCTATTGTGTTGAATCTACCGACATATCAATTGTGGTCTAGCAACCTCTAGGTCTACTCTCCTTGTGTTACCTTAAGAGTTACCAGTTTTTCTATCATCTTCCCTTTTATATTGCTTACACTACACAAACTTATACTTTGATGTTTTTTACACCTTTTCTAAATTAAATTTCAAAGTCCCTCTTGATTTGTTCCTGTGTACTATCATATTCCAAACGGTTTGAATCGGTATCACAGATACGATCTACCTTGTATCAGCTTTCCACTCCTTCTCCCTCGTTTTTTTTTTAATGTTGCTTGCTGACTTATTCTCCTCCTAAAATACTAAAATCATAACTGGTTTCATTATTTTAGAATTTTATAATAGCAAATAACATAAGTTTAATTTTAAACAGACTAATTTAACAAAATGAGCTCAAGTAGAATGAAGAATTAACTAAGCTACATCGGACTACACATGATCATCATCAGGAATACCTCACTTCTCTGTTTAACACCGTTGACCTCTAGCAAATATTGAAAACTGGTTTATCAAAGGCTTTAGTATAGAGGTCAGCGCGTTGAAAATCAGTATTAATTTTGTCACATCAATTAAGTTCTTTTCAAAACAATCATCGCGTATGAAATGATATTTAATACCGATATGTTTGGTCTTAGGATGTTGGACCGGATTTTTAGTTACAGCAATTGCAGCAGAGTTATCTACAAAAAAGGAGTAGAATAGAACGTTAAACCGTAATCCTGCATTTGCTGTTGAATCCAGATGATTTGTGAACAGCAACTTGCAGCAGCAACATATTTGGCTTCACAGGTTGACAATGCAACCGATGTCTGCTTCTTACACTGCCAGTAATTAATCTTCTCCCAAAGAATTGACACCCTGCTGATTAGACTTGTAGTTCATCTTATAGCCTCCGTAATCCGAGTCACTATACGCCGTGAGCTCAAAATGATCATCATGAGGATACCACAACCCAAGTGTGGTGTACCCTTAGATAGCGAAAAATCCTTTTGACCCCGATCAGATGATTGACCTTAGGTTTAGCCTGATATCTATAACATTAACATGTCGCATACATGATATCAGGTCTAGAGGCAGTGAGATACATGAGGGATCCAATCATTCCTCGGTACATCGTGGCATCCACAAGATCTCCATTTTCATCAGGTTCTATGTCGTGATTCGTAGCCAGTGGAGTACCGGCAGCAGATGCATTCTCCATGTCAAAACGATTGAGAATGTCTCTTACGTACCTGGTCTGATGTACAAAGATCCCATTTGGTGTTTGATCCACCTGTAGCCCGAGAAAGAACTTCATCTCCCCCTAGCACTCATCTCAAACTCTTTCTTCATAACTGCTTCAAACTCTTTGCATAACTCTTCTTCTTTGAACCAAAAATTATGTCATCAACATAGATTTGTACGAGCAGTAGGTCGCCATCTTTTTCTTTAATGAACAGCGTGCAGTCAATGACTCCCCTGCGAAAGCCGTGTTTCACAAGATGAGTCGAGAGTTTCTCATACCAAGCTCTTGGAGCTTGATGAAGCCCGTATAAAGCCTTGTCGAGCTTGTAGACTCTATCCCGATGATAAGGATCTTCAAATCCCTCGGTTGACTGACATAGACTGTTTCTCTGATTTTCCCATGAAGAAATGCACTCTTCACATCTAATTGATAGACTTTAATCTTCATGTACGATACATAGGCAAAGAAGATACGAATGGCTTCCATCCTTGCCTCGGGTGCAAACACCTCATTGTAATCAATTCCCTCGAGTTGGCAAAATCCCTGAACAACCAGTCGAGCCTTGTTCCTGATAATGACCCCTTCGTCATCTTTCTTGCATTTTAAAACCCATTTTGTGCCAATGACCTTAGCACCTTTAGGTCTATCAACCAGAGATCATACACCTAACTTCTTGAACTGAAGAAGTTCTTCTTGCATTGCACTCCCCACGCCTCATCATTTAGTGCTTCACTGACATATTTTGGCTCAACCCGTGAGACAAAACACACCGATAGGCACCATCATTAATATATCCCTTTTCCATAACAGGCATAATCAGCTGAGTACAGCTGATTTCGGGTTTGTACTCCTGATCGGACATCCCCAATGACATTGTCTAAGGGATGATAAACGTTTAGACGTGATCCTGGAGTAGTAGGAACAGCTACCTCAGAGCCAAGATGATGAACATTTGTTCTGCATATGAGGTAGTTGGAGTTTGAGGCTCGGAGTCGAAGGTGCATCGCTGGTAGATGCTGGTGGACTTTCAGGAACTGGAACCTGTTCTGCCTGACTATTCTGGTTATCTTCTTCAGTTTCATCCTCACAGGGGAGTCACTGTTGTCAACTACTCCCCCTGACTGAGTAGATGATTCTCCCTGTGAGCTAGATGTTGGGGATTCAAGCTATCATACATCATTCGTGTAGCTAATTCGTCATCCAAGGGAGAGAGAGGAATGTTGAACGACTTGAAGAATCATCATAGTCGAAGAAGTAGGCGGGTCCTTTGCCAGTAGTGTGTGGTAAATCGCTGAACGTCAACATTACACCACACTTCTACTAGACCGTTGAGTTGTTGTAAACTCACTTGTTCGGTATGTTGTATCCTAGAAAGTTGCCTTCATCTGCCTTCTCGCTGAATTGACCCTCTTGTGTCTTCTTCAGAAGTGTGCACGGTGCCCCAAATGGTTCGAGATACTCCAAATTCGGTTTCCGTCTTTGTAGTAGCTCGTAACATGTTTTACCGTGGCGCTTGACTATCAGGACTCGATTCAGTGTATAACAAGCATTCACCACTGCCTCATTCCAGAATTGGATAGGCAGTTTTGAGTCTGCCAGCATAGTCCGTGCTGTCTCTATCAAGCTTCTGTTCTTTCTCTCAGCAACGCCATTCATCTGAGGTGTGTAGGCAAAAGTGAATTGATGCACAATTCCCTTTTCCTTGCAATATGCCTCCATCCACTGGTTCTTGAATTCCGTTTCGTTGTCTGAGCGTACTTGTCTAACTTTCAGCTTGTAGAGAGATTCCAGTGTGGTTACCAACTCCTTGAATGAGTCAAATGTTTCTGATTTGGATTTCAGAAACATTACCCAAGTGAACCTTGAGTAGTCATCGGTGACCACAAAACAGTACAAGTCGCCTGCCATGCTCTTTATACTGATTGGACCAAACAGATCCATGTGAAGAAGTTCAAGAGGAAGTTCTATTGAATTAACTTTTTCCATATGAGACTTCTTTGTCTGCTTGCCTTTCTTGCAAGCTACACAAAAATCAGGAAGCTGAACGTTCTTAACATTAACTCCTCTCACCAGATCCTTCTGAATCAAGTGATTCATCTTCCTTTGACTAATGTGTCCCATTCTCCTATGCTAGGAGATGGAATCCTTTTCAGTAGCTTTAGATAGAAAACACTGAACCTCATGATCCATTGTAGAAGTTGTTGACAGATCCAAGACATAAAGATCTTTATATCTTGAAGCAGTCATCAAAACTTGGTTCTCTGGGATCACGTAGTCTTTCTTCAGTACGTAACACTTCTTGTTGTCAAGATGACTTTAAATTCCTTATCACATATTTGAGAAACAGAGAGTAAGTTGTTTTGAAGTTCCTGGACGTAGTTCACCCTATCAAACTTAACTTTCTGATTTCCAACTTCTCCCTGAGCTGTGATATAGCCTCCCTTGTTTCCAGCAAACGAAACATGCCCTCCTTTTATTTGTTTGACATTTGATAAAAGAGCTCTGTTTCCTGTCATGTGCCTGGATGCTCCGCTGTCTACTATCCACGTGTTAGTTTCAGCACTGTATTGAACAACCTGCACATACAAGGTAAAGGATTAGTTTAGGTTAGGAACCCAAGCCTTTACTGGCTTGGGTTTCCCAGAGGCATCACACATCAGAAATTCAACCCATTGACCCTTAGAAGGTGAGGGTAGCTCAGGTTCCTTCTTGTCATCATTATCAGACATAGAGATTGACTTCTCTTTCCATAAGCCAGATTGTGCAATGCCTTTTTGTGATAAACAGTCGACTGGCTAACGGGTTGAACCTTCTGTTCACTAGTTCTTCTAGGTGGAGTTAAAGAGCTCCTTTTAGAAGACCTAGGTTTTGAGTCCTGAAGTTCAATCTTCTCCTAGGTGTCTGATAATAAGAACAATAGGAAGCAATGTGTCCACATTCTCCACAGTTGTAGCACGCCCTGCTATCAACTTTATGATTAAACTTTCTTTGTGGAGAGGTGTGTGACACTCTAGTAACATCACTCACTTTAGGTTTTGACTCTGGTTCTTTTGATGTTTTCACAAATTTAACAAAATTAACTGATTTAACCTGTTGTCATCCTTTCCTTTTGGTTAATAGGTCTTTGACTTGAAGTATGTGAAAGATTATCCTAAAAGCCCTTTTAGGTTCTGATTTGACTCTGTTCGACCCTAACTTTAAGTTAACCTTTTCAAATTCCTTTTCCAGATTAACACAAGGCAATTTACCCTTTGCCTTTGAAGTGGCCTCCTTTTGTTTGTTTCCAGAGTCAATAGATGAACATAAGGAATCTGGATCACTAACAAGAGGAGTAGACACTACATGATCCTTGATGGGATTACTATTTACTAGTCTAGTCTTAGTGTTCATTAAAGTCTCAGATGGTGGTGGAACCACTTTGTAACCCAATCCCTCCCGTTGTTCCTGTCTCTCACTAAGTGTTGGACTATGTGTGAAGAACTAGTCCAACTATGCAGTTTCTGTTTTAATGATTTACTTCTACTTCTAGAACTGCCTTTTGCTTCTTAGTGTCTTCTAAGAGTTTAGATAGTACCTAATGTCATTAGCTTGGTTAAATGCAACTACTTCGGTTTCCCTAAGCTGTTTAGTCAAAAGGTATCTTTTCTTTATAACTATGCTCATTTTGTTTTAGTACCCTATTAGCCTCAGTGCACAGTTGCAAATCTTTTACTAAGTTATCATTATGATCTAATAACCTAGTAAACTTTCATCTATGCTATTCCTAAAAGTATCACAATCAGAACAAGCATGATTATTAAACATTTGGTCAGTAGTACTTACCTGAGTTGATTCAGAAGAGTTAGCCATCAACGCAGCATCAGATGTCTCTGGTTCTGGTGATTCTGTCTTTCTGTCTCTGACGTGGTAGTATCCTCTTTAGGCTGGTAACTGACCTCGGTTGCAGTTGCTTCTTCACTATGTGACATCGCTATCTCAACTGCTAGATCTCCTTCACTAGCGGAATCACTGTCAATATCTTCTACACTTGCAATGTTTGATTCCCCTGGTGAGACAAACCTAAAGCTCCAATCCTGTCCTTCATCATCATGAGCAGTCAAGGCTTTTGGATCCTTGTTTGATGAAGTAGAACTGGTAGCTTGCTTGTCTTGACGAGTGAAGGACGAGAATGGGTTCCCGTTACCCGTCTTCTTAGGCTTGACACATTCTCTTTTGAAGTGCCCCTTCTCTCCACAGTTGAAGCAGGTCACTTTGCTCTTGTCAAAGCCGAATGTGGTGTCCTTAGTAGCTACTAAGTTCTGTCCGGTTTGTTTTACAAACTTCTTTGCCCTCCGGACAGCACTGGCTAAAGCCCACATTATATCCATTCTCTCAAGCTCCATTTCGTCCACCTGCTCGTAGTCCTCGTCTGCCAAATGGCAGTTTCCAATCTTTCCAGCAACCAGTTCATCATAAGAATGAACCACTGCTGCCAAAAGATCCATGTGCTCTCGAGCTACTTCCACAGTCACATTACCGAGGTTCTCGGTCTTCAGTCTAGTAGCATTCGCTTCAGATCCAATGTATTGGGTACAAGAAGACCCTGACTTTTCTAACCTGAAGGAGGTGCATGTGTAGGACCCGATGAGCTAGACACAAATGCAGTCTGGAGAGGTGCTCCAGATGTTTAGCTTGAGGCGTGGCATTGTATAAAGCTGGATTTTGATTGTACATAGACTTCTGAGCTCTGTACTTCATTCTAAGTGATTCTTCTCGCAACTTAAGAATGAAGTCATTAATATCCAGTTTTGACAGCATTCCATTCTGTCTAAGATTAGACACGAATGAACCCATTTTTCAGGCAATCCGTCTGCAAAATTAGTAACTTTCTCTTCCATGGTAGTAGCCACTCCATGTGTATGCAGTTCACTCATCAGATGGTAGAATCTATCTATAACATCATCCAAACTCTCGTTTTCAATCGATGAGAAGTTGTCGAATTCCTTCTTTAACTCCTTAGCCTTGATTGCCTTCAACGAGGCATTCCCGTCGTACCTCTTTTCTAGCTCATCCCATAGTTTCTTGGACTGCTTATTCTCTGAGTACTGGTGGAATATGTCTTTAGGGATAGACTGTGTAATCAATGCATAGACCCTCTTCTCTGCATTATATTTGACTTTTGGCGCGTCTGTCATCCCTCCTAAGGTTAACTTTACTCCATTGGCTCCCACCGGCGTACTATATCCAATCTCGATGGCTTCCCACAGATTCGGATCCCCTCCATTGAGGTAGATCTCAAAACGTTGTTTCCAGTGGGGAAACTCATCTAACGTTAAAGCTTTGGTGGTTTATTATGATTACCCACCTCACTCTCAAGTAACAGCAGGTTTTGGATCCTAGAGTCCTTCCCAGCAGTAAAGGCTGAATTTGATCTTCCATTGTGAATAACTTAAGTCTAATAAACAATTTTCACTGGGGCGACTGAAGGGTGCGAATGGACTAGTCGTGCGTATGAACTCTACGACTGTTCAATCGTGCGGAGAACTAAGTGATTAGCTCAGTCGTGCGAATGAATCTGATGCGTATGAACAGTACACCGAACGGTTCAATCGTACGAATGGAGATACGACTATGTCCAATCGTGCGTCTGAGCAATGCGAATGAGGTCCAGTCGTGTGCGAATGGCTCACTCGTGCGACTGAAGCTGCTGTTATGCGAAAATTTCTAGGTTAAACGTGTTTTAGCCGTAAAAATTTGAACTTTCGCAAGGTTAATTGCCTAGTCCGTAGAAACCAAACTTTGATGAGCAGGGAACGTCCAAGATCACTTTTGACACAAAAGATTGCGTTTTTAGTGCAAAAACACCAACTTTTTATCAATCTTGATTGAATCACACGTAATCAAGAGCCAAAGCTCTGATACCACTTGTTAGGACCTGGTATTTGAACGAAATACCTAGAGATTAGCGTGTTACCAGATCAAATAGTGCGGAATCCTATTTGATTGGCGATCAATCAGTGAGAACACACGAAGGATCAATAAAGAATTGAAACTAACGTAGAAATCGATTGGAAATCGATCTAATTTGTTCTATGAACTTGGAGAACGAATTGGGAGGTTTCTGGACGGCTAGGGTACGTCTGGAATCGTAATTGATCGAGAGTCTTTATTTTTCACGAATTGAGTTGTATTTATTGGTTGGTATTATTCAATCGTGCGACTGAACCATTAGTATGGTTCAGTCGTGCGATTGAGCCTTGCGGTTGATTCATTCGCACGACTGAGTGTTCAGTCGTGCAACTGAGCCAATCTTATGTTACAATCATACGACTGATCCAGTCTCCTGGTTCAGTCGTGCGACTGAGTCATTCGTATGAAGGTGTTCATGCTTATGGTCCATTCGCATGGGTCATTCGCATGATAACTTCATTATTTTAAGTTTGAATGTATTAATAGTAAACATTATATGTAAACATTCAACCATCACTAACCTAATTAAGTAATTTAATATCAACTTATTAATGAAATATTAATCATTACAAACCACAAACACCCAATATCATTTCATTAATCATATCAAATTACACCAGAATCAGATAAACAAGATCTATTACATTTCATATCATGATCTAGGGACATACATGTATCAAACATTTACATAGCCAACTTAATATATCATGACAACAATCAATCAATCCACAAGGTCAAAGCTTCGTTATGCATAAACAAACCAACATATCCAAAATGTACATATCTATCGATTTTGGCAGCCCCTTTTCAAACCCAATTCTTGGCCAACATAAACCAAGAACAAATGGGTTTGTCCAAACAAACAAACTCTCATGATCAAAATTTAAAGATCCTAACATGCATATAAAATAATATCTTTAAAACAAAAGGGGTAACCATTCCAACCCTCTAACTCTCGGCCATATGGTGTCCACACCACAAAACCGTGAACTAGAAAGTCTTATACATGTATGCATTCGTATAAGTGGCTCTTGATGCCATTGAAGGGATTTAGCAAGTTTATCAAAGTTCATATAAGCTTGTTTATATGATAAACGCAGCAGATAATTAGTTTTAAAACTTGCTAATATGATTATGATTAGAACCATTTAACAAGCAAACCCCAAACCATGGATCATTATACGAGATGCATACAAATATATATATATATAGGATGTTAAAAAAACAACCTTAGGAGCATCTGAAAATCGATATCGTTGAGGTGAAAAGGTGAGTTTCGTGGCTAAATCTTCAAGCAAGAAGACCTCAAGATGGTGATACCCCAAGCCACAAATGAACCTCTTGAATGCTAGGTTTCTTGACACCAACTTTCAGCAACAAAACCCCTTTTGATGCTGAAACTTTCAGCTTTTCTTTTGCCCTCTTCTCTTCAAATTCGAAAATTGAGAGAGAGGAAGATGAGAGCAAAAATCAGCCTTTGCATGTAGGAGAGAAGTCTTGTTAAGAAGGATAGTGTGTAATGCATTTATTCTTGTGTATTTACAAGACAAAGATGGGACCCCCAAGCATGTGGGCGGCCGAAATCCATTTGAAATGGATTCCTACTCTTTGTTTTGTTGCATAATTAAAGACTCACTAAACCCTTATGTTTATAAGTTAAAACTTATTTAAATTATAAACTTAGTACTTTTATTTGTATTATTTAGTAAGACTAAATAATAAAAAACAATAGTACCGTATGAACAAATATCCATATAATGATGTTCATCTACAAGGCAATGAAATAGGAAAACCAATTTTCTAAATGGTGTAATAATTATTGGTGTTTGTTGTTTGTTATTGTTGGGTATGACCCGACTTGGATCATATCACACTAGCCACATCAACTTAATATGCATCTTGGCAGATCAGGTCTTTCATATTGGGTTTTGATATTCACCAAATGTTATACCTTGAGTTAGTTCTTCACTATTCTGAAATAATGGACAGTACAAAAGGCTATGTTCAGGTGTGACACAAGGCGATTGTGAGAAACGTATGCAGTCAAGATGGGATTTGTTCCTCTTATTCGTTGCGAGCAAGATGTCTAGGGCCTGATTAAGTTAAATCAACAATGAATGATCATTTGTGTCCTTGGATTTAAGACGAAATCTATAACAAATGGATAGATGATCGATTCACCTAAATCATTTCAAGTTTGGAACTTGAAAGGGATGATTTATTAATGGCTTTTAAGTCATGCGTATTAAGGGTAGTAAAATGTTGTTAGGCGGTATTTACTACTTGCATCAATCTTCTATGAATCTTGTGCAAGTGGGAGATTGTTGGATCATGTATGCCCAAGACACATAGAACATTGATGTGGTTAGTACGTCATGATCCAAGTCGGATCATACCCAATAACAACCTTAGCAAACACCAATAAATATTTGATTGATGATATGATCATACAGTTAAATATATGCACCTAATTAGAAAATGGGTTTTCTAATTTAAAGAAATGAGGGATAGAACAAATTATATGGATTTTGCTCATGGATTATTATTATTTACATTGTTATTTAATGGTTAAATAACAACAAATAATATGTGTACTTATGTTTATAATCAAAAGGGTTTTATTATATAACTGTTAACATCTTAATGTGTTAGTTCTTTTAATTATTTAAGATTGTATGAGTTATATAATTAAAAGGTTATTACATATCTTATCAATTAACTAATCACATTATACTGTATACTTATGTTATTTAACTAAAAGGCTTAGTTATATAACCTGTACACACCTTTTTAATATGTAACATGACCTCACCACTTCTAATGTGTTACAAAGTAATTCAAATGGGAGGGAATGTGGTTTTCAATCCAGATTTTCGGCCCTTTAGGTTGTATGGCCTTCCCTATTTGTCTTGAAAAGGTACACTCATTATGATAGTGGTTGAGTGCAAGTCTCAACATCCAATCTCTCTCTCATTTGCACAAATGAACTTCTAGAGAAAACTCCATATGCTCTCTATTTTCACAGCTGAAGAAGGTGTTTTAGAACTCCTTTTGGTCGTTTCTTGGGTCCTCTCATGACTCAAGTTCTGCTCCTTCATTTGTGCAAGAAAGGAAAGAGGATTTCCTCTCTTCTCAATAAGTTCTCACGGCTGAAAACGGTTTTCAACAGGCCTTTGGGGGTTTTTGGTGCTTGAAATCCTAGCAACCATGATGTTTGCTTAGAGGCTTGTGGGTATGGACACTTGAGGACTTCTACCCTTGAAGTCTTGGCCCTTTTCAGACTCATTTCTGCCTTCTCTTTGGTTGTTTTTGACAGCATCCAGAAAGGTAGTATTATGGTATGATAATGTCATGTTTCTGGGTGTTCTTGTTCATATTGTATGCTTGCTTTTCACATAATAAAGATCCTTTTGTCTATGGGTTTGTTGGTTTTCACATGATAATGGTAATTTTCAGAAACTTTAACATGTTTAAAGTAGTATATTCCGCTGCGTTTCATATGTTTAAATGGTAAACAAATGTAAATGTTCCAACAAACCCCTTCAATGGCCGCAAACAACAATGCTACCACCCCGACTGCCCCTAGCCTATGACTGAGAACCGTCATAGAAAGGGATCGTCTTAACCATAATGACCTTATGGACTGGTTTTGAAACTTGAGAATTGTTCTCAAGCAAGAGAAAAATGCCTATGTCCTTGAGGATCCCTTTCCTGACCAACCCAACCCCGAAGATGTCGAGGCCTATAACGATTGGCATAAGTAAACTACAATTCCATACATGTTTCTTACCTTATGTTGGGAACCATGATTCCTGAACTCCAAAAGGACTTTGAACATCATGGGGCATATGACATGATTACCCAGTTGAAGGAAATGTTCCTTCAACAAGCTAGGGTAAAGCGCTTTGAAACGGTTCGAGCGCTTCATGCATGTCACTTGGAAGAAACCCAATCGGTATCATCTTCTGTTCTTCAGATGAAAAGCCACGTTGATCGCCTCGAGAGGCTTAATTGTCCCTTCTCAAAGGATCTGGCCATGGATTTGATCCTTAATGGCCTAACCAAAAGGTTTGAGACGTTCATAATGAATTACAATATGAACGGGTGGGACAAGAGCATTGGTGTGCTTCACGCAATGCTCAAGAAAGCCGAGGTAGGGATGGGTAGAAAAGTTCTACCTGTTTCTCGATCAATGAGGGAGGCAATAAGAAAAGGCCATTCCCGAAACCCAAGGCGGATTTTGCCAAAGGAAAGGGGTACATCAAAGGTAAAGGGAAAGGGAAGGCTAAAGCGGAACCTCCAAATCCTAAGCATAAGAAGCGTAAGGTAACGGAGAATGATCCATGCTTTGAGTGTGGTGAGATTGGACATTAGAAAAGGAAATGTCCCACCTATCTCAAAGAGTTAAGAAACAAGAGGGATCTGGGCAAAGCTCAGGTACAACTTTCATGATTCATATTGCTTTAAATGTTATTTCTTCCAACACATGGGTATTGGATACCGGATGTGGAACTCATATTTGTAATTTGTTGCAGGGGTTCAAAAGAAATAAGCACTTCAAGAAGCGAGACACAAGTCTCTACATGGGCAACAGAGCAAAAGTTGATGTCGAAGCGCAAGGAGACTATATTTTGAAACTTTCAAATGGTTTGGAAGTTGTTCTCAAGAATAGTTTGTATGCTCATAGTTTGACTAGGAACATAATTTTTGTTTCCCTTTTAAAACAATGTGGTTATGAATTAAAGTTTGTCAACAATGGTATTTATGTTTGTATGGATGATGTGTTTTATTTTAAGGCTATGCCTTTTAATGTTGTCTATGAATTGGTTCATGATGATTCATCCTATAATAACTCATTAGACAAATCAAGCACCAAGAAACTTAAAATGGATTTAAGTGATTCATATCTTTGTCATTGTCGTCTTGGTCACATAAACAAGAATAGAATTCAAACACTTCAAAAGAATGGTCTTTCGAAAACAAATGGAAATGTTTAATTTGGTAAGTGTGAATCTTGTTTACAAGGGAAGATGACCAAGTCACCCTTTAGTGGTACTAACGAGAGGGCAAAAGACTTATTGGGAATCATACATTCGGATGTATTTGGACCTTTTATGACAATGACAAGAAATGGTGAAAGATACTTCATTACCTTTACCGACGATTATAGTCGCTATGGTTATGTGTACTTGATGGCACACAAACACGAAGCTTTTGAAATGTTCAAAATATTCAATAATGAAGTAGAAAATCAACTCAATAAAATTATCAAAGTTCTTCGTTCAGATAGAGGAGGTGAATACCTTAGTGAGGCTTTTCAGGATCATTTAAGAAGTTGTGGGATCATCTCACAACTTACTCCACCTGGACCACCATAACATAATGGTTTGTCTGAAAGGAGAAATCAAACCCTATTGGATATGGTTCGATCTATGATGGCTATAAGCTCACTACCTCTATCTTTTTGGGGTTTTGCATTGCTCTCCACGGCTCATATTTTGAATATTGCCCCGACCAAGAAAGTGGATTCAACACCTTTTGAAATATGGAATGGAAGAGTTCCATCATTATCATATATAAAGGTATGGGGTTGTGAAGCATATGTTAAGATAAACACCCAAAACAAGTTGGAAAGTCGATCCACTAAGTGTATATTTATTGGATATCCCAAAGACTGTAGAGGATACTACTTCTTTGATCCAACTGAGCAAAATGTATTTATTGCTTGATAGGCTGAGTTCTTGGAAGCTAAGTTCCTTGTGGAAGGAATAACGTATAGAAAAGTGGAATTTAATGAGGATCAAGATCCACAAGCCGATACACGTTTGGTTAACACTAGCAATCAACAGGAGGAAGTTGATGATGATCAAGACGTTGATCAATGCACACAAAATGTTCGTAGATCTGGTAGAGTTAGCATTCCACCAGAAAGATATGGGTTTTTCATGAATGGATGTTGTGTTGTTGACTCCGATGAGCCAACTACATACCATGATGCAATGTCCAATTTGGATTGTGACAAATGGCTGGAGCCATGATCGTAGAGATGCAATCCATGTATGACAACCAAGTTTGGGAATTGGTTGACCCTCCACTTAACTCCGAACCGGTTGGATGAAAGTGGGTTTCAAGAAGAAAACCGATATGCATGGAAACTTGGATTCTTACAAAGCAAGACTTATAGCAAAAGGTTTCACTCAAACTCAAGGGGTTGATTATGATGAAACCTTCTCGCCTGTGGCAATGCTAAAGTCAATTAGGATATTGTTTGTCATAGCCGCATATTATGACTATGAGATTTGGCAAATGGATGTCAAAACCGCTTTTCTTAATGGACATCTTGAAGAGACTATCCATATGGTTCAGCCTGATGGTTTTGTCTATCAAAAACATACTAATAAAGTCTTGAAATGGGTCAAGATGGAAAACTCTAAGAATGGTATGGTACCTATTCAAAGAGGGACAATATTAAGTACATCTCAATGTCCAAGCTCAAAGGATGAGCAAGATCAAATGAAGGACATCCCATATGCGTTTGCTATAGGATCCATCATGTATGCGTTGATGTGTACTAGACTGGACTTGTCATGCACGTTAAGCATGACGAGTAGATATCAGCCAAATCCAGGTAATAGCCATTGAATGGTTGTTAGAAGTATATTGAAATACCTGAGGAGGACTAAGGATATGTTTCTAATATACGAGTCAGGTGAAGAGGAACTCGTTGAAAAGGGTTACACAGATGTGAGTTTACAAACTGATCAAGATGATTCTCGATCACAATCGGGGTATGTCTTCATTATGAATGGAGGGGCAGTGTCCTGGAAGAGTTCAAAACAAGATGTGGTAGCATTGTCCACTACAGAATCCGAATACATAGCCGCCTCATTAGCAGCTTAGGGACCTGCATGGATAAAGAAATTTATCGCTGATCTAGGGGTCGTCCCTACCATTCAAGACCCCCTAGAAATCTTTTGTGATAACGAGGGTGCGATTGCACAAATCAAGGAACCCCGTGCACATCAGCATGAAAGTCATACTTGAGATTCAACTACATAGGGGATGAAGTTGAAAAAGGAAAGATATGTATTCGTAAAGTTCACACCGATCAGAACATTGCGGATCCCCTCAGGAAGCTCCTTGAAAGGGCAAAGCATGAAAGTCATACTTGAGCCTTAGGACTTCGATTTTCTAGTGATTGGAATTGATCTGTTTAGTATTTAAAGTATGGAACAATGTAATGTTTAACTCTTTATATATTTGTGATATTCTGAGATTGTGTTCCTTTTAGCATGTATATATCCATGAATATGTTACTTATTCTGAATGTCCGTAGTCGGTCATATTTGTGGGAACAAATTGGAACGTAAGACTATTATGAACGTGGATTGGTGGATATTCATAAGGTATGAATATAGAGCAATTGGTTGCTACCAAAGTTCATAGATATTTGTAGGATACAATATTGGACTGACCCGCATCTCAATTTTACTACATGGAATCTTCTAGATTGATCATAAGTAAATTTGAGTAAAGGCGAGTATCATTTGGTATGCTCCGACCTGAGATACATATTCGGTTTTGATATTCACCAAATATTATACCTTGAGCTAGTTCTTCACTGCTCTGAAATAATGGACAGTACACAAGGCTATGTTCAAGTATGACACACGGTGATTGTGAGAAACATATGTAGTCAAGATGGAATTTGTTCCTTTTATTCATTGAGAGCAAGATGTCTAAGGCCTGATTAAGTTAAATCAACAAGGAATGATCATTGTGTGTCCTTGGATTTAACATGACATCTGTAACAAAAGGATAAATGATTGATTCACCTAAATCATTTCAAGTTGGATACTTGAAGGGGATGATGTTATTGAATGGCTTATAATCACGCATATTAAGGGTAGTAAACCATTGTTAGGCGGTATTTATTGCTTGCATGAATCTTCTATGAATCTTGTGCAAGTGGGAGATTGTTGGATTTTATGCCCAAGACACATAAAACATTGATATGGTTAGTACGTTATGATCTAAGTCGGGTCATACCCAATAACAAGCTTAGCAAACACCAATTATATTTAACTGATGATATGATCATGCAATTAAATAAATACACCAACTTAGAAAATGAGTTTTCTAAATAAATTGCATATGAGATGAAACAACTTATAAGGATATTTTGTTTATGGACATTATCTGTAATGTTATTTAAGTTGGTTAAATAACATCAAATGATAATAATAGTGTGTGTATAAGTTATATAATTAAAAAGGTTAATTAGATAACTTATAATTGTTATTAGTTAAACAATTTGTAAAACACTTTTTGGGGGGAAAACCCTAAATGGTTTTGAGTATCGGCCGCCCCTAAGAGGGGTTATTGGCCTTTTGTTTTGTTTTACTTGATTTCTAGAAAACACACACACTCAATCCTCCTTATCTCTCTTACCTGCAAGCACCTCAAGAACTTTTCTTCTTCTCTATTATTGAAGAAAATACAAGCTAAAAATCGGTTTTCAGCAGCTCTATTGGTGTGGTTTTGGTGTAAAAAATCCTAGCAACAAGTGTTTTGCTTGAGGCTTGTGGGTATACAAACTTGAGGACATCTTCTTTGGTGTTTTGGTCCATCAAGACTTCATCCTCTTCTACACATCCAACGATTTGGGTAGCCTTTTGGAAGGTGGTTCATCTAACATTTTTGGGTAGCTTTGGAAGGTAGTTCCATGGTTCATTTTGGTTGTCATAGTTTCCTTGTTTGCTAGTTCCTTCATATATAAATGATCCTTATAATCTTGGGTTTGTTGTTGACATATAGTGTGCCTTAATTTTCAGTTTACAAAATAACATATTAAGGTTTTTTTCCGCTGCGATTTTCTTGTTTAAATGGTTAAACTACTTAGATAATGGTCCAACAAGCCCAACACACCCAACATAAACCATTTCTAATTAACATGTTTGAAATTTGTCTGGTTCAATCATGTGATTGAACCATACGACTGGGTTCAGTCGTTTGACCTAACATGCCACTAGATACAATCAGGTGTCTAATCATGCGATTGAGTTCAATCGGGTAACTAAGCCTGCGATTGGTTTAGTCGGCCGACAGAGCTCATTCGCATTGTTCATTCGGCCGACTAAGTCATTCATCCAGCTCAGTCGAGCGATTGTAGTTCATCCGGGGGTCCAGTCGCATGACCCACTGCTTGTTCGATTGAAATTCGAATTTTGACCAAATCTTAACGTTTGACATCGTGGTTTGGTTCAATAGACTCGCAATGACCCTACTAAGTATCTTACAACCTTGATTTCAACATTTACTTTGTTTTATTAGGTTATTTGTCTAACTTAAGTCTCGGTTCTTGTAAGGGCCGAAAACTGGAATTTTGGAGTCAAATCGACTGAAATTTAGGTCGATTGCACCGCCTTGTGCCTATGTAAACACCAGAGATCATCAGAATACCGAAATATGAAGTCAAATTAGGTTAGAGGAAATTTCAGCAGAGTAACGGTATGCGGTGAGAATTTAGGGCGAATGAGGGGTGATGAGTTTATGCGATCGACTATGGCCCTATTTATACTGAATCTGGTTTCATTCGGACGACTTGACTCACTCGCTATTTTCATTTGGGCGATTGGACTTCAGTCATGCGATTGGTTCAGTCGATCACCGTCATGACTTTGGTCCAATTGGACGACTGGTCCAAACTTATGGTCCATTTAACAGTTGATTTAACATTCCAAGCATTTGATCATCTCAGTCATGATCATCTTAACTTTGAAAACTTTTGATCACCTCAGTCGTGATCCTTTTAAGCAAAGCCTGTTTTGTTACCTCAGACATGACCCATTTAATATTGAAAGCACGTTTGGTCACCTCAGACGTGATCCTTTTATGTAATATAATCCCATACTGAATTCCATGATATAGTCCGACTAATAACTGTAAACTGACTAAATGTTTAAAACAAAATAAAAGAACTAACATTGAAAGACAAAACTAAAGATGTTTTTGTGATTTTGTGTGAGGTGGAAATCCTAAGATAGAAATCTAACAGATTTACTTCTTGAACAGTCAGCTTCAAGTTATTTTGAACATAAGAGGAACGATTCATTATGGAATCATACAGGTGATGAACTCATTCAGGACATATTACCAAAATCATTTGATGCTAGATTCTTGTGTTCATCAAGAGTCATTTGCAAATTAAGGAAATCATACTAGTACTATAAGACGCACACATTGATTTGGACTTTCAAGAATTGTACCCATGTTGATTGTCAGTATACTTGTCCTCTTAAATCCATACACAGACTTTTGACACCGATTGGTGATATGTTAGGTTAGAATATTTCAACAAGTATTTGTGGATCCCATGCTTACATGGTAATCAACATTTCTCAGGAGATTTTTGAGTGGTCTACGGTCATTTTGACAAGAAGAGACTATTCTTAGAGCTTTCAAAGAGAAGCCAATCCTCAGGTCAGTGCCATCGCACAGCAAAGAGGCGGAAAATAACAATGAATTCTAGAATATCTAGGTTATGCTTATCCTCAGGTCAGTGCCATCGCACAGCAGAGAGGCACACAACCTATCTTCTTGTTAGAGCATCGTTAATTTCTTTAGCACATAATGCACCAACAACATAAGTTGTTAGCTTCATAGCATTTGCTTTTTTTTCGTGCTTTGCTCTATTTATGGTCTTCCACACACATTTGTGGCGTTTACATGCTCATTACCCCTTATTGGAATATTGTTGATTGTGTTAACCAATGATAAGATGGGATTCCATAGTCAGTTGAACAACTTAATTTGATCTTGAGATCACCAGTCAGGTCTAATTCATCTATTATGTTGAATCTACCAACATATCATCTGTGGTCTAGCAACCTCTAGGTCTACTTTCATTGTGTTACCTTAGTAGATACTAGTTTTTCTATCGTATTTCCTTTTATATTGCTCAGACTACACAGACTTAGACTTTGAATTTTGCATCTTTTCTAAACTAAATATTAAAGTCCCTCTTGATTTGTTCCTGTGTACTATCATTTCCCAAAGTATTTGAATCGGTATCATAGATACGATCTACCTTCTGTCAGCTAGCCTCTCCTTCTCCTTCTCTTTTTTTTAATGTTACTGCCTGACGTATTCTCCCCCTAAAATTCTAAAATCATAACCGATTTACATATTTTAGGATTTTAATAGACAGCTAAATAACATGAATTTAATTTAAAACAAAATAGAGTAAATAAAAAAAAGAAAAATAGACTAAACAGTATCGGACTACACATGATCATCATGAGGAATAACATCACTTTTCTTTTTAACGTCATTGACCTCTAACAGATATAGAAAACGTGGTTTGTCAAAAGCTTTTGTATAGAGGTCAGCACGTTGATAATCCGTATTTATTTTTACCACATCGATTAAATTCTTTTCAAAGAAGTCCCGTATAAGATGATACTTTATACCGATGTGTTTGGTCTTAGGATGTTGTACTGGATTTTTAGTTACTGTAATTGCAGCCGAGTTATCAACATAAAGAGGAGTAGAAGAGAAATTTAAACCGTAGTCCCACATTGGCTGTTGAATCCAAATGATTTGAGAACATCAACTTGCAGCTGCAACATATTCGGCTTCACAGGTTGACAGCGCAACCAAGGTCTGCTTCTTACACTGTCAGGTCACTAATCTCGTCCCAAATAATTGACACCCTGTTGATGTAGACTTGTAATTCATCTTGCAGCCCCCGTAATCCGAGTCACTATACGCCGTGAGCTCAAAGTCATTATCATGAGGATACCACAACCCAAGTGTGGGTGTGCCCTTGAGATAACGAAATATCCGCTTGACCCCGATCAGATGGTTAACCTTTGGCTTAGCCTGATATCTAGAACACAGACATGTAGCATAGATGATATCAGGTCTAGAGGTAGTGAGGTACATAAGAGATCCAATCATTCCTCGGTACATTGTTGCATCTACCAGATCTCCATTTTCATCAGGTGCTATATCATGGTTTGTGGCAAGTGGAGTTCTAGCTACAAAAGCATTCTCCATGTGAAACCAACTAAGAATGTCTCCCACATACTTGGTCTAATGTATAAAAATCCCTTTGGGTGTCTCATCCACCTGTAACCCGAGAAAGAATTTCATTTCCCCCATGGCACTCATCTCAAACTCCGCCTTCATTGCAGCTTCAAATTCTTTGCATAACTCTTCATTCTTTGAACCGAAGATTATGTCATCAACATAGATCTGTACTAGCAGTAAGTCTCCATCCTTTTCTTTGATAAACAGTGTGCAGTCAATGACTCCCCTGCGAAATCCGTGTTTGACAAGATGAGTCGAGAGTTTCTCATACCAAGCCCTTGGAGCTTGATGAAGCCCGTATAAGGCCTTGTCAAGTTTGTAAACTCTGTCCCGATGATAAGGATCTTCAAATCCCTCGGGTTGACTCACATAAACTGTCTCTCGAATTTCACCATGAAGGAATGCACTCTTCACATCTAATTGATAGACTTTGATCTTCATATATGATGCATAGGCAAGGAAGATGCGCATGGCTTCCATCCTTGCCACGGGTGCAAACACTTCATTATAATCAATCCCCTTGACTTGTCGAAATCCCTAAACTACTAGTCGAGCTTTGTTCCTGATAATGACACTTTGGTCATCCTTTTTGCATTTCAAGACCCATTTGGTGCAAATGACCTTAGCACCTTTAGGTCTATCTACGAGTTTCCATACACCTAACTTCATGAATTGAAGAAGTTCCTCTTGCATGGCACTCACCCATGCCTCATCATTCAGTGCTTCACTAACGTATTTTGGCTCAACCTGTGAGACAAAACACCGATAAGCACCATCGTGAATGTATCCTGTTTCCACTACCGAGGCATAATCAGCTTAGTACAGCTGATTTCTAGTCTGCACTCCTGATCTGACATCCCCAATGACATTGTCTAGGGGATGATAGACATTTAGACGTGATCCTAGAGTGGTAGGAACAACTACCTCAGAGCCAAGATTATGAACATTTGGTTCTGCATCTGAGGTAGAAGGAGTTTGAGGTTCCGAAGTCGAAGTGGCGTCATTGTTAGATGTTTGTGGACTTGCAGGAATTGGAACCTGTCTCTCCTGATTGTTCTGGTCATTCGCTTCAGCTTCATCTTCTGAGGAGGAGTCACTGTCTTCTAGTGCTCCCCTTGAGTGATGAGATGATTCTCCCTGTGAGCTCGATGATGTTGGATCAAGATATGGTGTATTCAAGATATCATACATCATTCGTGTAGCTGACTCGTCATCAGAAAAAGAGATAGGGATGTTGAAGGACTTGAAGAATCCATCATAGTTGAAGAAGTAAGCGGGTCCTTTTCCAGTGGGTGGTGTGGTATATCTCTAAACATCAACATTACACCACACTTCTCCTAAACCCGTTGAGTTGTTGTAAACTCTCTAGTTTGGTATGTTGTATCCTAGGAAGATCCCTTCCTCAGCAATCTCGCTAAATTTTCCTTCTTGAATCTTCTTCGGAAGTATGCACGGCGCGCCAAATGGTTCGAGATACTCCAGATTAGGTTTACGTCATTGTAGTAACTCATAACATGTCTTGCCATGGCACTTGACTACCATAACTCAATTTAATGTATAACATGCATTTGCCACTACCTTATTCCAAAATTGGATAGGCATTTTAGAGTCTGCTAGCATTGTCTGTGCTGTCTCTATCAAACTTCTATTCTTCCTCTAAGCAACACCATTCATCTAAGGCATGTAGGGAGAAGTGAACTGATGCACAATTCCTTTTCCTTGCAGTAAGCCTCCATCCACTGATTCTTGAATTCAGTCCCGTTGTCTAAGCGTACCTGTCTCACCTTAAGCTTGTAGAAAGATTCCAGCGTGGTTACTAATTCCTTGAATGACTCAAATGTTTCTGACTTGGACTTCAGAAACATTACCCAAGAGAATCTTGAGTAGTCATCAGTAACCACATAATAGTACAAGTCACCTGCAATGCTCTTTGTATTGACTGGACCAAACAGATCCATGTGAAGAAGTTCAAGAGGAATCTTGATAGAATGAACTTTCTTTTCCTTATGAGACTTCTTCGTCTGTTTGCCTTTCTTGCATGCTACACAAAAATCCGGAAGTTGGAATTTTTTACGTTAACACGGCTCACTAGATCCTTCTGAATCAAGTGATTCATCTTCCGTTGATTAATGTGTCCCATTCTCCTATGCCAGGAAATGGAGTCATTCTCAGTAGCTTTTGATAGGAAGCACTGAACTTCATGTACTGTTGTAGAAGCCATTGAGAGATCCAAAACATAAAGGTCTTTATATCTTGAAGCTGTCATCAGAACTTGGTCCTCCGGAATCACATAGTGTTTCTTTAGGACGTAACACTTCTTGTTGTCGAATATGACTTTAAATCCTTTGTCACATATTTGAGAAACAGAAAGTAAGTTGTTTTGAAGTTGTTGAACATAGTTCACTTTATCAAACTTAACTTTCTTATTTCCAACCTCTCCCTGAGCTGTGATATAACCGCCTTTGTTACCAGCAAACGAAACATGCCCGCCTTTTATTAGTTTGACATTTGATAAAAGAGCCCTGTTTCTTGTCATGTGCCTGGATGCTCCGCTATTTACAATCCATGTGTTGGTTTCATCACTGTAGCGAACACCCTGAGGAGGTTCTAATGAATTAGTCATCAACGCAGTATCAGATGTCTCTGGTTCTGGTGATTCTGTCTTTGTTGTGGACGTCTCTTCTTCAAGCTTGTAGCTGACCTCTGTTGCAGTCTCTTCACTGTTTGACATCGCTATCTCAACTGCTATATCTCTTTCACTCGCAGAATTATCATCTAAGTCATCCACGCTCACAATATTTGATTCTCCGGGAGAGACAAACCTAAAGCTCCAGTCCTGTCCTTCATCATCATGGGCACTCAAGGCTTTTGGATCCTTGCTTGATGAAGTAGAACTGCTAGCTTGCTTGTCTTGACGAGTGAAAGACGAGAATGGATTCCCGTTTCCAGTCTTCTTTGGCTTCACACATTCTCTTTTGCGGTGCCCTTTTACTCCACAGTTGAAGCACATCACCTTGCTCTTGTCAAAGCCAAACGTAGTGTCCTTAGTAGCAACCAAGTTTTGTCCGATCTTCTTCACGAACTTCTTTGCCCTCCGGACAACACTTGCTAAGGCCCACATAATATCCATCCTCTCCAGTTCAGTCTCATCAACCTGCTCATAGTCCTCATCTGCCAGATGGCAGTTTCCAATTTTCCCAGCAACAAGTCCATCATAGGAGTGGACCACTGCTACCAAGAGATCCATGTGCTCTCGAGCTACTTCTACTGTCTTGTTTCTGAGATTCTTAGTCTTCAGTCGTGTAGCATTTGCTTCAGATCCAATATATTGGGTACTAGAAGACCCTGACGTTTCTGATCCTGAAGGAGAGACTTGTGAAGCACCAGATGAGCTTGACACAAAGGCAGTCTGAAGAGGTGCTCCAAACGTCTTAACCTGAGGAGTGGCATTGTACAAAGCTAGATTCTCAGTGTACAAAGACTTCTGAGCTCGATACTTCATCGTTAGTGCTTCTTCTCGCAGCTTTAGTATGAAATCATTGATGTCCAACTTTGATAGCAATCCATTCTGTCTCAGATTTGAAACAAAAGAAGCCCAACTTTCTGGCAACCCGTCTACAATATTTGACACTTTATCTTCCATGGTAGTTGTGACACCATGTGTGTACAGCTCTCTTATCAAATGGTAGAATCTATCAATGACATCGTCTAAACTCTCATTTCCCATCGGTGAAAAGTTGTCAAATTCTTTCTTCAACTCCTTAGCTTTAATGGCCTTCAACGAAGCATTCCCGTCATATCTTTTCTCCAGCTCATCCCATAACTTCTTGGCTTGCTTATTATCTGAGAATTGGTGAAAAATATCCTTAGGGATAGACTATTTTAGCAATGCATATACTCTCTTTTCAGCATTATATTTAACTTTCTGTGCATCAATCATTCCTCCTAGAGTAAGTTTCACCCCATCGGCTCCCACCGGCATACTGTATCCCGTCTCAATAGCTTCCCACATATTTGGATCTACTCCATTGAGGTAGATCTCAAAATGTTGTTTCCAGTAGGGAAACTCATCTAATGTTATAAGCTTCGGGGGTTTATTATGATTCCCCAGCTCACTCTCCAATAGCAGTAACTTCTGAATCCGTGAGTCCTTCCCAGCTGTAGACGCTGACAACTGATCCTCCATCTCTATTAACTTTAAGTCTCCTAAGCAATCTGTTAACTGGTGCGAATGGAGCGATGCGAATGGGCTACCCGTGCGAATGAAACTATGCGACTGGTTCAATCGTGCGAGTGAAATTGATGCGTATGAACAATGCGACCGGTAGACTTAGTGGTACGAATGAAGATGCGACTGAGTCCAATCGTACGTGTGGGGATGCGAATAAAGTCCAGTCGTGTGATTGGGTCAATCGTGCAACTGAAGCTGTTGGTTTTCGAAAATTTCTACGTTTAACGTGTTTTGGCCATACAAACCCGAATTTTCATCAATCCTAATCGCCTTATGCCGTAGAAACCAAAACTTGATGAGCAGGGGACGTCCAAGACAACTTTTGACACAAAAAGATTGCGCTTTTACTGAAAAATACACCCTTTGTATCAAAATTGATTGAATCACACGTAATCAAGAGCGAAAGCTCTGATACCACTTGTTAGGATCTTGTATTTAAACGAAATACAAACTGATTAACGTGTAAACCAAACCAAATAGTGCGGAATCCTATTTGATTGGCGATCCAATCAGTGAGAATGCACGTAGAAACAATAAGGAATTGAATCTAACGTTAAGAATCGATTAGGAATTGATCTGCAACGTTCTATGAACTTGGAGTACGAACTTCGAGGCTTCTCGACGACTAGGGTACGTCTGGAGTCGAATAGGAATCAATGCTTGCGTTTTCCACGAATTAGGTTGTATTTATAGGTTAGTATTGCTCAATCGGGCGACTGAACCATTAGCATGGTTCATTCGTGCGATTGAACCATGCGTTTGATCCATTCGCACAATTGAGTGTTTAGTCGTGCGCCTGAGTCAGTCGCATGAAGTTGTTCAGGCGTATGGACTATTTAGGCGCATGGACACTTAGTCGCATGGCCATTCGGACGCATGACCACTGTTGGGGTGCATGGTCCAGTCGGACGCATGAGAACTACACTTCACCAAATTTGAGTGTATTCAATATTCTAGCATTATTCATAACACTTCAAACAATCACAAACCTATATAATTGTGTCAATATGCATTAATCAACTCATTAATGAAATATTAAACATTATAAACACAACCAAACATTCTGTATTTCATTAAGTACCAAATAGTTACATAAGTGTAAGACATATTACATTCAGATCAGGATCTAGGTACATATATGTATCAATATTGATCTACAAGAAGCTTGAAGAAATAAGAAGAAATGAGTTCCAGTTGTTGCTTGAAGGCACTCATCCTGATGAGTTTGCATACAGAGAAATAACTACTGTGGAGCTGAAGAATGGAAAGCATGTTAAGTACTTATTAGAGTACTATGGACCTCAGTTCTTCTTTGAAAGTGAAGCTGAAGAACTCACAATGGAAGAACAAGTTGTTTTCCTTGAGGCCTATGTTAGACAGTCTTACAGACTTATCATTGGGAAGTAGGTCTCATGGATGGGGTAACATCTCTATGTCCAATTCCCCAAGACAGAGTTCCCATTCATCCTTTGCCAATCAAACTTTCTGAAACCTCTTCCCTGGCCTGAGCTTAATTTGAAGATTTCTGAGCTGATCCAGAAAATGTTTCTGCCAATAAGTGGGACTTTAATAATCTTAAAGGTTTTGGCTGCATTGGTTCATGGGGAGTTTGTTGGACTAAAAGAACCAATGAGCCAGGTCAAAAAAACATTTAAGTCCCACAGACATCAAAACAACTGAAGTGGTCTACAACAGCTGAAGACAAATTCTGAAGACAAAGTCTGAAGAAAAAGTCTGAAGACAAAGTCTGAAGGCAACTACTGAAGACAAAGTATGAAGACAACTACTAAAGACAAAGTCTGAAGACCAAGTTCTCAAAATTTGTCACAACAGCTGAAGTAGTTTTCTTCAGTAGTTGTGATGGTTTATTTTTCAGTAGTTTGTAACCAGTAGTTTTATATTATGTAAAACATCTGAAGTTCTTACACTTCAGATGTTATAACATCAGTAGTTGTAATGTTAGCTTGTACTTAGCTTTTTGTGAAGGTGTCCTCACTTGTTGTGGACATGTTTAGTAGTTTAGTTTATTTTTAGTTGTTTGTATAAATCAGTTAGTTGTCAATATCAAGTGACGTCAGCTGATGTCACATTCCTTTATAAAAGGAATGTTGACCTAATTTCCTTGTAACTGAAGCGTGTGCATGAATGAAAACATTCTCTTTGCAGAAAAATTTCTCTCTCTATAACCATTACTGTTTGATTGAATATTCATATTATTCTTGCTAAAATTTCGTCTAATTCTTGTCCTATTCGGCTGGAAATCTTAATCTAATTGATCAAACTAGATCTCGATCCTTTCACCTCGTGATCACAAAAGGATTTCTAGGGGTCTTGAATGGTAGAGGCCACCCTAGGTAGGCGATAAATTTCTTTATCCATGCAGCTTCTTGAGCTGCTGATGATGCGGCTATGTATTCGGACTTTGTAGTGGACAATGCAACTCCATTCATAATGAAGACATACCCCGATTATGATCGAGAACTATCTCGAACGGTTTGGAACTCGCATCCGTGTAACCCTTTACAACGAGTTCCTCTTCATCAGATCCATATATTAGAAACATTTCCTTAGTCCTCCTAAGGTATTTCAATATACTTTTAATAACCATCCAATGGCTATTACCTGGATTCTGTTGATATCTGCTCGTCATTATTAACGCGCATGACACGTCTGATCTAGTGCATATCATCGCATGATGGATCCTATAGCTGATGCATATGGGATGTCCTTCATTTGATCTAGCACATCCTTTGAGCTTGGATATTGAGATGTACTCAATATTGTCCCTCTTTGAGTAGGTATTATACCTTTCTCAGAGTTTTCCATCTTGAACCTTTTCAAGACTTTATTAATATATGCACTTTGATTTAAACCTATCAACCGCCTCGATCTATCCCTATAGATCTATATATTCCCAAAATATAGGCAACTCCACCGAGATTTTTATGGAAGAACAACTTCCAAGCCAGGTTTTAACACCTTCCATGGTTGGAATATCATTTCCAAAAGGTAGTATGTCATCAACATACAATACTAAGAACATTATTATGCTCCCACTAGCCTTCGTATATACACAAGCCACGTCAGCGTTCTTGATGAAACCAAATTTCTTGATCTCTTCATCAAAACGTTGATTCCAACTTCTTGATGGTTGATTTAATTCATAGATTGACTCTTTAACTTGCATACTTTTAGGATGTTGTGGATCGACAAAACCATCTGGCTAAACCATATGGACAGTCTCTTCGAGATGTCCATTAAGACAAGCGGTTGACATCCATTTGCCAAATATCATAGTCATAATATGCAGCTATGGCAAATAATATCCTAATTGACTTTAGCATTACCACAGGCAAGAAGGTTTCATCATAATCAACCCTTTGATATGGAGTGAAACCTTTCGCTATAAGTCTTGCTTTGTAAGTATCCAAGTTTCCATGTATATCCATTTTCTTCTTGAAACCCATTTTCATCCAACCGGTTTGAAGTTAAGTGGAGGGTCAACCAATTCTCAAACTTGATTGTCATACATGGATTACATCTTAACGTTCATGGCATCCAGCCATTTGTCACAATCCAAATTGGACACTGCTTCATGGTATGTGGTTGGCTCATAGGAGTCAACCACATAGCATCTATTCATGAAAGATCCATATCTTTCAGGTGGAATGCTAACTCTACGAGATCTGTGAACGTTTTATGTGTATTGATCAACCTCTTGATCATCATCAACAACCTCTTGTTGATTGCTTGTGTCAACTAAACGTGTATCGGCTTGTGGATCTTGATCCTCATCAAATTCCACTATTCTATATGTATTCCTCCATAAGGAACTTAGTTTCTAAGAACTCAGCCTTTCGAGCAATAATTACTCTTGTTCTGTTGGATCAAAGAAGTAGTATCATATACAATCATTGGGATATCCAACAAATATACACTTAGTGAATTGACTATCTTGGTCAGGGCCATATTCAAAATACGAGCCTCGGAGAGCATTGGGAAAACCCAAAATGATAGAGGTAGTGAGCTTATAGTCATCTTAGATTTTAACCATATCTAATAGGGTTTGATTTCTCCTTTCAGACACACCATCATGTTGTGGTGTTCCAGGTGGAGTAAGTTGTGAGACGATCCCACAACTTCTTAGATGGTACTAAAAGAATCACTGAGATATTCACCTCCTCTATCTGAATGAAGAACTTTGAGAGTTTGTTGGACCAAAAGAACCAATGAGCCAAGATCAGAAAACCTCTAAGTCCCACATGATATCACAACAACTGCTGAAGGCTTCATCAGCAGTTCGACAAGTGCTAAAAACTCCAACAGCTGAAGATCAAGTGCTGAAGACTTCAACAGCTAAAGACTAAAGAGCTGAAGCTCAACAGCTGAAGAACACAAGTGCTGAAGCTGAAGAGCTAAAGAACACAAGTGCTGAAGCTGAAGACCAAAGTACTGAAGTACAACAGCTAAAGAGTCTACAAGTGCTGAAGATCAACAACTGGTGTACAAAGTCTGAAGACAAAGACTGAAGACATCAGATGATGATATCTACTGAACTCATCAGCTGATGAAACATCTAAAGTTCAAGTCTGAAGACCAAGTACTGAAGTTTCAGTAGTTTGTCACAACAGCTGAAGAGTACTTCTTCAGTAGTTGTCATATCAGTAGTTTTATGTTTTTACTTTTAGTAGTTTTGTAAAACGACTGAAGAGCTTGTTCTTCAGTCGTTGTAGTATCAGTAGTTTTATGTTTTCAGTAGTTGTAGTAACTGATAACACTTAGTATTTTTGTAAGAAGATGTCAGCTGTTTTGACATCTTCAGCAGTTGTGTTTCAGTTGGAATAATTCTGTTAGATGTCACTATCAAGTGACATCAGCAGACGTCACATCTCTTATATAAGAGGTGTCGACCTAATTGTAATTGTGACATTCTGTTACCACAAAAGCGAATATTGAATGAAATATATTTGCAGAATTCTCTCTATCTATAACCGTTTTTGTTCTTCATTGAATATCTTTTCGTTCTTGTGAATTGGCTAATTCATTGTTAGAATTCCGCTGCTATACTTTCTAATCAATCAAACGTAGATCACTGATCCTAACAAGTGGTATCAGAGCTGGTTAATCATTGATCGATCTAACAATTGATCATTGAAACTGCTAATTGATATCTATGTTTGATTGAATTAGCATATTCGCAAGAACTGGTTATAGATTATTGAATTTCTGTCGCTTTCGTTCATTTATTCTGAGATCTCTCTTGGTTCAATTGGTTGTTGTGTTTTGTTCTAAATCTGTTATAGCTTAATTGAATTTGATTGAATCTGAGATGACTACTCCTTCTAATGATCCTCACAATACCGGTTCCTCAACCAAGCCTCCGATGCTGGTTAGGACCGAGTATAACATATGGCAACGAAGAATGCTTCATCACCTGTCTGTTACAGTTCAGGTTGTTGGACATCTGTGGTACATGGACCACATAAGCCTATGGTGAACAATCCAGAAACCAATCAAATGGTTCCGAAGAAGAAGGAACAATACTCTGATGAAGATCGGAAACTGTTTGAGATTGATGCTAAAGCCCATGGAATTCTGGCCATGGCACTGCCTAATGAAATCTACTCAGGGCTTATGCATCATGAAACTGCTCATGATCTCTGGAATGCCCTGAAGGAACAATTCGGTGGCACAGATGAGGTCTTAGCAAACAACAGAGAAATCCTTGCCCAAAAATATGAGACATTCTCTCATAGAAAGGGTGAGACACTGACTCAACAGTTTGAGCGATTTTCCTGCTTGATCTCGGAGTTGAAAATGGTGAAACAGGAATACACCAATAGCTAGATGAACAACAGGTTCCTCAGATCACTACCTGAGAGATGGGACACATACACTATTGTCCTACGCTCCAGTGCAAATCTGGATAGCCTATCTCTCACCCAACTTCATGGGAAACTGCTTACATTCGAAGAGAGATAGAGCAGAAGAGGAAACTGTCCTCATCAGGAAAGCTCACTGATGACTTTGTGCTAGGAAATACTACCTTGGTTGGTCATGAGTCAGAATATGCTGCATCTAAAAGCAATTATGATGAGCATATTGATTTCTCTTCAAATAGTTCTGATCATGCATTTGTTGGTATTGAGAGTCATTCTGGCAGTAATAGTGACAATCTATGCTTCATCATGGATGATTTGAAAGGAATAGCTGATGATGATCTAGAAGAGATAGATATTCTGAGCTAAATGGCACTGATTAATATCAGATCTCAGAAGTTCTATAAGAGAACTGGCAGGAAATTTCCTGGACTCTCTGGCAAAACCAAAGTTGGTTTTGACAAGAGTAAGTTGAGGTGTCACAAATGCCAAAGGCTGGGACACTTTTCAAGAGAGTGTAGATCAACTGGATCTAACTCTTCTGCACCCTTTGTGACTTTTCCTAGTACTAGTCCACAAAACAGAGGGCAACATACTGCTGGTTCTGGTCATCATTCACATCCTAGATCTCCTGCATACTTTGTCCCCAGGGTCAAATGTCATATCATTATCCCTGCTATTATATGCCTCAACCAAATCCTGTTCAAGCTCCAATTGCACAACAACCACAAGCATTGCCTGAACCACAACCTTCCCAATCTCATCAACAAACTCAACCTCAACAACACAGCTTCTTCACCCCAGGAGTTGTTGACTGGAGCAGTTTACCAGATGACTTGTCTGGTCATGAACAACTGTTCTGGGTGCTGGTCAACATGGTGGTGAAAGTCCCTTTGGAAATCTAGCTCTTATGGCTTTGGATTCTGCTGATACTTCTTCCACTAATGCCTCTACACCAAAGGTATCACAGGTATCCTCTGAGGCAAAAGCCAAATTGTGTTCTGAAACATGTATAGCAGCATTTGCATCTATTAGGGAAGCAAATGTAGCTTTAATCAACAAGAACATTGAGCTAGAACAAATGATTTCCAAAAGCAAAGCTGAATTTGAGTCTCTGCTTAATGATAAGAATGATGAGATTTACAAACTTAAATGCCAAATAACTGATGATAAGGCTAGGGAAGAGATACTTCTAGAGAAGTATAAAGATCTCAAAGAAACCCTTGCAGTCACCCAGGTAGAGTGTGATAGATGGGTACAATCATGCAAAGGTTTTGAAATGCTTCTTAGTAAGCAATCTGCTTCCAATGTGAAGTTTGGCATTGGTTACAATCACACTGCTCACCTACAGATTTTACCCAGAGCAGAGGTAGAATCTGATGGTGAGAGTAATAACCAATCCATTTCATCATGTGATCTACTTTCTGATACAGCACAATCAGAAGTAGAAGTCAACACCAAGCCATCTCAGAACCTATTAGCTGATGTTGATGGTTCCACTGCTGACACTCACATGATCAATGAGTTGATCAACTCAGGAGTTATTTGAAAGTCCTGAAAGGACTAGAGAGCAGGATTTAACACCTGAAGTTCAAACTCCAACTACTGCCAGTACTGAAAAGAAGAAAACTGTCAGTAGAAAGAGTTTGAAGACTACTAAAGAGGAAGTCAAGAAAGCAAACAATGCTTCCAAAGCACTGAAGAGCAAGTCTTCAGTTGCTTCACCTCTTTAGTTGATGATCAACATAAGAGAAGAAGAAACCATGTGAAGTATGTGGTTTGTTCAATCATCTTACAGATGATTGCTGGTACAAAAGAGGTTCCAAACTCAAACATAAAGAGGAAATTAAAGAGAAAATGGTAAAAATGAAAACTAAGTTTGAGACCACATTTGTATCAGCAACATCAAATCCTGTAACCTTAAGTCCACAAAGAAATCCAAAAAGGAAGGGGTTAAACAGGTGATAGCTGAGATTGCTCAGAAGAAGAAGGTGCAACATAGGAACTTATCAAACTCCACTGGCAATGTGTCTGATGAGCTGAAAGCTTTATCACAAAATCAGACACAGCTGGTTATGATGGTTCAACATCTATTGGGAAGAGTTAACAAATTAGATGCTCCTATGTTGAAACCACAGAAAAGGAGGTCCAAGCCAAAGGATTCCTCTTCTTCACCATCTTCTTCCTCTCAGGCTGTTGTTTCCAATAAACCTGTTAGTTTACCATCTGTTGATGAGACCAGGACCAAAACCAAAAAGGTTGGGTCTCCAAAACTAACTGATTGTTTATTATTGCAGGGTTCTCCAACATGCCAAAGTAGCATCTGGTATGTAGATAGTGGGGGATCTATGCACATGACTGGGAACAACTCTCTTCTTCATGACTACTCTCAAGGAAAGAAGGGGTTTGTTTCTTTTGGCAATGATGCTAGGGGTTACATCATTGGAAATGGCTTTGTCTCCAATGGAGAAATAAAGTTTGATGATGTTAATCATGTGGAAAATCTCAAGTACAATCTCTTGAGTGTCAGTCAAATGTGTGATAAAGGCCATGTTGCTCTTTTCACTAGTCAGAACTGTAGGATTCTGTCATCCAAAGTTCTACATTTGATTGATAAGGTGTTGGATGATCACACTCTCCTGAGAGCCAAGAGGACAACAAGAGTGTATGCCCTAGATCTTTCCAAGAAAATAGATCTCAGAGGCAATCCTTGCCTATTTTCTAAAGCCTCTTCTCAATAATCTAAACTGTGGCACAGAAGGCTGGGTCATGTTAATTTCAAAAACATAAATCAGCTTATCCACAATAGTTTAGTTAGAGGCTTACCATAAAGGAGTTCCACTGTGATGAAACCTGCACTGCTTGTTTAAAAGGAAAACAGCACAAAGTCTCATTCCCTCCTATTGTAGAGCCTAAGTCCACTGCCTGCTTGCAATTACTGCATATGGATCTATTTGGTCCTATGAGAGTAATGAGCATGGCAAAGAAGAAATACTGTCTGGTAATTATGGATGATTACTCCAGATTGTATGGACTTTCTTTCTACATTCAAAGGATGAGGTTGCTCAGAAGATTATTCACTTGTGTTGTATATTGAGAAGCAGTATTCCCTTCCAGTCAAGTGTATTAGGAGTGACAATGGAACTGAATTCAAAACCATACACTTGATGACTTCTATCTTTCAAAGGAATCAAAAGGCAGTTTAGCATACCAAGGACTCCAGAACAAAATGGAGTAGTGGAGAGAAACAACAGGACCCTAATTGAGGCTGCAAGGTCGATGTTGGCTGACTCTGGTTTGCCATTGACCTTTTGGGCTGAAGCTATTAACACAGCTTGCTATGTGCAGAATAAGCCTTAGTAAATCAGAGGTTGATGAAGACTCCATATGAAGTTCTCCATCACTTGGCTCCTCTAATTTCATTTTTCAAAGCATTTGGGTGTCCTTTGTTTTATTCTTAACACAAAGGATCAACTCCATAAATTTGATCCTAAGGTGGATGCAGGGTATTTTGTTGGTTATTCATCTACTTGCAAGGCATACAGAGTCTTCAACTGCAGAACAAAGATAGTTGAAGAAACTTTGCATGTGAAGTTTAATGAATCTCCTATGGACAAGATTCCACAAAACCCTGTGGAGTTGTTTGATTTGGACATACTGCAATATGTTCCTTATCAACCTCCAGCTGTTGCAGATCCTGTGGATAAATCATCTTCTGCAGCATGTCTTCCACCTGGTGGTATTGATGATGATGATGATAATATCAATACTCACCTATTCAATTTAGTGACCAACTGCCTGTGTCTGCTAAATTTGATGTTCCTGTAGCTTCAGCAGTTCCATCCACAACAAATGCTGATGAGATCTCTGATTCCTCTACATCTTTTGAGTTACCATCTAATTCTTGGTTTCAAGAGTCTGCATCAACATCTGTTGCTGCTAAAGGTCCTACAAACACTTGCACAGATCTCATTGTTTATCAAGAACTGAAGAATCACCCAATGTCTTAGATTATTGGTGATATCAATGCTGGTGTTTCAACAAGAAGTCAATTGTCTAACTTCTGCTTCTATGCTCTCTTCATCAGTCAGCTAGAGGCAAAGAACTACCATGTTGCTTTGAGAGACAATGGATGGGTTGAAGCCATGCAGCTTGAGCTACTTCAGTTCGGAAACAACAAGTGTGGGAACTGGTTCCTCTTCCCCCAGGTAAGTGTGCAATAGGCACTAAATGGGTGTTTAGGAATAGACTGATGAAAATGGGCTTATTGTTAAGAACAAGCTAGACTGTTTGTACAGGGGTTTTCACAAGAAGAAGGTATTGACTATGATAAACCTTTGCCCCTGTAGCCAGACTAGAGGCAATCAGATTGTTTTTAGCCTATGCTGCATTCCACAATCTTAAAGTTTTTCAAATGGATGTCAAAAGTGCATTTTTATATGGTAAAATAAAAGAAGTTTATGTGTGTCAACCACCAGGTTTTGAGGATAATAAACATCCTGAATGGGTGTATAAACTTGATAAGGCTCTTTATGGGTTGAAACAAGCTCCTAGAGCCTGGTATGAGACACTTTCCACTTTTCTTCTTAAGAATAATTTCACTAGAGGCTCCATTGATAAAACTCTATTTTTAAGAAGGTGGATCAGCATAAGCTACTTCTTCAGATTTATGTTGATGATATCATTTTTGCATCCTCTGATCCCCAGTTGTGTAATGATTTTACAACATTAATGAAAAAGAGGTTTGAAATGAGTGCAATGGGAGAATTACAGTTCTTTCTAGGCTTGCAAATTAAACAAAAGGCTGATGGAACCTTTATTCATCAGTCAAAAATATACAAAAGATCTTTTGAATAAGTTTGATTTACAAAACTGTAAGCCATGTTCTACTCCCATGTGCAACACCACACAACTGGATGCTCATCAGAAAGGTAAAGCTGTTGATGAAACACTTTACAGATGTATGATTGGGTCCTTGATGTATTTAACAGCTTCTAGACCAGATATTATGTTTGCTACATGTGTTTGTGCTAGATTTCAGGCTGCTCCTAAAGAGTCTCATTTGATTACAGTCAAGAGAATCTTTAGATATTTGCAAGGTACACAATCTCTGGGTTTATGGTATTCCACTGGACACTCTTGCAAATTAGTTGCTTTTTCAGATAGTGACTATGCAGGGTGCAAGTTAACTAGAAAGTCAATTCTGGTGGTTGTCAATTCCTAGGCAACTTGATTTCTTGGCAGAGTAAGAAACAAACATCTGTTGCTACATCAACTGCTGAGGCCGGTACATTGCTGCTGCAAGTTGCACTTCTCAGGTACTCTGGCTTCAGAACCAACTTCTGGATTATGGCATTACAGAGACTAAGACTCCATTATTAATGGATAGTGCTTCAGCTCTGTGTATTGTCAAAAATCCAGTCCAGCACTCTAGGACCAAACATATAGAGATCAGACATCACTTTATTCGGGATTGTTTTGAAAAAGGTCTGATTGATCCTAAGTTTGTGCCTAGTGCTGATGAGCTTGCAGATATTTTTACTAAGCCTTTGGATAGTTCTACTTCCAAAACCTTGTGTTAGGCTTGGTATGCTGCAGCTAGAATAAGTGACAACTACTGATGATTTCAGTAAAAAGTACTGGTGATCATGGTAACCATGTCACATATAAGTACTGATGAGTCCTTTCACCTTCAGTAGTTTTTATAACTACTGAAGGCTAAATGCCTCACAAGTACTGAAGTACTTTATCTGTTCCAAACTACTGATGTAGTTACAACTACTGATGTAGTTACAACTACTGATGTAGTTACAACTACTGAAATCAGTATAAACAGACAAGTACTGAAGTCCTATGAAACACCTGAAAAGCAGATGCAAAGTCTGATGAGTAAGTGTTGAGGACAGTATGAAACAGCTGAAAGGCTATGAATTGACGAAAACTACTGAAGAGAACTTTCTCTTCAGTCGTTTCTACAACTGCTGTTTCATTCTAAACAACTGAAGCAAAACCATGTCTTCAGTAGTTTTATAACTACTGATGACTAACACCAAGTCTTCAGCTGTTACAACAACTGATGACAAAACCACTGTCTTCAGTAGTTTCACAACTACTGATGACAAACACCAAGTCCTCAGTTGTTTCATCATCTGAAGTCAAAACCATGGTCTTCAGTAGTTTTCTAACTGCTGATGCCTAAAACCACGACTTCAGCTGTTTCAACGTCTGATAGGGTAATACCATGTCAACAGTCGGTTTAAAACTACTGATGACTAACACCAAACCCTTCAGTCAATTTCTGACCCCTACCCTATAAATACCTGTCCTCTTCTCTAATGTTTCATTAGCGTTATTCTGAACTTCTCTCTCTCAAACATGGCGACCATGAGTCTGAAACCACGACATAACTGCGTTGCTTACCTTACAAAGTCGGCTTTCTGAACAAATATGATACTGCCATTGACTTAATGGTGGATTCCCCATATCGCACAGCCTTTCACTTGAATCCAACCATCTACCCTGAATCCCTCAGTCAATTCTTGTCAAATGCTTTTGTTCATAATGATGAGTCTACCGGTCAGATCTCTGTTCGGTCCCTATCAACCAGAAACCAGTGGTCGTTACAGCCGACATCATTCGTCAGGCATTACACCTACACGATTCCACCGCTGTGACTGCATACCCAAAGGGCATAACAGATATGTCCTTATCAATCATGGGTATGAAGGTGATCTTCGAGCTACAACCATTCTAAAGAAACATTTCCATGACGCTGAGAAAGTCATTTTTCACATGGTAAATGTCTGCTTAGCCTCCAAGACATCTTCTTGGGATAAAATGTCATCCCAATGGCAACAGGTATGTATTCTATTCTAGAACACCAACCGCTAAATTTTTCTGAAATTGTGTTTCTAGAAATAAAGAACATGGCTCAGAAACCTATGGCAAACCGATGGCCATTATATCCCAGGTTTCTGATGGCCATTATTAGATGAATTAAAAACTGATGGCCTTGTTGGCCTTGGAGTCCCTACACCAGCTGTTTTGGCTGAGGTATACTCCAGGCACAACTCAGACCCTACACTCAAAGAAGCTGCCCGAATGCTAAAGCCCAAGCACAACGAACCCACAGCTTCCTCCATCAGAACCAAAGTCCCACTAAACCAAAACCAAAACAACCCAAAACAGCTATTCAGGGAGATGAGTCCCCTGAAGCTGCTCCTGCACCACCAACGCAGGATATACTTGCTGGCTTAAACCCCCCAGCAGTATCAGAGACTCTACCAGCCATAGCCGCTCAGGATTCCTCTCAAAAGGAGCCTGCAGCCACCACACAAGGGGTACCCACACATCGGGGTTTACAAATTCTATCTCCTGGTGTAGATAGGAAGATTAGAATATCTAGTGAGGCTGCCACCTCTTCTACATCAGCACATGATCAGAATGAGGTTGGTAACATTGCTAAGACCTCACTAGAGGCAACAGCTGATGAAGGACATAGTCCTGAGGCTGGAAGTCCCCAGTTCCAAGAAAAAGGGGCACATGCTAAAACTGGTCTACACCCAGTGCATGTAAATCCTGCTACAAGTAGGAGGTCAGGTGATTCAGCTTCTGCTGATGATGACCTGGGCTTTTTCTATGACGTTCTAGCCCACAACACCATCCTGGAGGCTAAAGTAAGCAGACTACAAGAACTGCTTGCCAAGAAGTCTCAGGATGTAAGTCCATCTGCCCCCACCAACCCACAGATGGCACCTTCATTTGAAGGTTCCCCAAACACTTTACCCTCTCACTTCACTGAGCCTCCAACCTCTGCTTTTGGCACTATCTCTCCGGGACAGAACCCCCCAGAGCAGATGGTTGCTGTATTCCAACAATCCCTACCTCTCATCACTCCCATCATCAATGACATTGTTTATAAAGCCATTGATGAGAGGATTTCCTCAAGTCTAGAACCACTCATTGATGATGTTGTGCACAAGAAACTTTCTACGGTACAAACCCCTGTCACCAATGCATCCAAAAAGGGGGAGAGTACTGCAGTGAAAGAAAAGAAGAGAAAAGGAACTGAGGATGAGAAGGCACAAGAGAAAACCCAGGAGTTGGAAAAAGATAAGCAACAACAACTGATCACTTACAAAAGAAAGAAAAGTGCTGGTGGTCAAACTAATGCTGAAGAAAAATCCTTGGAAGAGCTGGTAAAAGATGCAGATGACACACACAAACGATCCATGGACAAAATCATTGAACAACTCTTCAAGCAAGGCTTTGATACAGCCACATTAGACAGTGAGATCAGGAAGTTGGAAGTAAAGGAAATTCAAACCAGATGGGCTGGATATGATGTGCTGGAGAAAGAGAGATTGGAGATCATGATTCGATTCATTGCCAAATACTTAGGAAGATCACTGATGGAGATTCGTTCATGGACCAGAGACAGCATTCTGGCTATAGCCACCAGAATCTGTTTGTTTGAGCAATTTCATAAGGGGATTATCATTGAAGCACTTGATGAGGCTAGGGCTGGAAAAAGGTTTGAAATGGCAAGACTCACAAAGGCCAAACTCACAACCAAATGCTTGAACAACCTTCCCTATCACCCACTCAAAAACAGCCTACCCCTCAAATCTCCAAAACAATCTCAAAGCCCAAATCCAAACATCCTCAATCTTCAAAAGCAATTCCTTTACCAACCCAACCATCATCCAGTGATGCACCTAGAAGGAGGAGAAGGGTGCTGAGGATAGAAGAAGATGAAGAAGAAGAGGATGAAGATGATAGTCTGCCACTCTCTGCTGTTCTAAGACTACCAGAACCCATGAGTCAACCCATGATCACACCTGACTCTCAAAGGGAAACGGTTAGAATCAAAATAGAAGATGAAGAACAGCAGAAGCAGCACGATGAGCAACTACTGAAGATGGTTGACAAGGAATTTTCTCAGTCATCATCTATACAAGCCATGAAAGGGCATGCTCAGAGGCTGTACACTCTCAGACACACATTTCAGTATTAGAAGGAGAGAGTGAGAGTATGGCCAGACCCCAAGGTGAGTTCTAGAATCCACAAAAGATCTATTCCACACAGATACAATGGCCAGGTTAGAAAAACAATAGACTCTACAAGCATGTTGGCCATTGTAGTCACACCTTGGGAAATCATGATGAATTCAAGAAGGCTCATCAATCAAAGATGACCCCTCAAGCTTTATTGGAAAACAAGATGATCAAAAAGGGGTTGTTATATAAAAAGCTTGAAGACATCCAGAAGAATGAGCTCCAGTTACTCCTTGAGGCACCCATCCTAATGAATTTGTCTATAGGGAGGTAACTACAGCGGAGCAAAAATGGCAGGACCATGAAGTACTTATCTGAGTACTATGGTCTAGAGTTCTTCTTTGAAGGAGGAGTAGAAGAACTCTCCAAGGAGGAACAAGTTGTTCTCCTTGAGGCCTATGTTCGAGAGTCATACAGACTCTATGGGGAAGTAAATCTCATGAATGGGATAACAACTCTGTGTCCAGTTCCCCAAAACAGAGTTCCCATTCATACATTGCCAAACAGATCTCTGAGATTTCTTCCCAGGCCAGAGCTTATATGGGTCATCTTCTCTACTGACCATGAAGGAAAAAGACCAACCATTTTGCCAACAATAAGTGGGAAAATAAATCAATTAGAGGTTTTGGCTGCATTGGTTCAGGGGGAGTTTGTTGGACCAAAAGAACCAATGAGCCAAGATCAGAAAACCTCTAAGTCCCACATGATATCACAACAACTGCTGAAGGCTTCATCAGCAGTTCGACAAGTGTTGAAAACTCCAACAGCTGAAGATCAAGTGCTGAAGACTTACAGCTAAAGACTAAAGTGCTGAAGCTCAACAGTGAAGAACACAAGTGCTGAAGCTGAACAGCTGAAGAACACAAGTGCTGAAGCTGAAGACCAAAGTACTGAAGTACAACAGCTGAAGAGTCTAGAAGTGCTGAAGATCAACAACTGGTGTACAAAGTCTGAAGACAAAGACTGAAGACATCAGCTGATGATATCTACTGAAGTCATCAGCTGATGAAACGTCTGAAGTTCAAGTCTGAAGACCAAGTACTGAAGTTTCAGTAGTTTGTCACAACAGCTGAAGAGTACTTCTTCAGTAGTTGTGATATCAGTAGTTTTATGTTTTTACTTTCAGTAGTTTTGTAAAACGACTGAAGAGTTTGTTCTTCAACCGTTGTAGTATCAGTAGTTTTATGTTTTTCAGTAGTTGTAGTAACTGATAACACTTAGTATTTTTGTAAGAAGATGTCAGCTGTTTTGACATCTTCAGTAGTTGTGTTTTAGTTGGAATAATTCTGTTAGATGTCACTATCAAGTGACATCAGCAGACGTCACATCTCTTATATAAGAGGTGTGACGACCTAATTGTAATTGTGACATTCTGTTACCACGAAAGCGAATATTGAATGAAATATATTTGCAAAATTGTCTCTATCTATAACCGTTTTTGTTCTTTATTGAATATCTTTTCGTTCTTGTGAATTGGCTAATTCATTGTTAGAATTCCGTTGCTATACTTTCTAATCAATCAAACGTAGATATCCTAACAGAGTTTTATTGAGTTGATTTTCTACTTCATTCTTGAAGATTTTGAACATTTCAAAAGCTTCATGTTTGTGTGTCATCATGTACACATAACCATAGCAACTATAACCATCGGTAAAGGTAATGAAGTATCTTTCACCATTTCTAGTCATTTTCTTTAAAAAGGGCCACATACATCCGAATGTATGATTCCCCATAAGTCTTCTTTTGCCTCCATTAGTGCACTAAAGGGCGACTGGTCATCTAGCTTGTAAACAAGATTCACACTTGTCAAATGAAACATTTTCATTTTGTTTTCAAAAGACCATTCTTTTGAGGTTTTTGAATTGATTCTTTTTTGTGTGACCAAGACGACAATGTCAAAGATAAGAATCACTTAAACCCATTTTAATTTTCTTGGTGCTTGTTTGGTATAATGAGCTATTATAGGATGAATCATGATAAACCAATTCATAGATTCCATTAAAAGGCATAGCCTTGAAATAAAATACATCATCCATACAAACATAAATACCATTGTTAATAAACTTTAATTCATAACCACATTGCTTTAAAAGGGAAATCATAATTATGTTCTTAATGACAACTTCCAAACTATTTGAAAATTTCAAAATATTGTCTCCTTGGGCTTCGACATCAACTTTTGTTCCGTTGCCCATGTAGAGACTTGTGTCTCCCTTCTTGAAGTGCTTATTTCCTATGAACCCATGCAACAAATTGCAAAAAAGAGTTCCACATCCGGTATCCAATACCCATGTGTTTGAAGAAATAACATTTCAACCAATGTGAATTATGAAAGTTGTACATGAGGTTTGCCAAGCATCCCTCTTGTTTCTCAAATCTTTGAGATATGTTGGACAATTCCTTTCCCAATGTCCTATCTCTCCACACTCAAAGCATGGATCTTTCTCCATTACCTTAGGCTTCTTAAGCTTAGGCTTTGGAGGTTCTGCTTTAGCCTTTCCTTTCCCCTTTCCTTTGATGTGACCCTTTCCTTTGGCAACATTTGCCTTGGGATCAGGGAATGGCCTTTTCTTATTACCTCCCTCATTGATCGAGAGAACAGGTAGAACCTTATACCCATCCCTGCCTCGGCTGTTTTGAGAATTGCATGAAGCTCACCAATACTCTTGTCCCACCCGTTCATATTGTAATTCATATGAACGTCTCAAACCTTTTGGTTAGGCCATTAAGGATCAAATCCGTGGCTACCTCTTTTGAGACGGGACAATTAAGCCTCTTGAGGCGATCAATCGTGGCATTTCATCTTAAGAACATAAGATGATACCGATTGGGTTTCTTTCATATGATACACATGAAGCGCTCGAACCATTTCGTAGCGCTCTACCCTAGCTTGTTGAAGGAATATTTCCTTCAACTGGGTAATTATGTCATATGGCCAAGTTGTTCCAAGTCCTTTTGAAGTTTGGGAATCATAGTTCCCAACATGAGGTAGGAAACTTGCATGGAATCCTCAGTGTATTGAAGCCAATCGTTGTAGGCCTCAACATCCTCGGGGCCGGGTTGGCCAGGAATAGGATCGTCAAGGACATAGGCCCTTTTCTCTTACTTGAGAACAATTCTCAAATTTTGATACTAGTCCATAAAGTTATTATGGTTAAGACGATCCCTTTCTACGATTTTTCTTAGTGATAGGGTAGGGACGGTCGGGGTGGTAGCATTATTGTTTGTGGCCATTTCTACAAAATTACAAAGTTCATTTTAGTCATTTTAGTATTTCTGAAAAATTGCATTTTAATTATTAATACCCTTTACACGTCTCATAGACAATTAATAATTAAAATCTATAATCCAACGTTACATTTAAATGATGGTTAGGTGACCTTTATCCCATTATTTAAATTAACAAGGTAGTCAACATTTGACAATTGCAACCTATTGCAACTTCTAGCTTTATGGGATGGGTTAAACATCTTATGTTTAGTCCGCATGTAAAATCCCATCAACACCATTGTATGCCATGCTTTGGTGACCTTATCCACATGGTTTCAATTCAAGTCGTCCTACTTACACACACGTGTGAGGTTACACATAGAAGCGGTTAGGTGACCTTTATCCTACAAATATGTTAAGCTCACCTCAAACACAAAAGTTCCCTAAAAGTGGTTAGGTGACCTTTACCCCACAAGTAGTTCTCATGTGATTCGAGTGTCGTGTAAAAGGATGGTGTTTAACTTGTTTCCAAAGGGATTTAAGTTTCCATTAATTCTAGTTATGAAAACTCTATGTACCTTGTATTCGCACGCTTTCAAATACATGATACCCTATGGTTCTCTTTTCATAAAACCTCTTTTATTTTGAAATCATTAATCCTTTTAATAACCTTTTATTAGTCACTTAATGATTAGGAACCAAAAAATTCAGCTTGTTGTGATAATTTATTTAGATTGTTAAGCATATCCAAATATCAAACAATCAACATAAAATGAATAATCAACCAAGCATATATCACACAACCACATGTGCATAACCACAGCCACTATGTTGACAACACTTGTTTGCCATCACAAGTGTTATCATTTGGTCTTTCCTAAGGGTTGAACACAACACAAAGATGAGATCTCCAAAGACCCCACTTGAACTTGCATCCAAATGCTTCAAGTCCTTCTTTTGTGTCTTCCTTTTGTGCTTCCATCTTGTGCATCTTCTTTTACAAAATTTATATCCTAATACAAATTTTCTAATAAGGAAAACATACTTAATCTATCTATTACGTCACAAATGAATGAATTTAAATTACATCCAAATACAAGCACAAAGGAATAATTATTACAACCCATAAGAATGAAATCAACCAAAACAAACATCCATATAAAACCAAATCAACACAAGGTCAAGGCTAGGTTATGCACCAATATGAATCATCATATACAACATTCAAGAACCAAATAAACCTCATATGACCCTAAATTTTCAGCCAACATAAACCAAGAATTTAGGGTCTTTTGTCCAAACAAAAAACATAATCAACCACTTGATATCTTTCTTTCAAGATTTAATCACAAGCATGTTAGATATAACCTTGAAAGATTGGGGATTTATAACATCACCACAAAACAGCCCCTATAAGGTTGTTAAAGCCCCATAAAACCAATTTTACAAGGACAAAAGAAACTAGTCATCCACATATCCAGCTCTAGATGCCAATGTTGGGTTTGTTGGACCATATCAAAGTAGTTTAACCTTTTAAACTATGAAAACGCAGCGGAATGTAACCTTAAAATTATCATTAGTAATTTGAAAATTAAGGCTAATAACAAAACATCAACAAACCCAAGAACATAGGATCATTTATATGTGTTTGAGCTAGCTATCAACTACAAATAACAACCAAAACAAGCCATACATACTACCTTTAGTATACTGCTGAAAACGTGATGAAGGAGGAAGAATATGAGGTTCTTGAATGACCAAGACACAAAGGAGAGGTGTCCTCAAGCATCCATACCCACAAGCATCAAGCAAAGACCACTCTTGCTAGGATTTGTACACCCAAACCACCAAGAAGGCTGCTGAAAAAACGATTTTCAGCCTTGAATAAGTTGCTGGAGACCCGATTCTTCAGCCTTGATTGAGCTGCTGGAAAAACCGATTTCCAACCTTGATTACCTTCAAGAAAGGGAAGAAAGTTTGTTCTTCTTGGTCTTTTGCATGTATGAGAGAGAGAGAGTTGGATGTGTATCTTGTTCTTGGATTATGGTTAATTGAAAGCACAAAAGACCCCTCCCCATAAGGGGCGGCCGAAATGTACAAGGGAGGGGGTTTTCCCCCTAAAAACCAATCTCCAATTTTAATAAACTAGTTGTTTTAATAGTTATATAATTAACCTCTTAATTATATAACTCATAAACACTTTTATTATTTGATGTTATTTAACTAAATTAAACAACATTATAAATAATATCCATGAACAAAATATCTGTATAAGTTGTTCAATCTCAAATGCAACTTATTTAGAAAACCCATTTTCTAAATTGGTGTAATTATTTAATTGCATGATCATATCATCAATTAAATATTAATTGGTGTTTGCTAAGCTTGTTATTGGGTATGACCCGACTTGGATCATTACGTACTAACCACATCAATATTCTATGTGTCTTGGGCATAAAGAATCCAACAGTTATGTAAATTTTAGAACCATGAATAAATTGGTTAAAAATAACTTGGTACAAGATTTTCCTAAAAAGCAATTTTTCAACAAAGATAACTATTTTGCATGTCTGAAAGGAAAGCAACATAGAAGCATCTCATTAATCCAAAGAAGTTAACTCTATCCCCACTCCATTATACTTATTTCAGATGCATCTATTTGGTCCCACAAGTATAATAAGCATTGGAAGAAATCATACTGCCTTGTGATTATTGATGATTTTACTAGATTTACATGGGTATTTTTCTTAAGAACTAAAGACGAAACTGCTGAAACTTTAAAACTTTTATTCTAAAGATAGAAATCCAAATTGGTCAAAAGGTTAAAATTATTGGAAGTAATCAAGGGATTAAGTTTAAAAATCAAGTTCTTGACTCATTCTGTAACTTAAAAAGGATTGCCAGAAATTATAGTGCTCCTAGAACTCCTTAACAAAATAGTGTTGCTAAGAGGAGAAATAGGACACTTATTGAGGCTGCTCGAACAATGTTAGTTCATTCAAATCTGCTTCTAACATTTTGGGCAGAGGCAGGCAACACTACATGCTATGTGTAGAACAGAGTTCTTGTAGTTAAGCCATATGGAAAGACCCCTTATGAGCTATGTAACAAGAGGCCATTGTTCATTGGCTTTCTTAGGTCCTTTGGCAAAATTTTCTAAAAAGTTGGATGATGCTATCTTTGTTGGATATTCCTCTAACTCTATTGCCTATAGAGTTTACAACATTAAAAATTAACAATTTCAAGAATCATCCAATATTGTTGTTCATGAGCACACTCCTTGTGTTAGGGGGAATGGGCCTAATCATATATTTGATTTAAATTTTTTTCCAAACTATTCTGAACCTTCTTGTGAGAATTTTTTAGCTAGAACAGGTACTCAAAGTGATTTTTATGATGATTAACTATTTGAGTTACCCATACCTCTTCCAAGTTCTCTAAGAATGCTGAGATTCAAGCTCACACAACTAGAAGATCTGTTAGTATAACTATCTCAAGAAACATTAAAGCTTCAACAAGTTGTCAACGAAGTGAGCCTCAAAACTCATCTAGTGACAATGTACAACACCAAGCTAATAGAAGTAGCAATTTTGAAGGAACATGCAATTGTTAATACTGCTCCACAACTAACTAATATTGATGTTGTCTCTCTTTCATTCAATCATTCCTTATTGAATGAACGTGAGACATCACTTGCACTAAGATGTTCAAGTCCTTGAGCAAAACCTGTCCAATTTGGATCTATCCATGCAACTTGATGTAATTCCTAGGCTCAGGAACCACAATACTAACCCAGCTGAGAACATCATTGTAGATGTTTCTAAAGGCGTGAGAACAAGGGGACAAACTCACAATGAGAATGTCTTCTTGTAGTCATGTTTCTTAATGCAAATGGAGCCAAAGAAGGTAGAAGAAGCCTTAAAAGGTAGTAGTTGGGTTGAATCAATGCAAGAGGAATTGATTCAATTCAAGAGACAAAAGGTTTCAAACCTATGTCCAGTACCATCTGGTCAAGTATCAATAGGACAAAATAGGTATTCGGGAACAAGTTATATGATAGAGGCTTGATTAAAAAACAAGGCAAGACTCGTAGTTCAAGGGTACAAATAAGAGGAGGAAATTGATTACACTGATTTCTTTGCACTTGTTGCAAGACTTAAGGAAGTGAGGATCTTTCTTGCTTATATAGCATCCAAGAACTTTACAGTCTACCAGCTTGATGTCAAGTGTGACTTTTTATATGAGGATATTGATATGGAAGTCTATGTGTGCCAGCCTCCATGATTTGAAGATCCACAACACCCCAACTATGTGTGCAAATTGGATAAAGTTCTCTATGGGCTGCACCAAGCACCTAGGTTATGGTATAAGACTTTGCCTCATTTCTCTAAAAGAATGGTTACACAAGAGGTTCCATTGACAAGACTTTATCATAAGAAATTCAGGGAAAGACATTTTGCTCGTACAAGTCTATGTTGATGACATCATATTTGGTTCCTTGAATGACCAAATGTGTAAGGACTTTGGGAGCATTATGAAGAAGAAATTCGAAATGACTTCCATGGAAAAATGGATTTTTTCTTTGGAATTTAGGTAAAATAGATGAAAGAAGGGTTCTTTATCAACCAATCTAAGTATGTTCAAGACATCTTAGAATGATTTGATACGAAAGAGTGCAAGCCAGCAAAGACTCCTATACCCAAAAATCACAATCTTTGTCTTGATTCTGAGGGTGAGGATACTAATCAACATCATTATAGGGCAATCATTGCATCTGTATCTCCAAAGGTGTCTCACTTAGTTGTTGCCAAGAGAATTTTTAGATACCTCAAAGGAGCACCTAAACTGGGTCTCTAGTATCCAAGGAATAACAACTGCAAGGCTACACTGATAGTGACTATGGTGGCTGCAACATCAACAAGAAATCAACACCAGTAGGATGCCAATTTTTTGGTGGAAGGATAATCTCATGGCAATGCAAAAAAGCAATCCTATGTCTCAACATCAATTGTTGAAGCTTAATGCATTGCTGCTACCTGTTATTGTGCTCAGCTGCTGTGGATTCAAAACCACATGTTAGATTATGGATTTAATTTCATGGAGACTCTTATCTACATTGACAACTAAAGTGCCATTTCTGTTATAGGATGTCTTGTCAAGCACTCCAAGACGTAGCACATTGACATTAGGTATTGCTGATACATTATGTTTCTATTTTATATTCTTAATGTCAAAGTCTTTCATTTCTTACACATGTGTAATGTAATTATTCAATGAAATATGATATGCATTTGATGTTTATTCATCTTTGATTACTTCATATTATTATTGTGTTAAGTATAAGTCATATGTATGAACTTCATATATAGGTTTACCATTGTACACAATTCTAAGTCGATGATAATTGGGAAATGTGTTCAACTTAGTCGGGTGATTATTCATGCAAATGGACTATACTTATGGACCATACGCATGAATGAATCATACTAATGAATCAGTAGCATGACTGGACCAGGAGACTGGATTAGTCGTATGACTGAGGCATAAGATTGACTCAGTCCCACGACTGAATGTGCGTATGACTCAATCGCGTGAGTCAGTCGCACGACTGAACCATGCTAATAGTTCGGTCATACGAATGGCAGTTACAAACCTATAAATACCACTTAATTCATGGAAAAACAAAACAGTTTGAGAGAAACTTCGAATATACATAAACCCTAGCAGTCCAGAGCATCCTAAACACCTAATCTAGCTTCATACTGCGTTCTTGATCGACTTCTACTCATTCTTAAATTTCGTTTCATCATTAGATTGATCTGGTTATCGTTCTCACTGATTGAATCACCGATCAAATAGGATTCCACAATATTTGATCTGGTTACACGCAAAATCCATTAGTACTCCATACGTACACGGTCCTAACAAGTGGTATTAGAGCTTAGGCTCGTGATTTTGTGTAGATTCAATTGTTTTTGGTATTAAAACTCACGTTTTTAATCAAAAGAGTCACCACTTTGCTTCAAAAGGTGTTTTCTATGTCTGCATACATTAAAGTTTTGGTTTTTCATCATACGGGAAATTAGGGTTCCTGGGAACTCATATTTTGTGTCAAAGTGTCAAAATATTCGATTTACAAACGCAACAGCCTTCTGTCGCACGATTAGCCCATTCATATGATTGAACTTATTCGTATACTCCATTCGCACGACTGAACTTAGTCGTATCTCTCATTCGCACGATTGAACAACTCAAGTCGGTTGAGTCCAATCGCCTTGTTCATACGCACGACTGAATCCAATCGCACGATTGAGTTCATTCGTATCCTTCATTCGCACGAGTGACCCATTCGCACGAGTGAAATTGTACTACCCAAAGTTTACCAAGTTTAAAGCAATGGAAGACTAATTTGCTGCTTTTACTGCTGGAAAGGACTCAGGCATCCAGAATCTTCTACTTCTGGAGAATGAAATTGGAAACCATAACAAACTGCTAAAGCTATTAACGTTGGATGAATACCCACAGTGGAAACAATAGTTTGAAATCTATTAAATGAAGTTGATCCAAATCTTTGGACATCCATTGAGACTGGTTACACGGTACCAGTTAGTGCTAATGGAGTCAAGTTAACCGTGGGAGGAATTAGTGAACCCAGAAGATTTTGTTCAACGCTGAATAAAAAGTGTATGCCTTGTTGACTCAGTCCATACCTAAGGACATCTTTCATCAGTTCTCTGAGAACAAGTAGGCTAAGAAGTTATAAGAGGCATTGGAAAAGACATATGATGGAAATGTAACTCTAAAAGCACTAAAGGCGAAAGCTCTTGAAAAGGAATTTGATAACTTTTCTTTGATTGGGAATGAGAGCTTGGATTATATCATTGATAGATTCTATCATCTGATGAGTGAGTTGCACACTCATGGCTTGTCCACATCTATGGAAGATAAAGTTTCTAGCTTTACTGATGGTCTGCCAGACAAATAGGATTCATTTGTGTCTAATCTGAGACAAAACGAAATTCTTGCTACTTTAGACATAAATGATTTAAGTTTGAAGTTAAGGGAGGAGGAATTACGTATGAAATACAAGTGAAAGAAAGGATCCTATGTTGAGAATCCTTCACTTTACAATTCAGTTCCAACCCCAGCAGCTACAGGCGCACCTGTACAAATGGCATTTGTGTCGAGCTCTTCTGTTTCTTTTTATGCTCCTTCCCAAAGTAGTGCATCAGGAACCGAAACGTCTGGGTCATTTGGAACCCAATACATAGTTCCTGAGGCAAATACTACAAAGTTGAAGACCGAGAATCTCGGAAATGTCACAGTGGAAGTTGCTAAAGAGAACATGGATCTTCTAGCGGTTGTTGTACAATCTTATGATGGTTTAGTTGTAGGTAACATTGGAAATTGTCATCTTGCTGATGAGGACAATGAGCAAGTTGATGAAACTGAGCTAGAAAGAATGGATATAATGTGGGCATTGGCTAGTGCGGTTAAAAGAGCGAAGAAGTTTGTTAAAAAGACGGGGAAAAATCTAGTTGCCACCAAAGATACGACATTTGGTTTTGAAAAAACCAAAGTCACATGCTTCAACTATGGTGAAAAGGGGCATTTTAAATGTGAGTGTGTAAAGCCAAAGAAAACTGAAAGTGGAAATCCATTTCCTGCATTCAACCGTCAAGACAAGGATAAGATTGGAACTTCATCGTCAAGTAAAGAAACAAAGGCTTTGATTGCTCAAGGTGATGACATTTGGTTTTGACAAAACCAAAGTCACATGATTCAACTGGTCTTTCTAATTTGTTTTTAGGGTGATTTAAACATTACTTTAGGAGATGCATTGTATGATGGTTCTGCAAGTGAAGGAGACATCATAGCTAAGCAACTTTCATATATCGAAGAAGCTATGGACGTTGTTGACCATCTGGTTGATGAAGAGCTTAGAGCTACAAATTTTGAATCTCCAGTTATCGAAGGTCTGACTTTGCTTTAATGGTTGATTGGTCTGATTCCTCACAGGTAAGCTCTAAAGACCAATTATTTGAAAAACATGCTTGTACTAAATATGACAAATTTAGGGAAAGCATTGATGTGAAATTTGCTAGGTTATTACAACATAATGATAATCTAGTAAATGATTTACAACTAAGCAAATCGTGTTTTAAAACATAATGAGTGCAGCTTCAAAGAAAAGATTGAACTTTTAGGGAAACAACTAAGGGAAACCGAGGTTGTTGCCTTAAATCAATCAAATTACATCAAGTTTTATTTAAATTCTTTGGAGAAAACTAAAAAGGAAAAAGTAGTTTTGGAAGTTGAGGTTGAATCATTAAAACAAAAACTGTACAGTTTGGCTAGTTCTTCTCACATAGTTCAAAACATAATGAAAGAACGAAATAACGGGGAAGGTCTAGGTTATAAGGTAGTACCGCCACCACATGAAGTTCTTCTGAACACTAAATGTATACCAATTAATAATAACCCATTAAAGGATCATGTGGTTTCTACTCTTCTGGTTAGTGATCCCGATTCTACGAGTAAACCTGTAAAATTAGTCACTAAACAGAAGGATTCTACTTTGAAATCAAAAGAAAAGATGCCCATTGAGAATTTGGATGATAAAATTGAAAAGGTTAATTTAGGATCAGGTTCACAAACATCTATTTCAAAACCCAAAATAACTAATCAAATTAAACATAAACGTCATAATCAACAAAGTCTAAATAAAATGAAAGTGAAAGATGTTCAAAATGTTAAAACAATTAATTTTGTGAAAGAAGGTGAAACATCTAAAAGAGAAGTGAAACAATCCAACCAGACACATTTCAAACCTCTACCAAACTCAACCCCACATCGAAATTTCCTAAATCTGTAGAAGGGAGATCATGCTACAGTTGTGGAAAACGAGGACATATCTCTGCTAGTTGTCCTAATTATCCGACACCCAAAAAGAAAATTGAACTTTTCCATGAAAAACTAAGATTTTCTAAAATTAGATCTAATACTCCATCTAAGAGTATTAGTGCACCAAAAGTTCAAACCATAAGCCAGTTGTCTGTTTACCACAAACATGCCTTACACAAAACTGGTTTATGGAAGGAAAAATCAAGTATTGTGTCTGATAGTGAGGAAAAGAAGAAGAAAGATATTCCCTAATCCTCTAAAGGACAATGGGTTGAATCATAGTGTGTGATTCCTCTAGGACACCCAAGCCCGTTAAGGCTTGGGTCCTAAACCTGAACTAATCAATTCCTTTCTATGTGTAGGGTGTCCACTACAACGCTATCACTAATACCTGGATTATTGATAGTGGGGCATCCAGGCATATGACATGGAACTCGTCTCTCCTTTTTAACGTCAAACAAATTAAAAGGGGACATGTATCATTCGCAGGGAATAAAAAAGGTTACATCACCGCTCAAGGAGAAGAGGGAAACGAGAAAGTGAAGTTTGACAAGGTCAAGAATGTTCAACAACTACAAAACAACTTTCTTTCTGTCTCCTAAATCTATGATAAAGGATTCAAAGTTATGTTTGGCAACAAGAAGTGCTACATGTTGAAGAAGGACTATGTTATCGAGGAGGATAAAATTCTAATGTCAGCTTGAAGATATAACGATCTGTATGTCTTGGATCTATCAAAAGCCTCCACAACTAAGTCCATTGTCCAATGCTTCTTGTTAAAGGCAACAGAGAGGGATTCAGTCTCCTGGCATAGAAGAATGGGACACATTAATCCTAGAAAGATAAATCATTTGGTTCAGAATGATCTGGTCAATGGAGTTACAATTAAGATGTTAGGTTTTGGTCAACAAGAATACATTGAAGATTTCCAAGTCAACGGAAAAGTCAACATAGAAGATGAATAATTGAAGCTTTAAGTCAAGAAGTCAACAAGGAGTCAAAATTATTAGTCTTGGGTTTTACATTGTAATTGTCTTAGATTAGTATAAATAGAATAACTTACATCATTTGTAGATGGATGGTTCACCACCAAGTGTGGGGATCACATTCCATCAACAACATCATATCATCATCCTTCATGGATGATGAATTCATCCTCAAATCAATAAACAAGCGTTAAACACTTTTGTCTTCATCGTGATTGAATTTTAACATCATTCCATCAAATCTAGATTATACAATTTGAATCCTAAGATCCAAGCTCATGGATCCCTTTCAAATCGGGAGCACACAATTGGTATCAAAGCGAGAGTTGGTGGATACATATTGCTTTTGATCAGATTTTATGGTTAGATTGCTAAAATAGGAAAAAGATTTGAAGATAGCTTGAAGAACAAGTTCATGAGTGTTCATCATTAGATCCATGGATTTCATCATGAATCTGATGGATTCAACATAAAATTGATGTTGTTTGATCATTATCTATGATCAAATGATCATTTGGAAGCAAAACGTTGAAGATTGGATCAGATTTGAGGAAGATTGGTGCTGGATGCAAAAGATCGACATTTACACACACTAGTGTGTGTGTGTTCTTGGTGTTCTTCAGCATTTCTTAGATCTGAATAAAGGATTTGCATCAATAATGATTTTGATCCATTAGTATGATGTTTCTACATCAATTCAACAAGAAAAATCTGCAATAACAACAGATTATGGATTGAATCAAAGCAAAAGTAAGTGGGTTTTTAAAGTTCGTAGTGTTATTTGTTGATTCTCTCATTTGGATTTGAATTATGATCTAAATTCATGTTCAATTCATCATACACAAACAACAACAACAATTGAACATGATTTTAGCTTCATCAACACAAATTTTGGATCGATTCTTGAATTTGCACAAGGGCTGCTACAGGGCAGTTTGGTGCTCCCCTTTGAGTCTGCTACGCCTCCTTTGGCCTGTTTCTACATGAGTTTGACAACATCAAAATCAACCCAAATGTTGCAGAAAATAAGCAACACTAAGAGGTACATTTCAACAACATTTTTGCATCAATACACAAACAATTTAGTATCAAAATTGGGCAGCAAAACACAGCTCACATAGCAGCAGTTTGAACAGCTCACAAAGGGAATTTGGTGCACTCCTTTAACAATTTGGTGTGCCCCCTTGTTGTGTGATGTGCCTTGTGAGTTGGTTCTGCAGCATATGCACCTCCTATACATCACATGCTTCCCACAACACTTTGTTGCGCCCCCTATCACATATGATGCGCCTCCTTTGAGGCTGCATAGCAGAAACATCAGCAAAATGCAGCAGCAAATAAGCAACATAAGAACTGTGTTTGAGCAGACTTTTAGAACATAAACAACAAAGTTTCAACATCATTATGGGCTGCATTCAGCACAATCAGCAACTTTACAACCAAAAAAAAGCTGCGTTTCAGCAACAAAACAACAACAAATTAAGCTGTGTTTCAGCAGCTAAACAGCAGCAAACGAGCAGCATAACAGCAGTAGAACAACAATCATTTTGACAGCAAATTGAGTCGCAAATCAGCAGTGTAACTGCAGAAAATTCAGCCGCGTTTCAGCAGCAATTTAAGCTGCAGATCAGCAGCAGAACTACAACAATTTCAGCATCAAATGGGCGGCACTTAATTAGCTCAATCAGCAACTGTTATTGCAGCCCATGCAGCTCAAAAGGCATTAGTTGATGCGCCCCTTGTGACCATTTGAAGCGCCTCTTGTGGGCTGCATCAGTGAAGTTAAAACAATAGCCTACAACATCAGAAGCTTCAACAGTCAAATGATCTTGATCTTCATCAACAACAATACAAGATCAAAAGCAGAAGCAATATCAAGTATTAAATCATGATCTTCAATGTCACACAATAGTTGTGCAGGATCGGTGTTTGTTACTTAAACACAATAAGAGTTGATCACAATATGAAAAGTTACTAAGAACACAGAAAGATAATTTCAATATACTTTTATATAATGATTCTCAACTCAAGATACGAAGACTCTTACAAGCAGATGATTATCTTTATGAGTTACGAGGAGAATCTATATATAATACTATCTACAGCCGGATATACTTTGATACTAGCTGTGATCCTTTAGCAAAAGCCTATACTACAAGCCTATAGTTAAGGTATCTTAGATAAAGTCTTATCTGAGATTTGGTAGTCAGGACATGTCCTTGACTTACCTTTTGTGACCAACTAAAGATGGCAACTGTACTATCATGAAAAGGTAAACAGTGGAATAAAGTATGGTCAACAACATAGTTCTTTAGGAAGAAGCCATGCTGTATCAGAAGTCTGCAGCGGAGTGTCAGAGACCATACTTGTGTCCACTGGTTATAGCAGTGTCTTCCGAAGGTTAAATGGCTTCGGAAGAGTAAGTACTTCCGAAGCCACTTTATACTTCGGAAGAGGCTGCTTCTTCCAAGACTTGGAGACTTCTTCTATTCATCATACTTCGGAAGTGGTCTTTACTTTCTTCTTCTAAGTCTTGAACTTCGGAAGTATGCATTTGTCTTCGGAAGTAGAGTTCTGTCTTCGGAAGTTGGACTTTTCCTTTGTCTTCGGAAGAACTCTACAACCTTCGGAAGTTCCATGACAAGTTTCGGATGCCTTTGCATGCAGTACCAAAATAACTTAAGTGATCTAGTTTTGGTTGCATTAGCCTTCTTCTTGATCCAACAAACTCCCCCTCAGCTAATGCTACCAAAACTTCACTTACCTCGACTTCTCAAAACTTTCAGCACCAAGGAGAGCAAATATTTGTCTGTCTCCTTGTTCTTCCCTGATGTGGTGCTGAGAAGCTTGTACAGATCCTTGGTAGATAGGAAATCCAGTCTGTCACCTTGGATAACATGTACCCTTTGTTGTTGCCCTCTAAAAAGAGTTAGTTGATGGGAACTTTAATCATATTCCCATCAAACTATATGTTCCAATTTAGGACCTTCCACCATCTGTAGAAAGGTAGCACCTTTGGTGGGAGATCTTTCCTTGTCTTCTAAACTTCAACTCTTCTTCAATCTTTGCTTTTGCAGTTAGCTCAGCCAAATGAAGACTGCTGAGATGATTTCTGATGAGTGCAGCAGTTTCAGAGTTGGAGGGGTTGGTGAATGGTTTCTCTGCTAACTCAGTAATGTCAAATCTATTGCAGTGTAACAAAAAGGTTGCATTGAGTCTCTTGACTTCACCATTCTCTCTTTCCACAACAAAGTTTTGAGAAGGTTCATCGAACCTCCACTGGATTATCTTCCTTCTAGGCATAAGAGGTTGACTAAGGATCTTGTCCTCTTTTATTGTATCCAACAGAGTCACCAGTTTCCTTCTGAGCTTCTTTTCTTCCTCATTTAAAGAGTCTGAATTGAGGCCCAAAAGTCTAGCAGCCTGGTCCAAAGTTCCTTTAGGCAAAACAATGAATCTGTCTCTTGTGTGGGAACTTGAAGATCCGTCTACATAGGTAATGTTAACGGAGTCTTCTATACATGAGACTTCGCTCAAAGTGATGCAATTAGTGAGCTTCATTTTGATTGCCTTAAACTCATCAAGGGAGAGATGTTGAGAAGGCTGAGGGGATGGTTTGGAGGGTGATTGGGTAGGTTTAGGTTCAGAGGTTCTGGCTAGTGTTTTAGGTTGGATTATGGGAAGTTTAGGAGGTTGAGGTGCGGGAGTAGTGATGTGGGTTCAGGAGTGAAGGGTTCAGGTTGTGGTTAGGTAGAAGCAGTGAAGGTCATCCCTTTTACCCTTCTATACATCTCTTTCCTTTTCCCCAACTGGATGTCAGCCTTAATTTCACTGGCAGTCCATTGGAGTGTCCTTTCAGACATAGGACCCACCTGCCTACCAGAGAAGCCATGAGCCCGAAGATAGTCCTTCATCCAGGCTTTCTCAGTAAGCTTCTTGGAGGCAGTGACCCTAGCCTCTTCTTCTTTCTTCTTCTTCTCTCTGGCCTTTTCTTTTGCAGCCTTCTTTCTTTCTTTCTCCATTCGATCCTGCTCTTTGTTGTAGAGCCAGAGGATCGTATCATCATTGTGTGGAGAGAGTTCTTGAAGATCAAAGCCTTTGGAGAGTAGGAAGTTTATTCTGTCTCTCTGCAACTGCAATTCATCCTCCTTCTATTTCTTTTCCTTTTCCTCTAAGGCCAACCTGGCTTCTTTTTCAAGTCTCAGCATGGTTGCCTTCTCCAGATCCACCAACTCCTCGAGTGGTAGCAGAAGTGTTTCTTCGTTGGCAGCTCCTATTTCAATGAGCTGTTCAATGATCTGCTCTCTTTTTTATTGATGACAACCTCCTGATTGGAAGCAGCTGCTTTTGTGCTCGCAGCTAGCAACTTCTCAGTTTGAAGTCTTCCTTTCTTCTTAAGTTTCTCATTTTCTCCGTTTACCTTTATCATTTGAAGATCCTGACTGTGTTGGTTCTTGGAGAGAGGTTTCTGATTGTGAGAGTCAGAGATGGTGTCTGAGATGGAGGTGCAATTGGAAAGTCCTCGCTGCTCAGTTCAGATGCCATTTCCAGAATAGCATCTGTGATGGTCAGTTCCTCGGACATTTTAAACAGTCCTTCTGCAGCTTCCATTTCAGCTTCGGATGATTCAGTTTGTTCTTCCGAGGCTTTAACTTCAGCTTCAGAAGTTAAAGGAGATGCAGATTTTGTCCCAACTATTTCAGTGGCTGGGCCATCAGTTCCCATTTCCCCTTCGAATTGAATCTTAGGTTCCATGAGGACCTTAGGTTGACCAACTTCTTCCACAGTGGTAGAAGGTGCAGTCAGCCTTTGAAGTTCTTCTGCTCCAAAGTAGATTATTGCAGCATCATGACTTGGCTGCTCAATGGAAGATCTTAACAAAACTTGGTGAAGAGTCTATAGAGGTCATTGAGCATCCTTGGATCAATCTCAAGAGTGACTTGAGATGTTTCAGGCGCAAAGATGATGGGAGAGGAAGATGTTGAAGTGGAAGGCCAGCTTTGTGGTTCCTTGTGTGTTTGTCTTTGAACATTCTCCCCCTTTTTGGTAGCATCATCTTGAGAGCTAGATGAGCTGGAGGAGGAAGTTAGGGAGACCTAAATAGGCACATGCCTAACAGACCTATCTGTCTGTTTCTTAGCTAGTTGAGCCTTGAGATTGTCAATCTCAAGTTGCTGAGTGGCAGATCTTGCCTCTAAAGTCCTAACCTGAGATTCCAGGTTTGAGACTTTAGAAAGAAGATCTTAAATGGGGAGTTTCATGCTTCCCTCATCTTCTTTCGAAGAATCACGGGGAGATGAGGTAACATACCTAGTATGTTCAGCCTCACCACCAGATGTGGTTTCTTGGCACCCTAGTTTCCCATGCTCAATGATGTCTTTTTCAAAGTCATCAAAGGGCTCGGTTTCCGTAGATTCAGTGTGAGAAATGTTACCACTGTCCACAAGGTCCATTGAGGCACCTTCTGTAGTGGCAGCTGAATCTACATGAGTCCCCTCCACATCAGTGGGACTCACCTCAGCTGGTTGCTGATGGGGGCTAGAGATAAGGGATTTCTCCAGGCTCTGTTGATCTTGGAGAGGGTGTTGTAGATCAACTTCATTGCCATGAAGAGATGTTAGCTCTTCATCAGTTTTAAATAAAAGGTCAGTGAAAGATAGGATGGGTAAACCTACTTACCTGGGACTTTGGTCAATGTCTACAAGCATTGAACCTCTGGTGGGGCTGTCCCTTGTTGGCTACTCGGGAGAGTATAAGGACTCATCCTATGGGCTTTCAGCTTGGGTTGTAGGCTCATGGTTCTGAGACCTAGGAGACTCAAGACCTAAGTTGAGGTCAAAAGAGAAGGATGGAGAGACCTCTGACTGAGTGGGAGCCCATGTTTCCGCTCGAGTCTTTTTGGATTGAACAGGAGGGGCTTGTTCAATCAGAGTAGATTGAACAAGGGTTCGTTTGGGTCGTCTCTGATAAGTGATGGTGATGGGTGGAGAAGGTAGTGTTGGCATAGTGGGGGTAGTTGCTGGTGTGGGTTCATCACCTGTGGGCTTAACAGGGATGTCACCAGGAGCCGTTGGCTCAGTCATACCTGGAAGAAGTACAGTATTTCTTCATGTGAAGTTGGTGGACACTCTCTTCAAAGTCTTGAAGATGGTCGGCCTCATCTGAGGAGCAGTGAGAGCAGCTGCACAGACTAGCATGCTCTGGTCTAGCTCACAGTTGATTATATGCTGGAGAACCTGGTATACATGAAGAATGTGTCCTTCTAAAGATTTCCCATGAGGTTAGTCAACACAAATCTTGAATAGTTGAAGCGGAGGCGTTTTACCAACCCATGAACAAGGCACCCAAGTTCATATGGGATTTGATCCCATCCCCTAGATTTATTCGACAAGCAGTGAAGGACCACGTGTAGCAGGAACTTCCATTTGTACGAGAAGTTAATTTGTAGACAGTTGACCTGCTAACGTTTCCTCCATATCCCATTTGAAGATAAGAACCATCCAAGTCTTCTTTGGGGAATTCCGTTGGAGCGCCCTCATCATGAAGCTCTAAATGCTCCCTGATGAGCTGTTCAGAAATAACCAACTCTTGGCCACAGATGCTCGATCGAATGACACGACCCCGTTTAGGGTTTCAATCTAACCATTTGCCCAAAATTCAGACATATGGTTTGAGTAAATTGTGGGTTTAGCAGTCAGAGCGGTGTAGTAGGAAGATTGAGTTAGGAAGGAGATGATATCTGAGAAGTCAGCATCTCTTGATGAATCAAGAAGTGCGACTTGGTTGTGCTGAGGGTTTAAGGCCATTTGAAAGTTGAATGGGGAAGATTTGAGCTGGGTAAAGTTGAGTAGGAGAAATTTCTAGGGATGTAAAATTTGCAAGTAAGAGAGTGAAAGTGAATAGTCGAGATTATTTAAAAATTGTGGAGAGGCGGTATTGGGGGTTAGGATAAGGTGATGTGATGGTTTAGTGGATGAAATGACAGTGGCGGTATGGTTAAAATCAGTTAAATAATCCGATATCATTAACAAAATCTTTGCTTTTTTACAGTGTGGGGCCCAAGAAATTTACGTTACACAGTGAAATCTCTCTTCCGAGTGTAAAACATTTCCGAAGGTAACTTGTCTTCCGAAGGCAATTCTTACTTCCGAAGCCAAATCTTTGCTTCCGATGGTTAGAGTTGCTTCCGAATAAAGAATTTGTAAGTTTCAAAGTAGATCTGATATGCAATCAATCGCTTCTTCCGAGACCAAGAATTCTTCCGAGAAGAAAGTTATCCTTTGAGAAATTATGCTTCGAAAGATATGAGAGTTCTTCCGAAGGTTAATTTCTCTTCGGAAGGAATTTACACTTAGAAAATTTCAGAGAGAATTTCTTGTAACAGGGCTTAAATTGTATTGACATAAAACTCACATATTAAAAATGTTTTCAAAAGAGATCAAATTAGTCAATGTTTATCATCCCAATAGCTGTTATGAGATACTTAAACCTTTGTTCATCAAAAGCTTTGGTAAACAGATCAGCATATTGTTCATTTGAATCAACTTTGATTAACTTGATTAGATTTTTGTCATTAATGTCTCTAGTGAAATGATACCTGATGTCAATGTGCTTAGTCTTGGAGTGCTTCACCGGATTTTCAGTAATGGAGATAACACTGTTGTTGTCAATATGGATAGGAGTACTCATAAAGTTGAATCCATAGTTTAACATCTTATTTTGAATCCATAGCAGTTGAGCACATCAGCTAGCAGCAGCAATGTATTCAGCTTCAGCAGTTGATGTAGAGACACAGGATTGTTTCTTGCATTGCCATGAGATGATCCTTCCAGCAAGAAATTGACATCCTCCTGATGGTGATTTCTTGTCAATATTGCAGCCGCCGTAGTCACTGTCAGAGTATCCATAAAGATTGAAATCCTTGTTTCTGGGATACCAGAGACCTAATTTAGGCGCTCCTTTGAGGTATCTGAGGATTCTCTTAACAGCAGCTAGGTGAGACACTTAGGAGCAGCCTGATATCTTGCACAAATGCAAGTAGAAATATGAGGTCTACTTGCTGTAAGATACATCAGAGAAACAATAATTGCCCTATACTGATGTTGATCAGTATCCTCCCCCTCAAGGTCAGGACAAAGATTATGGTTTCTGGGTATGGGTGTCTTGGCAGGCTTGCAATCCTTCATCTCAAATCTTTCTAAGATGTCAGAGACATATTTAGATTGATTAATGAAGAACCCTTCCTTCAGTTGCTTTACCTGAATTCCAAGGAAAAAGTCCATTTTTCCCATGGAGCTCATCTCAAACTTCTTCCTCATAATGCTCTCAAAGTCCTTGCACATTTGGTCATTTGTGGAACCAAATATGATGTCATCAACATAGACTTGTACGAGTAAAATGTCCTTTCCAGACTTTCTAATGAAGAGAGTCTTGTCAATGGTTCCTCTAGTATAGCCATTCTTCAGAAGAAACTAAGACAGAGTCTCATACCATAGCCTAGGTGCTTGGTGCAGCCCATATAGAGCTTTATCCAATTTGCACACATAGTTGGGGTGCTGTGGATCTTCCAATCCTAGAGGTTGACATACATAGACTTCCCTGTCTATATCCCCATATAGAAAAGCACACTTGACATCAAGTTGGTATACTATGAAGTCCTTGGATGCAGGATAAACAAGGATGATCCTAACTGCCTCAAGTCTTGCAACTGGTGCGAAGACATCAGTATAATCGATTCCTTTCTCTTGATTGTATCCTTGAACCACAAGTCATGCCTTATTCTTGATGATCAAGCCTCTATCATCTCTCTGTTTTGGAAAACTGTTGATACATGTATGTCCCTAGATCATGATATGAATGTAATAGATCTTGTTTGTCTGATTCTGTGGTAATGCTTGGAATGATTAATGAAATGATTGTTTGTTTGATATTTATGATGTTTAATATTTCATTAATGAGTTGACATTGAATTGGTTAATTAGGTTTGTGGTTGTTTGAATTGTTACACATAATGTTATATTAATTAATTAATACATTCAAACTTAACAGAATGAAGTTCTCATGCGAGTGGCCCATGCGAATGGAACATACGCATGAATAACTTCATACGAATGACTCAGTCGCACCACTGAACCAGGAGACTGGATCAGTCATATGATTGTAACATAAGATTGGCTCAGTCGCACGACTGAACACTCAGTCATGCGGATGAATCAACCGCATGGTTCAATCGTGCGTCTGAACCATACAAATGGTTCAGTCGCACGAATGAACAATACTAACCTATAATAAAACCCAATTCGTGAAAAAGAGAGAGCTTTGATTAATTACGATTCCAGACGTACCCTAGCCGTCCAGAAGCCTCACAATTCGTTCTCCAAGTTCATAGAGAACATTAGATCGATTCCCAATTGATTTCTAACGTTAGTTTCAATTCTTGATTGATTCTTCGTGTGTTCTCACTGATTGGATCGCCAATGAAATAGGATTCCGCACTATTTGATCTAGTTTACACGCTAATCACTAGGTATTTCGTTCAAATACCAGGTCCTAACAAGTGGTATCAGAGCTTTGGCTCTTGATTACGTGTGATTCAATCAAGATTGATAAAAAGTTTGTGTTTTTGCACTAAAAAACGCAATCTTTTGTGTCAAAAGTGATCTTGGACGTTCCCTGCTTATCAAAGTTTGGTTTCTACGGACTTAGGCGATTAGACCTTGCGAAATTTTGAATTTTTACGGCTAAAACACGTTTAACCTAGAAATTTTCGCAAAACAGCAGCGTCAGTCGCACGAGTGTTCCATTCGCACGACTGGACTTCATTCGCATAGTCCAGACGCACGATTGGACCTAGTCATATCTCCTTTCGTACGACTGAACCGTTCGTTCGCATTGCTCATACGCATCAGATTCATCGCACGACTGAGCTAATCGCTTAGTTCAGTCGCACGATTGAACCAGTCGCAGAGTTCATACGCACGACTAGACCAATCAATCCTTCAGTCGCAGTAGTGACAGTTTGTTTTATTAGACTTAAAGTTATTCGCCATGGAAGATCAAATGTCAGCCTTTACTGCTGGAAAGGACTCTAGGATACAGAACCTGCTGTTGCTTGAGAGTGAGGTGGGTAATCATAATAAACCACCAAAGCTCTTGATGTTAGATTAGTTTCCCCACTGGAAACAACGTTTTGAGATATACCTCAATGGAGTGGATCCGAATCTGTGGGAAGCCATCGAGATTGGATATAGTACACCGGTGGGAGCTGATGGAGTTAAGCTAACGTTAGGAGGGATGACGGATGTGCAGAAAGTTAAATACAATGCAGAGAAAAGAGCTTATGCATTGATTACACAGTCTATTCCTAAAGACATATTCCACCGGTACTCAGAGAATAAGCAGTCCAAGAAAGTTTGGGATGAGCTAGAAATGAGGTATGACGGGAATGCTTCATTGAAGGCAATCAAAGCTAAGGAGTTAAAGAAGGAATTCGATAACTTCTCATCAATGGGAAACGAGAGTTTAGACGACGTTATAGATAGATTTTACCATCTGATGAGTGAACTGCATACACATGGGGTGGCAACTACCATGGAAGAGAAAGTTACTAACTTTGCAGAGGGATTGCCTGAAAAGTGGGCCTCATTCGTGTCTAACCTTAGACAGAATGAATGCTGGCAAAACTGGATATTAATGACTTCATTCCTAAGTTGCGAGAAGAGTCACTTAGGATGAAGTACAGAGCTAAGAAGTCTTCGTACAATCAAAATCCAGCATTGTACAACGCCACGCCTCAAGCTAAGACATCTGGAGCACCTCTCCAGACTGCATTTGTGTCTAGCTCGTCGGGTCATTCACATGCGTCTCCTTCAGGATCAGACACATCGGGACTCTCTTGTACCCACTATATTGGATCCGAAACAAGTGCTACTAAACTGAAGACCGAGAATCTCGGAAATATGACTGTGGAAGTAGCTCGAGAACACATGGATCTTTTGGCTGCAATGGTCCATTCTTATGATGAATTTGTTGCTAGGAAGATTGGAAACTACCATCTGGCAGACGAGGACTACGAGCAGGTGGACGAAATAGAGCTTGAAAGGATGGACATAATGTGGGCCTTAGCTAGTGCTGTCCGGAGGGCAAAGAAGTTTGTAAAACAAACCGGACAGAACTTGGTAGCTACTAAGGATACCACATTTGGCTTTGAAAAGAGCAAAGTAACCTGATTTAACTATGGAGAGAAGGGGCACTTCAAAAGAGAATGTGTCAAGCCTAAGAAGACGGGTAACGGGAACCCGTTCTCGTCCTTCACTCGTCAAGACAAGCAAGCTACCAGTACTACTTCATCAAGCAAGGATCCAAAAGCCTTGACTGCTCATGATGATGAAGGACAGGATTGGAGCTTTAGGTTCGTCTCACCAGGGGAATCAAACATTGCAAGTGTAGAAGATATTGACAGTGATTCCGCTAGTGAAGGAGATCTAGCAGTTGAGATAGCGATGTCACATAGTGAAGAAGCAACTGCAACCGAGGTCAGTTACAAGCCTAAAGAGGAGACTACCACGTCAGAGACAGAAAAGACAGAATCACCAGAACCAGAGACATCTGATGCTGCGTTGATGGCTAACTCTTCTGAATAAACTCAGGTAAGTACTACTGACCAAATGTTTGATAATCATGCTTGTTCTGATTGTGATACTTTTAGGAATAGCATAGATGAAAAATTTGCTAGGTTATTAGATCATAATGATAACTTAGTAAAAGATTTGCAACTGTGCACTGAGGCTAATAGAGTATTAAAACAAAATGAGCATAGTTATAAAGAAAAGATAGACCTTTTGACTAAACAGCTTAGGGAAACCAAAGTAGTTGCCTTTAACCAAGCTAATGACATTAGGTATTATCTAAACTCCCTAAAAGACACTAAGAAGCAAAAGGCAGTTCTAGAAGTAGAAGTAAATTCATTAAAACAGAAACTGCACAGTTGGACAGTTCTTCACACATAGTCCAACACTTAGTGAGAGAAAGGAACAACGGGGAGGGGTTGGGTGATAAAGTGGTTCCACCACCACCTGAGACTTTGATGAACACTAAGACTAGACCAATAAATAGTAATCCCATCAAGGATCATGTGGTGTCTACTCCTCTTGTTAGTGATCCAGATTCCTTATGTTCATCTATTGACTCTGGAAACAAACAAAAGGAGGCCACTTCAAAGGCAAAGGATAAATTGTCTTGTGTTAATCTGGAAAAGGAATTTGAAAAGGTTAACTTAATGTCAGGATCAAACAGAGTCAAATCAGAACCTAAAAGGACTTCTAAGGTTAATCCTTCACATACTTCAAGTCAAAAACCTATTAACCAAAAAGAAAAGGATGTTAAACAGGTTAAAACAGTTAACTTTGTTAAACCAAAGAAAACAACCAAAGAACCAGAGTCAAAACCTAGAGTGAGTTATGTTACTAGAGTGTCACACACTTCTCCACAAAGAAAGTTTAATCATAAAGATGACAGCAGGTCGTGCTACAACTGTGGTGAATATGGACACATTGCTTCCTATTGACACTTCTATCAGACACCTAGGAAGAAGATTGAACTTCAGGTTTCAAAGCCTAGGTCTTCTAAGAGGATTTCTCTGACTCCGCCTAGAAGAACTAGTGAACCTAAAATTCAACCTGTAAGTCAGTCGACTGTTTATCACAACAGGCATTGCACAAATCTGGATTATGGAAGGAGAAGACATCCTCTGTGTCTGATAATAATGACAAGAAGGAACCTAAGCTACCCTTATCCTCTAAGGGTCAATGGGTAAAATTTATGATGTGTGATGCCTCTGGGAAACCCAAGCTAGTAAAGGCTTGGGTTCCTAACCCAAACTAATTCTTTATTTTGTATGTGCAGGGTGTTCGATACAGTGCTGAAACTAACACGTGGATAATAGACAGCGGAGCATCCAGGCACATGACAGGAAACAGGGCTCTTTTATCAAACGTCAAGCAAATAAAAGGAGGGCATGTGTCGTTTGCTGGAAACAAGGGTGGCTATATCACAACCCAGGGAGAAGTGGGGAATCAGAAAGTTAAGTTTGATAAGGTGAACTACGTTCAACAACTACAAAATAACTTACTTTCTGTTTCCCAAATATGTGATAAGGGATTTAAAGTCATCTTCGACAACAAGAAGTGTTACGTACTAAAGAAAGACTGCGTGATCCCAGAGGACCAAGTTTTGATGACTGCTTCAAGATATAAAGATCTTTATGTCTTGGAACTGTCAACAGCTTCTACAATGGATCATGAGGTTTAGTGTTTTCTATCTAAAGCTACTGAAAAGGATTCCATCTCCTGGCATAGGAGAATGGGATACATTAGTTAAAGGAAGATGAATCACTTGATTCAGAAGGATCTAGTGAGAGGAGTAAATGTCAAGAACTTCCAGCTTCCTGACTTTTGTGTAGCGTGCAAGAAAGGCAAACAGACAAAGAAGTCTCATTCGGAAAAGAAAGTTCATTCAATAGAACTTCCTCTTGAGCTTCTTCACATGGATCTGTTTGGTCCGGTCAGTACAAAGAGCATTGCAGGTGACTTGTACTGCTTTGTGGTCACTGATGACTACTCAAGGTTCACTTGGGTAATGTTTCTGAAATCCAAATCAGAAACATTTGAGTCATTCAAAGAGTTGGTAACCACACTGGAATCTCTATTCAAGCTGAAGGTTAGACAAGTACGCTCAGACAACGGAACAAAATTCAAGAACCAGTGGATGGAGGCATACTGCAAGGAAAATGGAATTGTGCATCAATTCACTTCTGCCTACAAGCCTCAGATGAATGGCGTTGCTGAGAGAAAGAACAGAAGCTTAATAGAGACAGCACGGACTATGCTGGCAGACTCGAAACTGCCTATCCAATTCTGGAATGAGGCAGTGGCGAATGCATGTTATACTCTGAATCGAGTCCTAATAGTCAAGCACCACGGAAAGACATGTTACGAGCTACTACAAAGACGCAAACCGAATCTGGAGTATCTCGAACCATTTGGCGCGCTGTGCACACTTCTAAAGAAGACACGAGAGGGTAAATTCAGCGAGAAGGCAGATGAAGGAATCTTTCTAGGATACAACATACCGAATAAGCGAGTTTACAACAACTCAACGGGTCTAGTAGAAGTATGGTGTAATGTTGACGTTCAGAGATATACCACACCACCTACTGGAAAAGGACCCGCCTACTTTTTCGACTATGATGGATTCTTCAAGTCCTTCAATTTCCCTCTCTCTCCCTCGGATGAAGAGTTAGCTACACGGATGATGTATGATATCTTGAATACACCAACATCTAGCTTACAGGGAGAATCATCTATTCAGTCAGGGGGAGTAGTCGATGACAGTGACTCCGCCTCTGAAGATGAAGTTGAAGAAGATAACCAGAACAGTCAGGTAGAACAGGTTCCAGTCCTGAAAGTCCACAAGTATCTACCAGTGATGTACCTTCGACTTCGGAGCCTCAAACTCCAACTACCTCAGCTGCAGAACCAAATGTTCATAATCTTGGCTCTGAGGTAGCAGTTCCTACTACTCCAGGATCCGACTAAACGTCTATCATCCCCTAAACAATGTCATTGGGGATGTCAGATTAGGAGTGCAAACCCGAAATCAGCTATACTCAGCTGATTACGCCTCAGTTATGGAAAAAGGATATATTCATGATGGTGCTTATCGGTGTTTTGTCTCACAGTTTGAGCCAAAATACGTCAGTGATGCACTAAATGATGAGGCGTGGGTGAGTGCCATGAAAGAAGAACTTCTTTAGTTCAAGAAGTTAGGTGTATGGACTCTGGTTGATAGACCTAAAGGTGTTAAGGTCATTGGCACCAAATGGGTTTTAAAATGCAAGAAAGATGACCAAGGGGTAATTATCAGGAACAAGGCTCGATTGGTGGTTCAAGGTTTTCGCCAAGTTGAGGGAATTGACTACAATGAGGTGTTTGCACCCGTGGCAAGGATGGAAGCCATTCGTATCTTCCTTGCCTATGTATCGTACATGAAGATTAAAGTCTATCAATTAGATGTGAAGAGTGCATTCCTTCATGGGGAAATCAGAGAAACAGTCTATGTCAGTTAACTCTAGGGATTTGAAGATCCTTATCATCGGGATAGAGTCTACAAGCTCGACAAGGCTTTATATGGGCTTCATCAAGCTCCACGAGCTTGGTATGAGAAACTCTCGACTCATCTTATGAAACACGCCTTTCGCAGGGGAGTCATTGACTGCACGCTGTTCATTAAAGAAAAAGATGGCGACCTACTGCTCGTACAGATCTATGTTGATGACATAATCTTCGGTTCAAAGAACGAATGCAAAGAGTTTGAAGCAGTTATGAAGAAAGAGTTTAAGATGAGTGCTATGGGGGAGATGAAGTTCTTTCTCGGGTTACAGGTGGATCAAACACCAAATGGGATCTTTCTACATCAGACCAAGTATGTAGAAGACATTCTTAGTCGTTTTGACATGGAGAATGCATCTGCTGCTAGGACTCCACTAGCTACGAATCACGACATAACACCTGATGAAAATGGAGATCTTGTAGATGCCACGATGTACCGAGGAATGATTGGATCCCTCATGTATCTCACTGCCTCAAGACCTGATATCATGTATGCTACATGTTTATGTTCTAGATATCAGGCTAAGCCTAAGGTCAACCATCTGATCGGGGTCAAAAGGATTTTTCGTTATTTGAAGGGTACACCCACACTTGGGTTGTGGTATCCTCATGATGATGACTTTGAGCTCATTGCGTATAGTGACTCAGATTACGGAGGCTGCAAGATGAACTACAAGTCTACATCCGCAGGGTGTCAATTCTTTGGGAGAAGACTAGTTACTTGGTAGTGTAAGAAGCAGACATCGGTTGCATTGTCAACCTGTGAAGCCGAATATGTTGCTGCTGCAAGTTGCTGTTCATAAATCATCTGGATTCAATAGCAAATGCGAGATTACGGTTTAAAGTTCTCCTCTACTCCTATTTGTGTTGATAACTCTGCTGCAATTGCAGTAACTAAAAATCCGGTCCAACATCCTAAGACCAAACATATCGGTAATAAATACCATTTCATAAGAGACTGTTTTGAAAAGAACTTAATTGATGTGGTAAAAATTAATACTGATTTTCAACGCGCTGACCTCTATACTAAAGCCTTTGATAAACCATGTTTTCAATATTTGCTAGAGGTCAACGGCGTTAAACAGAAAAGTGATGTTATTCCTGATGATGATCATGTGTAGTCCGATGTAGGTTAGTTAAATTTTTCTTTCTTATTTTATTTGTTTTATTTTTGGTCTGTTTAAATTAAACTCATGTTATTTTGCTAGTTATTAAAATCCTAAAATAGTTAAACCAGTTTATGATTTTAGTATTTTAAGGGGAGACTAAGTCAGCAAGTAACATTAAAAAAAAAAGAGGGAGAAGGAGTGGAAAGCTGATGAAAGGTAGATCGTATCTGTGATACCGATTCAAACTCTTTGGAATATGATAGTACACAGGAACAAGTCAAGAGGTACTTTAAAATTTTAATTTAGAAAAGGTGCAAAAATTCCAAGTATAAGTCTGTGTAGTCTAAGCAATATAGAAGGGAAGATGATAGAAAAACTGGTAACTCCTAAGGTAACACAATGAGAGTAGACCTAGAGGTTGCTAGACCAAAATTGATATGTCGGTAGATTCAACACAATAGATGATTAGACCTGACTGGTGATCTCAAGATCAAACTAAGTTGTTCAACTGACTGTGGGCTTCCATCTTATCACTGGTTAACACAATCAACAATATTCCAATAAGGGGTAATGAGCATGTAAACGCCACAAATGTGTGCGGATGACCATAAATAGAGCAAAGCACGGAAAAAATGAAAGAAAAATGCTATCAAGCAAATGACGTATGCTGTTGGTGCATTTGGTGCAAAATAAAATTAAGCTGCTCTAACAAGGAGATAGGTTGTGTGCCTCTCTGCTGTGCGATGGCACTGACCTGAGGATAAGCATAACCTAGATATTCTAAAATTCATTGTTGTTTGCCGCCTCTCTGCTATGCGATGGCACTAACCTGAGGACTGGCTTCTCTTTGAAAGCTCTAAGAATAGTCTCTCCTTGAAAAAATACCCGTAGACCGCTCAAAAGCTCCTGAGGAATGTTGATTACCATATAAGTGTGGGATCCACAAATGTTAGTTGAAATAATTAAACCTAAATCTATCACCAGTCTGTGTCAAAAGTCTGCGTATGGATTTAAGAGGACAAACATATTGACACTCATTGTGGCTGCAATTCTTGAAAGTTCAAATCAATGTGGTAATCTAATAGTTCCAGTATGATTTCCTAAAAGTTGCTATCGACTCTGGATGAAAACCAAGAATAGAGCATCAAAAGATTTTGACAACAAGTCCCAAATGATTTGACTTGCCTGTATGATTCCAAAATTGACTTGGTCCAGGTGTGGTCAATCTAAGTTGAAGCTGTCTATTCTGGAAACAAATCCAGTAGATTTCCATCTCAGGACTTATCTCTCACAAAAAGCAAAAACAATTCTTATTTTGATTCTTTAGTTTAATTTTCTAATTTAGTTAGTCGTTTTAGTTTGTTTGCTTATCGGATTACATCAGGAAAATCAGTAGGGGATCAACTCACTAAAAGGGTCATGTCTGAGATGACCACATGCGTTTTTAAAAAAAATATAAAAAATTTCAAAATAGTCACGTCTGAGGTGATCAAAAAGTTTTCAAGTCAAAACGATCATGTCTGAGATGATCAAATGCTCATAACGTTAATTTCTGCAATTAAAGGGATTTTAAAAGTTAAATATTCAAATTGGCAGAAAATTTAATAGTATCCTATTCGCACGAATGGACCATACGTATGGACCAATCATACGAATGGAAGCCATTCGTACGAATGGACCATGAATATGGACCATCCAACCGAATGGCCCATACGATTGGCCCAGTCAGATGCTTAAGGGCAGATGAGTGAGTCAGTCGCACGACTGAGATCTAGTCGAACGACTGACCAATCGCACGACTGAGTCCCACTCGCACGACTGAAAGGTGCGTATGAGCTCAGTCGCACGATTGAATCTAGGGTTAGTATAAATAGAGGGGGAGTCGGTCGCAGAGATCACCACCTTCAAAATAACCTTCAATCGCACGACTTAACACAACTCTGCAAAAATTTCATTTGATCTCTAAACCCCCCGTTTCTTGATTACTGACCATCTACATCGACTCTACAGGTAATTTACGGTAAAGAAGCACTCCCATAGCTTTAAATTTGATGAAAAATCGGTAAATTCGGACTCGCAAAAGAAACAAGACTTAAGTGACTAAATAACCTAACTAAATGACTCAAACAAATGAAAGTAACGATGTTAGGTGGTATAAGAATGTATTGCGAGTCAAATGAACCAGATAACGATGTCTAAAACTCAAAAAATGGTGAAAAAGTGAATTTGAATTGAACAGTCAATACATCATGCGAATGGACAGAGTGATGAACTTCAGTCGCACGACTGAAGGGTGTGAATGCACGACTGAACCATGCGTATGAAGTTCAGTCACACGACTGGTGTAACCACATGAGGTTACATATGTATGAGCCCAGTCGCACACTCAGTGGTACACATGGGATCAGTCGCACGACTGAACCCCATTCGCACTGTTCAATCGCACGACTGAACTCAGTCGCACAATCTCAATCGCATGACAGAAAGATTTTCTTCAAGTTTAAGTGTTTCATGACTTTCTTAGCCAATGACACTAATGTTTACTATCTTTGTGTAACAGATGGTGAGTCGATGGATTATGAGCACGAAGCACAATATATGTGCTCATCTGGACTTGACATCAAGAAACGCTACCGATTTCTCTAGCATCATCACATTTCTAATGAGATCAAGGATTGCACATGCCATATCTACTCCTTGTACTCCTTATCGATCCATTCAGCAAGCCTTCTGGAAGGCGCTACAGTTGATAGATCGTCTGAGGCTCATTGCATCAGAAGTACCATCTTTGGAGAGGCTATTACTATCTCATAGGAGGATATGAGAATCGTATTACAGTTGGGGGATGACACTGATTGTCCGACTCGATTACACCCCCTCACAGTCAGAGGATGCTTTCTTAGAGCCAAGTACTCTGGGGACATCAATGTCGGGGTACTCAACAAGAGTAACCTCTGTCCCCAGTTTAAATATCTTGCGCACGTGCTGCTTAAGTGCATAGCTTCCAGAAAGGGAGGTTTTGATGAGCTATCTAACCAGATGCAGAACGCGTATGTTGCATTGGTGCTGAACCACCTGTTCAGCTTCTCCAAGATGATCTTCACCTATCTGGTGGAGAACATCGAGGGGAAAGGGAAGGAAGGCTTCTGTATGTACCCGAGGTTTATGCAGATGATCATAGATTAGAAGCTTCCCTCCCTGCCGAAGGAGAAGGAGGATGCGGTAGTCCTCGAGGTGATGGATGGTACTACCCTGGGGAGGATGAAAGTGTACAGGGGGAAGCCAGTGAAACCCCCTGTCAGGAGGTTGTTTGGGCATCTTGCCCGGGATGACTACGTGGTGCCAACAAAGAGAAAGTGGTGCCATGATGATAGTGACTCTGATGTGGAGCAGATTACTCTACCCACTCATGACTCAGATGATGATGACAGTGGGGATGCTGGAGACGGTATGCCTATTCCAACTAGAGGCACTGTGTCTGATGTTGTTCCTCCAGGAGCAGTAGCCGAGTCAGCTGGATTTCATCAGGATTTCATTCATGGTGCAGAGGAGGAGGATGAGTCGGATGAGGAGCCCCTAACGCGAACTATGGGAAGCAAAGTTGTTCCCATAGAACATGGGCTAAGGGTGGTTGGTGAACACCCGAGAGACTCCAGAGAGACTGATACTGATCCAAGCTATGCACCGGGGTCCGCAGGCAGGGTTGTAGGGGGAGCTTCCACCTCAACGGGGACGAGGAGGAAGAGGATGGCTAAACCCCATGGTCAGAAGAAGAAGAAGCATCGGGTGACCTTCCTCACCACCACAGCCACCACATCCACCACATCCACCACAGCCACCACATCCACCGCAGCCACCACAACCACCACATCCACCACAGCCACCACATCCACCACAGCTACCACAGCCACCACCATACCTCCCACAACAGCACAGCTTCCATCCACCACCATATCCTTTACTCCTACATCACCTCCATCATTTCACAAACCTATCTTTACTACAGCCACCACCACCACCACTTCACACCAAGAAATACCCTCAGCCCATCCCTCACATACTTATGGATCACCTCTACCTCCAATTGGGGTAGAGGAATAGTTGTCTGCGCTTAACAGAATGGTGATGCGCTTACTGGCTGTAGATGAGGAAAAGGCAGCCCAGATCCGCCAGCTTACTGACCTGACTGCTGCACAATCTCACCAAATTGCAGAGCAGGCTCGAGTTATAGAGGAGCAGGCCCAACAGATGGCTGCTCAGAGCATCGAGATAGCCCAACTCCAAGCACATAGTGTCACATTAAGCAAGAAAATAGAGGAGTTGGAGAAGGCAAAGAAGACTATCCTTTTAAAACTGAAAGGATCTAAGGAGGAGCCATTGAAGATCAAGGAAGGGGACAGAGTTGATGATGATGAAGGTGATGATGAGGATGTTGAGAGTGATACGGAGGAGAATGAAGAAACCGAAGAAGATAGGACAGAGGAGAAAGACGATGATGATGAAGCAGAAGGAGGGGATGCTGCTGCATCGGCCTCTGCTACAGGTCAAGAGAAAAGGTCAAAGAACAGACAAGATCACTCAGCTTCTACTTCTGCTCCTCCAAGTGATGAGACTATGATACAGGATAAAAGTAAAGACTATATGTTTATGTATTTATTTACTTTTGTATTTGAATCCTGTATTGAAAACGATGTATTGAATGTTTATATTAAGTGAATGCATTTTGGTTTGATTAATTACTAATGACTTATGTGTTGAATGTTTAAATCAAACAGATCCAAATTACCAAAGAGATGAGTCTGATGTTGCTCCCCTTCAGCAGGTCAAGACTCAGCTAACAATGATTCTTGATCTGCAAGGGATTGTCAGGAGGTCAGTGAACTATACCCCTGAAGAAGGGGAAATAATTCATGACCTATCAAACGAGCAACTGGCAGAGCTTTTCAACTAAATCCAGATGAGATAGTGAAAGATGCTCCTACATGCGATTCGACTAGTGACGAAGAGCTCAACGATGTTGATGAAGTCGAGATCGAAGATGTCACTGTCGAGGATTACCCTCAATATGCTGACAATGAGGGTAATGTGGCCCCCAATCTGGGTGAATCCCTTGTCAGCGATACTTTTGAGGTGTTGAACAAGATGGAGCAAGAAACAGAGATAGCAGTAGGAACAGCCCAAGCCTCAAATGATGATGTCGACATTCGAAAGGCTAAGTGGACTGCATGTTTTGAAGAAGTTAGAACCTAACGTACTGCACCAAAGAAAGATTCCTCCGCCAAACTCTATAGAGTCAAGAAACATCACAAGGTGTCAGGAAGGATCATAGCATGGGCGTATTTTGAGGATCTTAATGCTTATGCGGTTAAGAGAGAACAAGGCATAGAGTACTTCAGAGTCCCACATGATCTGAAGACTCTACCAGGTTTTGAGCTCAACCAGCTGGCCAAACTAAAGCTTCTGTATGCTAACCCAAGGAAGATGTCAGGCTGGTTTGAGGCTGCCCTAAAGAAGGAGTACCACACCAGATGGGTTAACTTCAGACCCCAACAGCCTACTAGGTATATCAGAAGGTCTGAGGTTGATGCCATTACTGGCAAGCCCAAGATAGTGTTGAAGTGGAATCCTCCGCGCACAATGTCAAGAATCCCACTCAGGGAAATGCCACAGGATTTCACTCCACACTTTAAGTGGTGGTACTACGATTGGAGAATAGCTTAAGCGGTCATAGTCCTAAGCAAAGAGGGACAAATGGATACGATCAGGATATTCTACCCGATGTGGCTTACAAACTTGTCGGAAAATGATGTCTATACGCTATACAAGTGGTCACTGTTCTATGATACGCAAGATATGTTGGATTCGATCTGCCCAAGATACATATTAAATTGATGTGGCTAGTGTGATATGATCCAAGCCGGGTCATACCCAATAACAAGCCAAACAAACACCGATAAATATTTATTCATTTATAAGATCACACAAATAAATATAAGCACCAATTTAGAAACCGGGTTTTCTAAATCATTACTTTTGTAAATAAACAGATTACATAGATAATTTGTTCATGAGGGATTATTTGTTTCATTACTTAAATTAGCTAAACAATGACAAATAATAGTGTGTGTTAGTGCTATAAAATTAAAATGGTCTAATTTTATAAAAAAAAACTAAAAGTGCAAGAGTGTATAATTTTATAAAATTTAAAATCAGAGGGAAACCAAAAGGGGACCAAAATCGGCCGCCCCTTTTGTCTTGGGAGTCCCCTTGTCTTGTTCCAAGGACATGCAAGTCTCTATCATTGATAAACACAAACACACTCTTGCCTTTTCAGAACTTAACACTAACAACACACAAAAAAAGGAATCTCTCCTCTCTCTCTAAAGATTCACGGTTTTGGAGTTGGATGAACAAACTTTTCAGCATTCAAGAAGTGTTCTTGGCAGAAAAGTTTAACTTGAAGAGGGTTCTACAAGTTGGTGTTGAAAAACCTAGCAAGTGGGTGTTTGTACAAGCTTGGGGTATCATCTCTTGAGGTCTTCTCTCTTGAAGATTCAGCCACATATTCATCCTTTTCACCTCTACCTTTGCGATTTCCAGCAGCTCCAAAGGTTGTTTTTGCACTAGTTTTGTATCTATTTCGTATAATGATCCATGGTTTGGGGTGTGCTTATTAAATGGATTTAATAATCATCACATTAACGTGTTTTAAAACTTATTATCCGCTGCGTTTTTTATATAAACAAGATTATATGAACTTTGATAAACTTGTTAAAACCCCACAAATGGCATCAAGAGCCACTTATACGAATGCATACATGTATTATCCCTGCTTGTTCACGGTTTTGTGGTGTTTGACACCACATACCCGTGAGTAAGTGAGCTGGTATATGGCCCCCCTTTGATTTCTTAAGATATTACTTTATGCATGTAAGGATCTTTAAAATCTAGGTCATTAGATGTTTGTTTGTATGGACAAAACCCATTTGTTCTTGGTTTATGTTGGCCAAGAACATGGGCTAAAAAGGGGCTGCCATATATCGATCATGGGTGAATATTTGGATATGTTGTTTTGGTTATGCATAACAAAGCGTTGACCTTATGGATTGATTGATTGGTTGTCATGTTATTTTCGTTTGGCTATGTAATAATTTTTTTTTTGTTTCAAGTCTTGTTTTGTAATCTATTCATTCATATGGTTTGTAATAAATAGATTAGGAGTTTTTTTTTCTTTACTAGAAAAATTGTATTAGGATACATATTTTGTAAGGATGCTCTAGATGAAGATTTGAAGAAAATGGACAAAGAGGATGCTTGAAGATATGGATTCAAGTGGGAGTCCTTTTGCCAACCTTGTGTCATGTTCTCAACCCTTAGGACAAGACCTTTTGACACACTTGTTTTGGCTAAACAAGTGTGCTCAACTTAGTATGCTTTGTTATGCATATATGTATGTTTGGTTGAATGCTCGTGATGATGTTTGTTTTGATGTTTGGTTGTGATTAACAAACCGACTATTAATACAAGCTATTAACAAGTAATTGGTTCTCCATCATTAAGCATAAATAGAATGGTTCTATAAAAGGAGTTAATGGTTTTCAAATAAATGGGTGTTATTTAAAAGAACCAATATGGTACCATATGGTTGAATGCATACAATCATATGGTACATAGGCTTTTCTTAAACATGAATGTTAAATTGTAAATCCCTTTTGTAAACAAGTTAAACACCATCCTTTTACACAACACTTAGGTTACTTGCAAACTCTTAGTTGGATAAAGGTCACCTAACCACCTTGAGGGAACTTGTAACTTGAGGTGAGAATACCATGTTAGTGGGATAAAGGTCACCTAACCACTTATGATGTAAACTCACACGTGTGTGTAAGTAGGATGACTTGATTTGTAAAATATATTGAATGGATCACCTAAAATATGTTTTACAAAAGGTGTTGATGGGATAAACATGCCGTTATAGACATAAGATGTTCAAACGATCCCATACCACTAGAAGTTGCAATAGGTTGCAATTGTCATTCATGACTACCTTGTTTATTTAAATAATGGGATAAAGGTCACCTAACCAATATTTAAATATAACATTGGATTCTAAAATTTTATTTATTAACAGTCTATGAGACATAAAGGGTATTAATAAATGAAATATAATTATACCAACGATTACTAAAATGGAACTTTGTAAAATCTTATAGATGGCCGACAACAACAACGCAAATAATGATGTACCAAACCAAAACAACCAATCCCTAAGGGTGATCCTTCAAAGGGATCGTCTAACACCTAACAACTTCATGGATTGGTATCGCAACTTGAGAATCGTTCTCAAGCAAGAAAAGCGAGCCTACATCCTTGATGATCCCATCCCCGATGAACCTAACGAGGAGGATGTAGAGGCCTATAATGATTGGGTTAAATATGTGGAAGACTCCATCCAAGTCTCTTGCCTAATGTTAGAAAGTATGACACCCGAACTCCAAAAGGAGTATGAGCTCCATGGAGCTTATGACATGATCACTCAGTTGCGGGAAACGTTCCAGCAACAAGCTAGAGTGGAGCGCTTCGAAACGGTTCGAGCGCTTCATGCATGTCGGATGGAGGAATCCCAATCAGTTTCATCTTATGTTCTTAAGATGAAAAGCCACATCGACCGCCTTCAAAGACTAAACTGTCCAGTCTCAAAGGAGTTGGCCACGGATTTGATCCTTAATGGTCTAACAAAAAAATTTGAGGCATTTGTTCTGAATTACAACATGAACGGATGGGACAAGAGCATAAATGAACTTCATTCAATGCTCAAATCAGCCGAGGCGGGAATGGGTAAAAGGGTTTTACCCGTTCTCACCATTAATGAAGGTGGGAGAAGAAGAAGGTCTCTACCCCCTCCAAGAGAACAGTTGCCAAAAGAAAGGGGCACATTGGGGGAAAGGGGAAGATGGTTGTTAGGGTGGAACCTCCAAAGCCTAAGGAGAAGAAGCAAAAGGTTGTTGTAAACGACCCATGCTTCAAATGTGGTGAGATAGGGCATTGGATGAGAAATTGTCCAGTCTATCTCAAAGAGCTGAGAGAAAAGAGGGATGCAGGGCAAACATCAGGTATAATTTACATGATACATGTTGAGCTAAATGTTATTTCTTCTAACACATGGGTATTAGATACCGGATGTGGAACTCACATTTGCAATTTATTGCAGGGGTTCAAAAGAAATGAGCATTATGCAAAAGGGGAAATAAGTCTCTCATGGGCAATGGTGCAAAGGTCCACGTGGAAGCCCAAGGAGACTACATTTTGAAGCTTCCAAGTGGTTTGGAAGTCATTTTATATAATGTATTATATGCTCCTAGTTTGACTAGGAACATAATTTCTGTTTCCCGTTTAAGACAATATGATTATGATTTCAAGTTTGTTGACAATGATATTCATGTTTCTTTAAATCATATGTTTTATTTTAAGGCAATACCTTGTAATGGTATTTATGAATTGGTTCATGAAAACACAACATATGATAGCTCAATATACCAAGCAACCACCAAAAGGCTCAAATTAGATTTGAGTGATACCTACCTTTGGCATTGTCGTCTTGGTCATATAAACAAGAAACGTATACAAACACTTCAAAAGAATGGTTAAAAAAAATGAATGTGATTCATATGATGTATGTGAATCTTGTTTACAAGGAAAAATGACTAAGGCACCTTTAGTGGAACTAATGAAAGGGCAAAAGATTTATTAGGTATCATACATTCAGATGTATGTGGTCCTTTTAAGCCAATGACTTGGAATGGTGAAAGATACTTCATTACCTTTACCGACGATTATAGTCGCTATGGGTATGTGTACTTATTAAGGCACAAAGATGAAGCTTTTGAAATGTTCAAAATCTTCAAGAATGAAGTAGAAAATCAGCTCAACAAATCTATTAATGTTCTCCGCACCGATAGGGGTGGTGAATACCTAAGTGATGTTTTTCAAGATCATCTTAGGAGTTGTGGGATTGTCTCACAACTCACTCCACCTGGAACACCAGAACATAATGGTGTGTCTGAGAGGAGGAATGAACCTTATTGGATATGGTCCGATCTATGATGGCTAGAAGCACATTACCTCTATCATTTTGGGGTTTCACTTTGCTCTCCGCGGCCCGTATTTTAAATATGGCCTCAACCCAAAAGGTGGAAAGGACACCTTTTGAGATATGGAATGGAAGAGTTCCATCCCTATCATACTTAAGGATTTGGGGTTGTGAGGCTTATGTTAAGACTCCCACCCCAAACAAATTGGAAGTCCGATCCACCAAGTGATTTTTTGTAGGATACCCTAGAGATTCTATGGGATATTATTTCTATGATCCATTGGAACAAAAGGTGTTTGTTGCCAGAAAGGGTGAGTTCTTAGAAGCAAAGTTCCTTATGGAAGGAACTAGCAGTAGAACAGTGGATCTTGAGGAGGATCAAGAACCACAACCCAGTGCACATTTGGTTGAAACCAGCACTCAACATGAGGATGTTGAAGATGGTCAAGTGGTTGATCGATACACACAAAACGTTCGCAGAAGTGGCAGAGCTAGTAATCCACCTAAAAGATACGGATCCTTCATGGATGGATGCTATGTGGTAGAATCAGATGAACCAACCACATACCATGATGCAGTGTCCAATTCGGATTGTGACAAATGGCTTGAAGCCATGAACGTTGAGATGCAATCCATGCATGACAATCAAGTTTGGGAACTTGTTGTACCACCTCCCAACTCCAAGGTAGTTGGAAGTAAGTGGATTTTCAAGAAGAAAACTGACATGCATGGAAACTTGGATACTTATAAGGCTAGACTTGTAGCAAAGGGTTTTACTCAAACTCATTGTTGGACAAAAAGAACCAATGAGCCAAGATCAGAAAACCTCTAAGTCCCACATGATATCACAACAACTGCTGAAGGCTTCATCAGCAGTTCGACAAGTGCTGAAAACTCCAAAAGCTGAAGATCAAGTGCTGAAGACTTCAACAACTGAAGACTAAAGTGCTAAAGCTCAACAGCTGAAGAACACAAGTGCTGAAGCTGAATAGCTGAAGAACACAAGTGCTGAAGCTGAATAGCTGAAGAACACAAGTGCTGAAGCTGAAGACCAAAGTACTGAAGTACAACAGTTGAAGAGTCTACAAGTGCTGAAGATCAACAACTGGTGTACAAAGTCTGAAGACAAAGACTGAAGACATCAGCTTATGATATCTACTGAAGTCATCAGCTGATGAAACGTCTGAAGTTCAAGTCTGAAGACCAAGTACTGAATTTTCAGTAGTTGTCACAACAGCTGAAAAGTACTTCTTCAGTAGTTGTGATATCAGTAGTTTTATGTTTTTACTTTCAGTAGTTTGTGTAAAACGACTGAAGAGCTTGTTCTTCAGTCGTTGTAGTATCAGTAGTTTTATGTTTTTCAGTAGTTGTAGTAACTGATAACACTTAGTATTTTTGTAAGAAGATGTCAGCTGTTTTGACATCTTCAGTAGTTGTGTTTCAGTTGGAATAATTCTGTTAGATGTCACTATCAAGTGACATCAGCAGACGTCACATCTCTTATATAAGAGGTGTTGACCTAATTGTAAGTGTGACATTCCGTTACCACGAAAGCGAATATTGAATGAAATATATTTGCAGAATTCTCTCTATCTATAACCGTTTTTGTTCTTCATTGAATATCTTTTCGTCTTGTGAATTGGCTAATTCATTGTTAGAATTCCGCTGCTATACTCTCTAATCAGTCAAACGTAGATCACTAATCCTAACACTCATGGAGTTGATTATGATGAAACTTTCTCACCTGTTGCGATGCTAAAGTCAATAAGGATATTGTTTGCCATAGCTTCTCATTATGATAATGAGATTTGGCAAATGGATGTCAAAAACGCTTTCCTGAATGGATATCTTGAAGAAGATGTCTATATGGTTTAGCCTGAAGGTTTTGTTAATCCAAAACATCCTAATAAAGTATGCAAGTTAAAGAAATCAATCTATGGATTGAAACAAGCGTCAAGAAGCTAGAATCACCGTTTTGATGAGGAAGTCAAGAAATTTGGCTTCATCAAAAACGCTGATGAGGCTTGGGTGTATAAGAAGGCTAGTGGGAGCATAATAACTTTCCTAGTATTATATGTCGATGACATTCTACTGTTTGGGAATGACGTTCCAACAATGGAAGGAGTAAAAGCCTGGCTTGGAAGCTGCTTTTCCATTAAGGATCTTGGTGAAGCCGCCTATATTCTGGGAATAAAGGTCTATAGGGATAGATCGAGGCGGCTGATTGGTTTGAATCAAAGTGCATACATTGACAAAATCTTGAAAAGGTTCAAGATGGAAAACTCTAAGAAAGGTACTGTACCTATTCAGAGAGGGACAATATTGAGTACGACTCAATGTCCAAGCTCAAAGGAGGAGCAGAATAAAATGAAGGCAGTCCCATATGCATCTGCTATAGGATCCATCATGTATGCAATGATATGCACTAGACCGGACGTGTCATACGCTTTAAGCATGACAGTAGATACCAGCAAAATCCTGGTGATAGTCATTGGATGGCTGTCAAGAACATCCTAAAGTACCTAAGGAGGACTAAGGACATGTTCTTATCTACGGGTCTGGTGAAGAGGAACTCATTGTAAAGGGATACACGGATGCGAGTTTCCAAACCGATCGAGATGATTCACGATCTCAATCGGGGTACATCTTTATCCTGAATGGGGGAGCTGTTTCTTGGAAAAGCTCAAAGCAAGAAGTCGTAGCATTGTCCACTACAGAGTCAGAATACATCGCCGCTTCATTGGTAGCACAGGAAGCTGCATGGTTGAAGAAATTCATAGCCGATCTAGAGGTAATCCCTTCCATTCAGGATCCTCTGGAGATTCTTTGTGATAACGAGGGTGTGATTGCACAAATCAAGGAACCCCGTGCACATCAGAAAACAAGGCACATTGAGCGGAGTTTCAACTACATAAGGTATGAAGTTGAAAAGGGAAAGATATGTATTCGCAAAGTTCACACTCATAAAAACATTGCGGATCCACTCACAAAACTCCTTGAAAAGGCAAACCATGAAGGTCATGCTTGTGCCATGGGACTTAGATATTCTAGTGACTGGATTTGATTTTATATTTTGTATTTGGATATTGGAACTTATGTTTTTGGGCTTAATTATATGGCTATAACTTCATTTGTTCTTCTATTTTAGCATGTTTTAAATCCGTGAATAAATAAGTTATTCTAAACGTCCGTAGTCGATCATGCTTGTGGGAACAACGGTGAATGTAAGACTATAATGAACTTGGATTGGTTGATATTCATAAGGTATGAATATAAAGCAAGAAGTTGCTACCAAAGTTCATTGATATCTATGGGATATAGGTATAGGACTGACCCGCTCTCAATTATTTCTTCATAGAATCCCTGTGATTAGTCATAAGAGATATTGAGTAAAGGCGAATATCATTTTATCCTCAGACCTGAGATACATATTGGGTCTTGATATTCACCAAGTATTGTACTTTGACTTAGTTCTTCGCTGTTCTGAAATATTGGCAGTACATAAGGCTGAGTTCGGGTATGACATGAGGTGATTGTGAGAGACGTATGTAGTCAAGATGGAATTTGTTCCTCTTATTCGTTGAGAGTTAGATGTCTAAGGCCTGTTAAAATTAAATCATCGGAGGATGACCATTCTGTGTCTCTTGGATTTAATATGACATGTGTAACAAAGGATAGATGATTATTCACCTAATCATATTCAATAAGGTACTTGAAAGGGATGATGTTATTGAATGGCACTTAGTCATATACATTAGGGGTAGCAAACTGATGCTAGGCGTCATTTGCTGCTTGCATCAATCTCCTATGAATCTTGTGCAGTGGGAGATTGTTGGATTCGATCTGCCCAAGATACATATTAAATTGATGTGGCTAGTGTGATATGATCCAAGCCGGGTCATACCAATAACAAGCCAAACAAACACCGATAAATATTTATTCGTTGATAAGATCACACAAATAATATAAGCACCAATTTAGAAATCGGGTTTTCTAAATCATTACTTTTGTAAATAACAGATTACATAGATAATTTGTTCATGAGGGATTATTTGTTTCATTACTTAAATTGGTTATACAATGACAAATAATTGTAACATCTCGTATTTCCGTTAATTAAAAGTTAATTTTATTAATTCTTATATGGGTTATTTAGACAATTTATGAATCTTGTTGGGCTATTATTGTATGATTCTTTGTTTAAGTTTCTAAATTAAGTAAATAATAATAATAATAATAACAATTATAATAATAACAATAATAATAATTATAATAAAGATAATAATAATAAGTTATCAAAGTTAACAAGTAAAACTTAATTAAGTTCAAGGGGGCCTAATTGTCAAATTAGAAACTTAAAATATTAAGTTTGGGCATAAAATAATAAGAATTCAAAGTTGGGGGACCATTTGTGTAACTATTTTAAAAACCCAACCCCCTTCCCCTTTGTTCCCCGTACTTCCGGCCACCGCCGGCAAGGCCACCGACCGGCTCCGGCGAGCCCTTATACACCAAATCAGACGATTTCGTAACCCATAACCGATATGAATCGTTTCACATACGTGTTTCGAACTTGAATGCACCTAATAATTGAGAATACACGTCGGTTATCAACCCATTCGAAGGCATAACCGAACTCGATAAGTTCCAAAACCGTTCGAACATTAAAACACCATAATAGTTCAATTAATTCAACATAACCAATCATCTATCTATCACTAATCGATTGCAACCACCAATTACACCTGAAACAACCACAAACAATCAGGTCAATTACACCTTTTCATCACAACCTACAACACCCGTAGACCACTTTTCGAGCTTGTTAACTTATAATTATCAGAGGCTTTTCATCGTGGGGATCACTAGAAGCTTACTATAAAAGGAATTTGAGTTTCATTGACGATTTCATCTTGAATTGGTTCTCCACAGTCGCGACCTAGGTCCATAACGCGAGCATTGAATACCAAACGAATCAAGTAAGTTAAATACATACATATACTCGATTTCACATGAGGAACAAAAGCCCTAAACTTAATTTGATTGATAACTTTGAATTGATGTTCAATTTGATCGATTGTGGATCTAAGGTTCATGTAAATTGGGGGTTTTGTTTAAACTTTGCTTTTAAGAATTAAAAGTGGAGTTTTATCGCGGCTGGAAGCCTGGTTCACTAGTTAAGACAATGTTCCCCATACATGAGGTCACGGGTTCGAACCCGGGCACCTCATGTAATTTTTTTTAAAAGCCTTTTTGGCTTAAAACTAATTATAGAAAATTTATAATAGTTATAAAAATGAATTTTATAAACCCTAAATATTTTTAAAGTCATCTAATTATTTCTTAGAAATTTATTCTTGTAAAACTTTGTAATATTTTAATATAAAATTATTACAAATGTATTAATTAAATATTTTTTTATAAAAATTAGATTGTTATATAATACTTAAAGACATTAAATTAATATTAGACCTTATATTTATGGATTATCATGATATTTATAGAATTTAAATATAATTTTATAAATAAAATCACAAGTTATTTACAAAGGATCAATTTCTTTAAAAATAAATTTATAAATGGTATTTTTATAATAATTTATTTATTTTATAAAAATCCCCAAAACTCTAATACTCTAGTTCACGTTAATTCGTTAATCTTATTATTAACCTAAATCTTATAATATTTATATATTTAGGTGCCTTGTGACGTTTTATCTTGGATCGGCATATTTTTATTCTTATTAATCTTGATTATATACTTATTTGACAAGTGAGTTTTCCTTGCCCCTTTTCATATATTCACACTAATTTGGGGTCAGACATGATAGCTTATACTTGATACACTTATACTCATTTGAGACTTGTAAATCACATGCAATTCAACTTATTATTTTGTCATGGTTATTTGTGTATTGTAAGTGATTATATGAGATACATAGTTTGTTTACAATCATTAACTATTGCTAGCCTGGCGACGTCTTAGATCTTTGGGCCTGACAAGCCTATTTGGTGCTAAAGCCGAGGTATTGCCGCTCCTGATGACGTATGCTTGTTCATCATGGGAACCAAATACACTTAGCCAATCTTTTATACTTGTAATCAAGTCGAGGTTTGGTTGTCGATATGTGTTCTATAACCTTACTTGCTTATGACCTATGACCTGAATTGCTACTTGTAACCTTTTTATATTATGTATAAAAACTTGGAAACTCACCAACTATTTTTAGTTGACACTTATTTTTATCATCTTTCAGGTCAACCTCAAGTTTAAAGTGATCCTTTTGAACATGCTATAATCTAGGACTTGGACCTAGATAATGAAATAAAAAGTTTTCTCATGTTATGTTATGTTTAAGCTTATTATTTGTTTGAGACTTATGATTGTATTTCACTTCAAGACTTATGATAATAATATTTACATTTTAATATAGCGTTATGTGGTTGTGAACAATCTTAACCCTCACATCTCGACGTTTCCGCCGTCAAGGTTGGGGTGTGACAGATTGGTATCAGAGCCCATAACTATAGGGATTTAGGTTATTGGAAATGGTGACCTAGACTATAGCTTATGCATGAACCTCATAGGATAATATTTGTATTCTTGGAAATATATTGTTACATGCTACATAATGCTATACCTTACTTATGTGCAACTTGATGCCTTAGCATAGGTTTGCCTTGTAATTGTTTAAACTTTGTTATTAGTCTCCCTAAACTTAACTTTCACTCTTTGACTCTCCCCGACAAATGAAACTTCTTAATCTTATTCTCGTCAAAACGTGGGAACTTATGTTTATGATTTGAATCTTTAGACTTATGTCTAATCTAAGTTAAATCTCATCAAAGTTTTGATTACATGAACCTAAGAAATTTGTGTGACACATAGACACCTGTATTCTGGATTTCCTGGCAAAAAGCCCTCGGGCTAAGGCAAGCATATCGCATAAATCCTACGGGACTAGTTATGCTTACCTGGGGATTTCTGGGATGAGTGATAAACTATGGTCTACATACACAAATTTCTAAGGCGAGTGGGTCAACTTACCTTGACGTGTCAACGTTTCCAAATGGTGATGCGTTACCAAATGGAACCATTCTATGTGCCTTACAACTTTTGTCTTATCCTTGTTGAACATCAATCCTTGTTATTCCAATTCTCATATCTAACTCATTTGTATATTCCAGCATGTCTCGTCATCATGGGAAGCGTGGAAATTCCGATCGTAAGTTAGCCGCCATGATTGCTCGACAAATGGCTGTTGTCATCCCGACCATGGTTGCTCAACTTAACAGCACCTTAATGACCAACGCTAGCAACAATAGAAATGGTCATGGAGAAAATATCAATAACCAAAACGGGAACAATCAACACGGGAATAATCAAACTTGCACCTTCAAACACTTCAGCTCTTGCAAGCCCACTAGTTTTAGTGGCAAGGAAGGAGCCACTGGCCTTCTTGAGTGGTTCGAAAGCATGGAGAATACCTTTATCAATTGTGAGTGTCCCGATGCACTCAAGTTCGTTATGCCACTAGTATGCTCCAACAAAGGGCTCTTACCTGGTGGAATAGCGAGAAGAGAAACCGTGGTCCTGAAGCTGTGCTAGTACTTACCTGGGAAGAGTTCAAGAACATCGCCATCACGAAGTTCTGCCCAGAAGTGAATTGCAAAAGTTGGAAGAAGAGTTTTGGAATTTGAAACAAAATGATGGTGATCATTTGGCCTACTCAACTAGGCATCATGAGCTGAGTATACTGCTGCCCCATATGGTCGACACTGTTCCCCGCAACATTGAGAAGTTCATTAAGGGTGTACCACCCCAAATTCAAGATGCTATGGTGGGTAGCCGACCCACAACCTTGGAAGAAGCCATTACTATCACCGCTCAACTCACCGAGAACCATATACGAGCGGGCACCATGTCTGTGAAGGGTGCAAAGAAGGTAGAGAAGATGGCTACCGAGGTTGTTAAGGAGACTAAGCTGAACCGTCTTACAACACAACAACAACAAGAAGCGCAAGTTCACACCGGCGCGTAACTATGCCGTGGCTACACCCAAACAACCCCAAAGACAACTTGTACCTACGGCTACACCTGTGGCACAAGTGCCTGGGGCTAGGGCTTATGCTGGTCCTCAGCCGATGTGCAACACGTGTAGGTATCATCATCCGGGGAATCAACCATGCCGCATTTGCACCTTATGCAGTAAATATGGTCATTTGGTGGCGACTTGCCACCGTGCACCTAACAATGCCGCTGTGGTCACGAACCGTGTTTGCTACAACTGTGGGGAACCTGGCCATTTTCGCCCACAATGCCCTCGTCTTGTGGGTAATGTTCCACAAGCCCGAGGACGTGCTTTCACATCAACGCTAACCAAGCACAAGCAAACAACGATGTGGTGAATGGTACGTTAACTCACCTTAACTTTTGTGATCCGATTCATTTCATACTTTACCTGTATCGTTAAATACCTTAAAAATTGAACAGGTATGTTCCTTATTAACAAAACTTATGCCTATGTCCTATTTGATTCTGGAGCCGATAAAAGTTTTGTTTCATTAGAGTTTGAACCCATACTTGCTAAGCCACATACGAAACTAGAAAGACCTCTTACTGTTGAAGTTGCCGATGGAGAACCGATCACCGTTGACGTTATCATTCGTGATTGTATCTTAAGTCTTGACACGCATGATTTTCTTATCAATCTTATCCCTATGAAACTTGGAAGCTTTGACGTCATCATTGGTATGGATTGGTTAGCCAAACACCATGCCGAGATCATTTGTTTCGAGAAGTGCATTCGTATATCGTTACCCTCCGAGATACGTTGAAGGTGTTCGGTGAAAAATCTTCCAAAGGGCTTAAACTCATGTCTTGCACTCAAGCCCGAAAGTGCTTAAGCAAGAAGTATATGGCCTTCTTGGCTTACGTGGTCAACACGAAAGTCAAAGGGAAAGAACTTAGGATGTCCCTATCGTACGAGACTTTCCTGAAGTATTCCTGATGACCTTAGTGGTTTACCTCCCGTGCGTGAAGTCGAGTTTAAAATTGACTTGATACCGGAGCAAACCCCGTGCCAAGTCACCATATCGGCTTGCACCATCGGAAATGCAAGAACTCTCTAGTCAACTGCAAGAGCTGTCCGAGAAAGGCTTCATCCATCCTAGTTCTTCGCCTTGGGGTGCACCTGTTCTTTTCGTGAAGAAGAAAGATGGATCGTTTCATATGTGCATCGACTATCGTGAGCTTAACAAGCTTACCATCAAGAACCGTTATCCTCTTCCTCGTATTGATGATTTGTTGACCAACTTCAAGGAGCTGCTATTTTCTCGAATCGATTTACGTTCTGGCTATCATCAATTGCGAGTCCATGATGGTGATATCCCAAAGACCGCTTTCGTACTCGTTATGGACACTATGAGTTTATGGTGATGCCTTTTGGTTTAACCAATGCTCCTGCTGTTTTCATGGATCTTAGGAACCGGGTATGCAAGCCTTATCTAGACAAGTTTGTGATCGTCTTCATTGATGACATACTTATCTATTCCAAGTCCAACAACGATCATGAACTACATTTGAGATTGGTTCTTGAATTGTTGAAGAAAGAGCAATTGTACGCGAAGTTCTCGAAGTGTGACTTCTGGCTCGAGGAAGTTCAATTTCTAGGACACGTGGTGAATAGCCAAGGAATTCACGTTGATCCTGCAAAGGTGGAAGCTGTGAAAGATTGGTGTGTTCCTACAACTCCTACCAAAGTTCGTTCTTTTCTTGGTCTTGCTGGTTATTATCGGCGGTTCATTGCCATTTCTCGAGGATCGCGAACCGCTCACTACTTTGACACAAAAGAATAAACCATTCGAGTGGGGTTCCGAGCAAGAAGAAGCTTTTGAAGCGTTAAAGCATAAGTTATGCAATGCTCCTATCTTGACCCTACCCGATGGAAACGACGATTTCACCGTGTATTGTGATGCATCTAAACAAGGCCTTGGTTGTGTTCTTATGCAACGAGGGAAGGTCATAGCTTACGCATCGAGGCAATTGAAGGTTCACGAGGTGAATTACACAACTCATGATCTCGAGCTTGGTGCTGTTGTATTTGCTTTGAAGATTGGAGGCACTACCTGTATGGTACGCAATGTATAGTCTACACCGATCACAAAAGCCTTCAACACGTTTTCAATCAAAAAGATCTCAACATGAGACAACGTCGTTGGGTGGAGTTGATTAGTGACTATGATTGTGACATTCGTTATCATCCTGGTAAAGCAAACGTTGTAGCCGATGCACTAAGCCGAAAGATTCACAACAAGATGATCTCATTCCAAGAAATTCGCGATCGACGTCAATGGTTTGACACCTTGGGTGAGTTCGATACTGAGATCCGACTAGATGTCAACGAGACTACCGTATTGCTACAAAACCTGAGAATAGATAGTGACATTGAGTCTAGCATCCTGGAGGCTCAACAAATGGTTCAACGAGAAGGAAGAATGAAGGATGAATTGGAGCATAATCTTCTAACCCAATTGGAAACGAAACCCAATGGGTTGATGTACTTCGCAAATCGAATTTGGATTCCAAATCGCGATAACATTCATACCTTTATTATGAATGAAGCTCATCAAACTCGTTATTCTATTCATCCTGGTTTGATAAGATGTACATGGACCTACGTGGTCAATATTGGTGGCCTGGAATGAAGAAAGACATAGCAACTTATGTAGCTAAGTGTCTCACGTGTACGAAGGTTAAAGCCGAACATCAACGTCCAAGTGGATTACTTGAGCAACCCGAGATTCCTATGTGGAAATGGGAACACATATCCATGGACTTCATAACTAAGCTACCCCGAACCTCCCGAGGACATGATAGCATATGGGTGATCGTTGACCGATTGACCAAGTCGGCGCATTTGATACCCATACGTGACACTTACAAAACATCAAAGTTAGCTCGTATATACGTTGATGAGGTTGTAAGTCGTCATGGGGTACCTCTGCACATCATATCCGACCGAGATGCTCGTTTCACTTCACATTTTGGTTGTCTATGCATGAACTCTTGGGTACACAACTCGATCTAAGCACGGCTTACCATCCTCAAACTGATGGTCAAACCGAGCGAACGATCCAACCCTGGAGGATTTGCTACGCCTGTGTGTTCTTGATTTTGGTGGTGATTGGGATACGCATTTACCGCTCGCGGAATTTTCGTACAACAATAGTTACCACTCGAGTATCAAGATGGCACCGTTCGAAGCACTTTATGGTCGTAAATGTCGTTCACGATCTGTTGGACCGACATTGGTGAAAACTTCATCACTGGTCCTGTACTTATACAAGAGATGACCGATAAAGTTTCTATCATTCGCAAGAACCTTGAAGTGGCTAGAAGTCGACAAAAGAGCTATGCTGATAAGCGACGTAAGCCATTGGAATTCCAAGTTGGGGAGATGGTTCTTCTTAAGGTTTCACCGTGGAAAGGTGTGGTTCACTTTGGAAAGAAGGGCAAACTGGCTCCAAGATTTGTAGGGCCTTTCAAAATCCTGAAAAGGATTGGGAAAATGGCTTATAAACTGGAACTACCTTCCGACCTTAGTGGAGTTCATCCTGTGTTCCACGTCTCAAATTTGAGAAAGTGCTTGGGTGACGAAAGTCTGCATGTCCCGTTGGAAGAAATCCAGATTGACGAGTCATTGCATTTTGTCGAGAAACCTGTTGAGATCATGGATCACATAATGAAGAAGACCAGAACCACAACAACTCCAATCGTCAAGGTTCGTTGGGAAAATAAACGTGGCACCGAATTTACTTGGGAACATGAGGAGCACATGAAGAAGAAATACCCGTTCTTATTTGTATAGTTTTATTTTTCTTAATTTCGGGACGAAATTCTTTAAGTTGGGGAGACTGTAACATCTCGTATTTCCGTTAACTAAAAGTTAATTTTATTAATTCTTATATGGGTTATTTAGACAATTTATGAATCTTGTTGGGCTATTATTGTATGATTCTTGTTTAAGTTTCTAAATTAAGTAAATAATAATAATAATAACAATTATAATAATAACAATAATAATAACGATAATAAAGATAACAATAATAAGTTATCAAAGTTAACAAGTTAAAACTTAATTAAGTTCAAGGGGGCCTAATTGTCAAATTAGAAACTTAAAATATTAAGTTTGGGCATAAAATAATAAGAATTCAAAGTTGGGGGACCATTTGTGTAACTATTTTAAAAACCCAACCCCCTTCCCCTTTGTTCCCCGTACTTCCGGCCACCGTCGGCAAGGCCACCGGCCGGCTCCGGCGAGCCCTTATACACCAAATCAGACGATTTCGTAACCCATAACCAATATGAATCGTTTCACATACGTGTTTCAAACTTGAATGCACCTAATAATTGAGAATACACGTCGGTTATCAACCCATTCGAAGGCATAACCGAAGTCGATAAGTTCCAAAACCGTTCGAACATTAAAACACCATAATAATTCAATTAGTTCAACATAACCAATCATCTATCTATCACTAATCGATTGCAACCACCAATTACACCTGAAACAACCACAAACAATCAGTTCGATTACACCCTTTTCATCGCAACCTGCAACACCCGTAGACCACTTCCGAGCTTGTTAACTTATAATTATCAGAGGGATTTTCATCGTGGGGATCACTAGAAGCTTACTGTAAAAGGAATTTGAGTTTCATCGAAGATTTCATCTTGAATCGGTTCTCCACAGTCGCGACCTAGGCCCATAACGCGAGCATCGAATACCAAACGAATCAAGTAAGTTAAATACATACATATACTCGATTTCACATGAGGAACAAAAGCCCTAAACTTAATTTGATTGATAACTTTGAATTGATGTTCAATTTGATCGATTGTGGATCTAGGGTTCATGTAAATTGGGGGTTTTGTTTAAACTTTGCTTTTAAGAATTAAACGTGGAGTTTTATCGCGGCTGGAAGCCTGGTTCACTGGTTCCCCATACATGAGGTCACGGGTTCGAACCCGGGCACCTCATGTAATTTTTTTTAAAAGTCTTTTTGGCTTAAAATTAATTATAGAAAATTTATAATAATTATAAAAATGAATTTTATAAACCCTAAATATTTTTAAAGTCATCTAATTATTTCTTAGAAATTTATTCTTGTAAAACTTTGTAATATTTTAATATAAAATTATTTACAAATGTATTAATTAAATATTTTTTTTATAAAAATTAGATTGTTATATAATACTTAAAGACATTAAATTAATATTAGACCTTATATTTATGGATTTATCATGATATTTATAGAATTTAAATATAATTTTATAAATAAAATCACAAGTTATTTACAAAGGATCAATTTCTTTAAAAATAAATTTATAAATGGTATTTTTATAATAATTTATTTATTTTATAAAAATCCCCAAAATTCTAATACTCTAGTTCATGTTAATTCGTTAATCTTATATTAACCTAAATCTTATAATATTTATATATTTAGGTGCCTTGTGACGTTTTATCTTGGATCGGCATATTTTTATTCTTATTAATCTTGATTATATACTTATTTGACAAGTGAGTTTTCCTTGCCCCTTTTCATATTTTCACACTAATTTGGGGTCAAACATGATAGCTTATACTTGATACACTTATACTCATTTGAGACTTGTGAATCACATGCAATTCAACTTATTATTTTGTCATGGTTATTTGTGTATTGTAAGTGATTATATGAGATACATAGTTTGTTTACAATCATTAAATATTGCTAGCCTGGCGACATCTTAGATCTTTGGGCCTGACAAGCCTATTTGGTGCTAAAGCCGAGGTATTGCCGGCTCCTGATGACGTATGCTTGTTCATCATGGGAACCAAATACACTTAGCCAATCTTTTATACTTGTAATCAAGTCGAGGTTTGGTTGTAACGATATGTGTTCTATAACCTTACTTGCTTATGACCTATGACCTGAATTGTTACTTGTAACCTTTTTTATATTATGTATAAAAACCTTGGAAACTCACCAACTATTTTTAGTTGACACTTATTTTTATCATCTTTCAGGTCAACCTCAAGTTTAAAGTGATCCTTTTGAACCATGCTATAATCTAGGACTTGGACCTAGATAATGAAATAAAAAGTTTCAGAAAGAAATCATGATACTTCACCCATTGGGGAAGCATTGTTCATTTCAAGCTTGTACATATCCCCTTTCCTGGGAGATCTAAGAAGCACCAATTCCGGAGGAATTGTCATCCCTGGTTTGAGGATAATGCACTCATGTTCTATGAAAAGCATTTGGTGCTTTTGATCACAGAATTGAGAAACACTTAAAGATTATGTTCAAGCTGTTTGAGAAAGTTAACTTTGTCAACTGTTAACATACCATTGGATATACTCCCTCTGCCAGAAATATATCCTTCGGCCTCACCTCCAAACTGGATAGGACCTCCATCATAATGTTGAAATTGTTGAAGGAGATGTATGTTCCCTGTCATGTGCCTGGAGCATCCACTATCTACAATCCATACATTGTTGTTCTTGTCAAATGGATGTTCCTACACATAAGATGAGATTTCAGTTTTGTTTGGAAACCCAAGCTTTATTGCTCTTGGGTTCTTCCAAAGATAATGACATGAGTGAACCAAATGATATGCATGGGGGTTCAACAGAGGTCTTTGAGGAAGAGGTTTGGGCTGTAGCATCTTCCTTGATCTTCCAGTCCACCCTTTAGCTGATCTTGGAGGATGAGCTTGTTGAAGCTTTTGCAGCATGGTCTTCTTCCGAAGCTTCTTTCTTTTTGGAAGAAGTCCTCGCCACCTTTTCTTCCGAAGCAGTCTTCTTCTAGGATGGTTTCAAGGGAGCTTTCTTGTTCTTCCGAACCTTAGTAGCTTTTGCTTCCGAAGCCATTTTCCCTTCGGAAGAAGTAGTTTCTTCTGAAAGCAACTTGGCTTTGGAAACTAGCTTTCCCTTCTTCGAATCTTGAACCGTATGGAAGGGTCCAAATGTGAAACCTTCCCTGACTCCTTCTTTTCTAACATTATTTGCATAATGTGTGCTTGCAGGATTGTAGTAACAATCTTTTTCCATGTGATTTTGCAGGCCACACATGATGCATGCGATCTTAGACTTTTGGGAAAGTGAGGGTTGCTGTTTTATGGTTTTCTTTTCTTCGTCAGCAACTTTTCCCTTTAACTTCTGATCCTTTGGTAGGACAGGAATGCTGGTATTACATTCCTTTCCTGAATTAGAAGTACCTAACACTTGGAAACCAACTAAAACAAAGAGACCCTTCTGTTTGGGGTCAAATTTCAGTTTGGATTCAGCCACTTTCTTAGCAGTTCTCCTAGCAGATTTAGCTCTGCTTCTTCTGGCTTTAGTGGTTAGGATTTGATCATCACAGGAGGCGATGGGTTTATCTACCTGTTCCTTCCTTGTGGTGGCCACTATTGGTGCCTCATCCTTTAACTCTAGAAAGAAAGGGTCAGCAGTTGGAACCTCTTGCTCTTCAGTACCACATCTAGGCTATCTGATAGACTCATAGGAATGTGTTGGAGCAATTTCATTGGTTTCCAACACTTCTTTGTTCTGATAACAGACTTTGGAATGGGAGGATGATGCAAGAATAGCTTGGAAGTTTTGCTCAGAGATAGCATGCTTCCTGGCTTGAGCCTCAGCAGTGACAAGGTGGGCTTGAGCCTCAGACAATTTGGATATCAGATCCTTGATTTGAGTCTTGTAGTTGGTGTGTTCATGTTTCAAAAGAGATACAGTTTTCTCCAACTCATCAATTTTCTTTTGATAGTCAGATTCAGCTCTTTTAAAATCAGATTTTAGAATATTTAAAGACTCAATGTCAAATCTAATTTCCATATTGTAATCCTGATAGAGTTTAACTTTAGCTATATAGGTTAGAGTGCAGAGATGTTCATATACATGGGCATCATCTGTTCTGGCCATGAGAGCTTGAGCAGGAGTCACATCTTGTTCCATGAAGCTCCAGTCAACTCCTTGAGCCATTGCGGCCGTCTCAGTTGACTTCTTAGTGGGCTTTAAGGTTGAGGGATGTGTGGAGGCCTGTGGGGTTCCCGGAATGGTCTTGGGAGCCTTGCACTCCCTTGCAAAATGACTCAGTTGGTTACAGTTGTAACACTTTGCCCTGGTCTTGTCAAACCCGAACTTGCTGGTAGTTGGGTTTTGAGGGAAAAGCCTTCCAGTTCTCTTAAAGAACTTCTTTGCTCTGTAAGTTAAGAGAGCCATTTGCTGGACAATGTTCACGTACTCTACGTCATCTGAGCTGAAGCACTCAAGATCATCAAAGCTGTATTAAAAATCTCATGAGTGTCCTCCTCCTGAGACAAAGGCACAACTTTCCTGGAAGGGATTGTGTTGAGCCTGTTAAGACGTTGGAGTCTCAGGATAAGTGATGTAGGGACCCGGTGAGCAGGATGGCTGCTGATAAGTCAGGAAGTGCTGAGGTTGAGAGGTTAATGAGGCTTTAGCAACTATTAAAGTGTTGCTAGCAGGAAGACTCGTAGATCTGCTTGTTTGGTGGCCCTTCTTACTCTACATCTCTAGACGGTATCCATCAAGGATACCATAGAGCTCAGTGATGGAAAGAGTGTTCAAGTTTTTTGTTCTCTTGATAGAGACATAGTAGAATGTCCACTCATTTGGAAGAGCACTCATGAACTTTCTGGTGAGATCTCTAAGTTCAGGAGTGATCTTTACAGACTGAAGGGAAGAGATAAGATCCATGTAGCTGAAGTACTGCTGGCCGAGGGTCTCTCCAGCAATATGAGTGAAGTTCTCGAACTGCTGCTTCAGTGAGTCCTTCTTTGAGTCGTTGGAGCAAGAATACATCTGAGCAAGTGCATCAAACAATTCTTTGGCAGTCTTGCAATGCTCGAACCCCACCATAATAGAGTTTGGTATTGCAGTCATGAGAATAGTCATAGCATTGCTATGGATGTCCATCTTCTATCTATCTTCATCAGAATAGTCCTCGATAACTTTTTCTATCATGGCACCGTTTCCACCAGGTGAAGCCACCTTTGGCTTGTACGGTCCATTGACAATAGAGTTCCACGTTTTGCTGTCTTGGTATCTAATGAAGCCTTCCATGCTTCTACTCCAATCCCTGAAGTTTTTAGGGGTGATGATTGGTGCTTTGATTATCGTCCCCATTTCTACTTCAGATTTCTTGAGGGCCATTTGAGTGAGTGGGTGGTAGGGAGGAGTGAAAACAGGTTGATTTGGATGGTTAGATCATGCAATCAAAGAGCCTGAGAAGCTCTGATACCAATTGCAGGATCGGTGTTTGTCACTTAAACACAAGGTTTTCTCTAAAACTCACCTAGAATCACACTCGGGTAAGAATCAATAAGAATTGATCAAAATATGAAAAGTTACTAAGAACACAGAAAGATAATTTCAAGATACTTGTATATATTGATTCTCAACTCAAGATACGAACACTCTTACAAGCAGATGATTATCTTTATGAGTTACGAGGAGAACCTATATATAATACTATCTACAGCCGGATATACTTTGATACCAGGTGGGATCCTTTAGCTAAAGCCTATACTACAAGACTATAGTTAAGGTATCTTAGATAAAGTCTTATCTGAGATTTGGTAGTCAGGACATGTCCCTGACTTACCTTTTGTCACCAACTAAAGATGGCAACTATACTATCATGAAAAGGTAAACAGTGGAATAAAGTATGGTCAATAACATGGTTCTTTAGGAAGAAGCCATGCTATATCAGAAGTCTGCAGCGGAGTGTCAGAGACCATACTTGTGTCCACTGGTTATAGCAGTGTTTTCCGAAGGTTAAATGGCTTCGGAAGAGTAAGTACTTCCGAAGCCACTTTATACTTCGGAAGAGGCTGCTTCTTCCAAGACTTGGAGACTTCTTCTGTTCATCATACTTCGGAAGTGGTCTTTACTTTATTCTTCTAAGTCTTGAACTTTGGAAGTATGCATTTGTCTTTGAAAGTAGAGTTCTGTCTTCGGAAGTTGGACTTTTCCTTTGTCTTCGGAAGAACTCTACAACCTTCGTTAGTTCCATGACAAGCTTTGGAAGCCTTTGCATGCAGTACCAAAATAACTTATGTGATCTAGTTTTGGTTGCATTAGCCTGTTTCTTGATCCAACAAGTTGATTCAAGCACACGCTTCCGCAACATCAACACTTGAATCAACTATTTCATCAGAAAGAACCATCAAGACTCAAGTTTCAAGCTTCTAACCTTTATCATTGGAAATCTACAATTTAGAGGGAGTATTGTTAGGTTTTGGTCAACAAGAATAAATTGAAGATTTCTAAGTCAACATAGAAGATGAAGAATTGAAGCTTGAAGTCAACAAGTCAACAAGGAGTCAAAATTATTAGTCTAGGGTTTTACATTGTAATTGTCTTATATTAGTATAAATAGAATAACTTACATCATTTGTAGATGGATGGTTCACCACCAAGTCTAGGGATCACATTCCACCAACTTCATGGATAATGAATTCTGTAAGGATTCCTTAAGTCTGATGCAACCCAAAACATCCAAAGTGTCTCAGCAACATGCACTAAGTACTGAAGTGAAGAATGCTTCGAATTTTTACACAATACATTAGAAAAATTCTAAGTGTAAAATCTTCCGAAGTCAAGACCAATATCTTCCGAAGACAAATTACCTTCGGAAGCTTTTCGAATTCCAAGAAAACTACTTTTTGAGCAAAAAGGTAAACTACTTTTTCAGAGGTGGGACCGACATACGGATTTCAAAGTTTATCCTCTTTCATTAAACTTTATCTGAAATCCTTCTCTCTCAAATAAACCCAACGGTTTCCCCCTCTTCTATCATCTGCTTTTTCTTCCAAACCTAAAACCCAAAGCTTTCTCTCTAAAATTTCTTTCCCATTTTTTCTCTTCGTCTCTGAGCTACCTCACAATGGCTGACCTTGCTCACAGAAATGATCCTAACTTTGCCATGCAGCTACACAGATAACACAATCAGGTTGCTCTGTTATGCTCTGACAAAGATCCTCATTTCTCAGAGGTTTGCCATTTCTTGTCTTTGTCTCACTACTTCACCTCCCTAACCATTGATCCTCCTCTATATGAGGATCACTTGCTTGAATTCTGGAAGACCTGCCAAGAGGTCATTATGGATGGGGAGAAGGCACTGTCTGCCACAGTGCAGGGGAGAACAATCTTCATCACTCCGGCCATCATCAACCGACATCTTCAGCTGGATGATGAAGAAGGTGAAGTGTTCTTCCCAAAGGAAGCGGTTAATCATTCCTTCGAGCAGATGGGCTATGAAGGAGATTTCTCTGTAAAGACCTTCAGGAAAGGGAAGGTCTCATCCCAGTGGAAATACCTGCTCCATGTGGTTATCCACAGCTTATCAAACAAGCATGGTGGATGGGACCAGATTCCTGAGGATCTCTCCTTTATAGTTCATGGAATGATTCAGGGGGTCAAGTTCAGGTATTCAAAATTTTTGTTTATACTAATTTACTTGCAAACATAGACTCCTTAGAATACTACATGTTTCCTAGATATGTTCAACACATTCTCAACTGTGAACTGGGCTCACAGTTGAGGGAAACAAGTAATATTCTTAAATTGGGACAGATGAAGCCCGACATCTTTAAAATTATGAAGAAGCCACTGTAGGCTTCTCAGGGGTAGAAACAGCCCTAGTCCCAAAAATGTTAAAGCTCATTGCTCAAGGCGACAACCTAGCAGTCCAAGCTAGTGTTGAACCCACACCTACTGCTCTCCAACCCTCTACACAACCTCAAATATCCATCACCTACCAAAGAAAATTCAAACAAACCCCTGCTCAGACTATTCAGTCTGTGAAGGCCCCCATATACTCACCAATATAGGAAGAAGTGGATACTGGAGCTCCCACTTCTCCTGAGGAGCAGACCACTCCCATTGTTTCAAGAATCAGTGATGAGGTTCCTCATGCTCACACTGATGAGCTCACTAGCTCAACAGCCTTAAGCCTTCACTCTGAGTCTCAACACTCAAGTGAACAACCTTCAGGGGACAGCTACCATCCCCAGCCTTTGGATCTCAACCAACCAATTCCCAACCTATCCTTCTATACTGATGAAGACTTAGGATTCAGTGTGTACCATGAGTCTATCTTCTCATCCCCTATTCAAAGAGAGACGAGTACCTCTGACTCTCCTCAGTCTATCCTACATCAGTCACCTATTACTGAGGTGGACACTTCTGAACTAGTTCCGGATGTCCATATGGAAGAGGCTCTCACTTTTGAAAGTGATTACATCATTCAGACCTCAACCATGGCAACTCTGCCCTCTGGCATCTCAACTGAGGCTGCCAGTGAGCAGAGGAAAACCAGCAGCCAAGAAACTCAAGCTGGTGGTGAGCGAGAGGATTTTGGTTCATTCATCTCATCCCCCAGTGATTCTTCTGATGAAGATGAGGGGAAATTGAGACTAAAGGTGCAGAAATTGTCAAAAATATGCACCTATTTAGTCTCTAATGTCAGCCACTTGGAATCTCAGGTGACTACCTTACAAGACAGGGTCAATGATCAGCAACTTCAGATTTCATATTTGAAGGAAAAACTAGCTGAGAGACCTTTAAGGAGAGCTCAACCAAGAACACAAGAACCTGTGGAAGTGACTGATTTATCCTCCAGCTCACCTATGCAAGTGGGTGATGGTACCAAAAAGGGGGAGAAGGTTATCACAACCACAGAACCTGGGAGTTCTTCAAAGAGAATGGACATAGAGGACTCACCATCCTCACTTGCTGTTGTGCATTCTCAGCAACTTCCACAAACTCACATTAATGTGGACTCTATAGACTCTATCATCAGGAGTCTCTTTGAGGAAGGTATACCAAGGGCTGTCTCATCTCCACCACATGGAACTGGCAACTACATCATCAGATGGAGGTATGATGATGATAGAAGAGCCCTCATACTTCACAGAGTTCAAGGCCAACAAGAAGTCTTTCAGTTCCAAAGCCTGAGCTTCTATGAAGGACTGGATTTAGTCAACATGCCACTTGTCAATCCAAGCAAATCTAGACAAGCTGGCAGGCTGGCTCAAAGAATCCAAGACAGGATCCTTGCACAGTTATCTCTAAGAAGGAGACTTAGGCAATCGGGCAATGTCATCGGTCAACTGGATGTTGAGGTGGACCCTAAGATTAGTTTCATAGGGGAAACCTTGGCTGAAGGCCCAGTGGCAGAACCTGAGACCCTTGTCTCACCATCAACAACTGCTGCAAAGGTCCAAACTCCATCTGAGACACCTGCTGGTGAAGGTGTTTCTCAGCCTCTCTCTGGCCAGAGCATGGAAGCTACACCAAGCAATGAAGGCCAAGCCTCAATCCACCCTGAGTCACAAAGGTCTGTTGGTGACAAAGGGAAAAGGATAATGACTCCTGAGGAAATTGAGGAGGAAGAGAGAGAGAGGAAAAGGAGGCTAAGGGGAGAAAGTTCTTCTGGGTCATCTAAATCCATGCAAGCTGCAATCAGGGCTGCCCCCAGACCAAATACTAAAGATGATGAGTTAAGGGCAGTCAGGATTACCTATTTACAGACCAGGAACTATGATGTTGATGAAATCATCTCCCTCCCCTTAGAAGAGTTGAATGAACTGGCTGACATGGAAGTGTCAAGAGAGATACAGGAGAAAGAGGATGCAAGGTTACTTCTCCAATTCAAAGAGGAGAAGAGACAGAAAAGACTTTACAAGCATACTCCCACTCTCTCTCCAGTTCAAGAAAGTCCTGCACAGGAAGATGTGGCTCCACAAGAACCTCAGGTAGATAAAGAAGAGGATAGAATCAAAATGATAAACTACCTGAGTGCCACAGGCTTCTATCAGGCAAATGCACTTCTTCCCCTGTCCTATGACTTCATTGAGTTCGAGTACTTAAAGCAACTTGAGCTTGAGCTAGTCAAAGAAAGAAAAACAACCAAAAGGAAGCTAAGGGAAGAAGCTGCAAAGTCAAGAGCCATCATTCAAAAGAATGCAAAGAAGTCTGCTGACAGACAAAGAATGATGAGCTTCTTGAAGTCATATGGATTCTCTGGAAGGAGACTTGGTCCCATGTCTCTATCTACAATGGATGAGCATATAAGGGTGATCAAGCAAAATATTAAAAGTGGTGAATTGATTGACTTGCACTCTCTTCCAAGTCAAGTCCCACCTGAAGTGGAGGTCAAGTTTGAACAACCAGAGACACCTGAACCAGAACCTCCAGCTGAGCCTCAGCAAACTTCATCTTCTGATCCAAGACAAGGTCAAACTCCCTCTCCTTCTGAACCTGTGAGGGAGGAACACCCAACTGAGAAAGACACTGATGATCAACATGGTGCTGCAGACCAGTCCTCTCAGTTAAAGACATTAAAGAGGAAGAAGAAAATGGCTTCTAAACCAAAGACTAAAAAGAAGAAGCCAAAGTCATCTACCTCTACACCCCAGGCTGAATCAGATCAACCTGAGGAAGTGCATGATGAGGCAACCCAATCAACTCCTATGCAAGTGGCTCCTCTAGCAACTGAGACACCTATCTTGTCCTGGACTTATTCTACCAATCCCGAAAGATGGCATGTTGTCAGAGATCAAGGTGTTGAGAATGTCTACTCCTGGAAAGACATAATCAACTTACCTCTGCATGATCTCTTTGAAATGAGAAGATACTATGAGAGTCTTGATGATCCTGACCACCAAATGAAGAAAGAAATGGTCTTGATTGTACTGAAGACTACCAACATCTGAATATCTTCTAAGTGTTTTGGTAGCATCAGCCTAGGGGGAGTTTGTAAGGATTCCTTAAGTCTGATGCAACCCAAAACATCCAAAGTGTCTCAGCAACATGCACTAAGTACTGAAGTGAAGAATGCTTCGGAAGTTTTACACAATACATTAGAAAACATTCTAAGTGTAAAATCTTCCGAAGTCAAGACCAATATCTTCCGAAGCCAAACATGAAGTCTTCCGAAGCTTCAAGAGACAAAGTCTTCCGAAGCTTCACCCTATGAAGACAGATTTCTTCCGAAGACTTTTAGTACACATGCTTTATCTAATGTACTGTTCCATAAAGCACCTTTTCCGCTGCGTCTCTGACAAGTCACCAACTTACAAGAGTTGGTGAAAAGGTCAATGCTTTTGGTAACCATACATTGAGGTCTTGAGTCTGAAACTTTCCACTTTATGTACTTTATCCTTTTTGTAATGTATAAGGATGTGAGCTATGGCATGTCATAGTCACAAGGTCAAAAGGCAGATATGCCTTTTGATTCTACAATTGATTTTGTTAGTGTCTAGTCAATTGTATCCAGCTGGCTTTCATAGTATAGCGGGCTGTAGGTTGTAGTATAAGTATTTCAAGTTTCTTGTATCTTCAACATACTTTGTGACACTTGTAAAAGAACTTGAGAAAGCAATATACTGCATCCTTGAAAACCATATTCTCCTGTTCTGTCTCTTGCTTTACTTGTGTTCTTTGTATCACTTTTGGTTAACCCAGTTTACTGTTTGATTAGAGTTTAGATAATCTCCTCATTGTGTTGTTGTGTTGTAATTGTGTTCAAACCCTTAAACGATCCTGCAAATTCATCCTCAAATCAATATACAACAAGCGTTAAACACTTTTGTCTTCATCATGATTGAATTTTAGCATCATTCCATCAAATCTAGATTATACAATTTGAATCCTAAGATCCAAGCTCATGGCTTTTGTTCAAATCGGGAGCACACAATATTTTCGAGCTCCGAGATTTCTACGTAGCATGTAAGAAAGGGAAACATACCAAGAAGTCTCACAAGGCAAAGAAATTTAGTTCTATCGATATTCCTCTCGAGCTTCTACATATGGATCCGTTTGGCCCAGTCAGCACAAAGAGCATTGCTCGACATCTTTACTGCTTTTTAGTGACTGATGATTACTCAAGATCACGAGCCAGACATAGAAAACAGCAAGGACAATGTTAGCTGACTCTAATTGGTGATTCTTGAACCGAAACTTTTATGTATGCAGACGTAGAAAATAGCAAGCACAAAGAGCATTGCTGGAGATCTTTCGTACTTTCATGTAGAAAACACATTTTCATCAGAGAACGGAATAGAGTTCAAGAATCAGTGGATGGAGGCATACTATAGAGAGAAAGTAACTGTACATCAATTTACTTCTGCCTACACCCCACAGATGTATGAGGTTGCTAAAAGAAAGACCCAGTGCTTCATAGAGACAGCAAGGACAATGTTAGCCGACTCTAAACTGCCTATTCAGTTCTAGAACGAGGCAGTAGCAAATGCATGCTACACTCTCAATCGAGTCTTAGTGGTCAAATGTCTTGGTAAACCATGTTATGAATTCCTCCAGCGACGTAAACCAAACTTGGAGTATCTCGAACCAATTGGAGCACCGTGCATGCTGTTAAAGAAGACTCAGACCGGGAAGATTAGTGAGAAGGCCCAAGAAGGTATCTTTCTCGGGTACAGTATATCAAACAAGAGAGTTTATAACAACTCAACAGGTCAGGTAGAAGTGTGATGCAATGTTGATGTCCAAAGATACACTACCACCCTGCTATAAAAGGACCTTCCTTCTTCTTTGACCATGATGGATTTTTTAAGTCCTTCAATTTACCTCATTCTGATCCTGATGATGAGTTATCTACTACAATGATGTACAATGTTCTAAACCCTCCTCCACCAAACACGACATCATCGGCTCCATTAGATGATACTTCTAGCCTTTCAGGGGGAGAGCTTGAGGTAAGTGACTCTTCCTCTAATGATGAAGCAGTTGAGACTACAAATATCGACTAGGCGGAACAGGTTCCCACTAATGGGACACAAGCATCGGATCTTGATGCCACTAACACTTCTGACCCTCATACTCCAATAGCCACAGAAACGGAACCAGGGATTCCAAATCTGGATAATGAGGTAGCCGTTCCCGCCACTCCCAGAACTCGAGTTAATGTGCATCATCCCCTGGAAAATTTCATCGGGGATATTCTATCAAGAGTTCAGACATGAAATCAGCTCTACTTAGCCGATTATGCCACTGTCATGGAAAAAGGATATCTTCATGATGGTGCTTGTCAATGTTTTGTGTCTCAATTTTAGGCAAAATATGTAAGTGACACCTTAAACGATGAGGCATGGGTTAGTGCTATGCAAGAAAAAATCCTTCAGTTTAAGAAGTTAGGAGTATGGACTCTTGTAGATAGACCCAAAGATGCTAAAGTGATTGGCACTGAATGGGTTCTTAAGTGCAAGAAAAATGACCAAGGGATCATAATCAGAAACAAGGTTCGGCTTGTTATACAAGGATTTAGACAAGTTGAGGGCATTGACTACAATGAAATGTTCGCACCTATGAAAAGGATGGAAGAAATACATATATTCTTAGCCTATGCATCCTACATGAAGATCAAAGTTTATCAATTGGATGTGAAAAGTGCATTCCTTCATGGTGAAATCCGTGAAACTATGTACGTCAGTCAACCCGAAGGATTTGAGGATCCTTATCGTCGGGATAGAGTTTATAAATTGGAAAAGGCTCTTTACGTTCTTCATCAATCTCCACGATCCTCGTATGAGAAACTCTCTACTCATGTGGTGAAACATGGATTTTGTAGAGGGGTTATTGATTGCATGTTGTTCATCAAAGAAAAGGAAGGTGATTTACTACTGGTACAGATATATGTGGATGACATCATCTTCGTTTCCAAAAATGAAGCCTTGTGTAAGAAATTCGAATCTGTGATGAAAGCTGAGTTCGAGATGAGTGCTATGGGTGAGATGAAGTTCTTTCTTGGGTTACAGGTGGATCAGACACCAAATTGAATTTTCTTGCATTAGTCCAAATATGGAGGGGATATCCTCAGTCGGTTTAGCATGGAGAATGCAACGGCTGCTGGAACTCCACTTGCGACGAACCATGATGTGGTTCCCGACGAAAATGGTGACCCGGTAGATGCCACCATGTATAGAGGAATGATTGGATCTCTAATGTACCGGACAGCCTCTCATCCGGATATTATTTATGCCACGTGTGTCTGTTCCAGATATCAGGCTAAACACTCGAAAGTAAATCATCTAATTGGGGTTAAAAGGATCTTTCATTATCTGAAGGGTACTCCAACACTCGGATTGTGGTCTCCTCGTGATCATGACTTTGAGCTTACAACGTATAATGACTCGGATTATGGTGGTTGCAAGATGAATTTCATGTCAACATCAGCGGGATGTCAGTTCTTTGGAAGACGGTTAGTCACCTGGTAGTGTAAGAAGCAGACATCTGTTGCTCTGTCAACATGTTAAGCTAAATTTGTTGTTGTGACAAGCTGCTGCTCCCAAATCATTTGGATTTAACAGCAAATGCGAGACTACGGTTTGCAATTTGCTAACACCCCTATCTTTCTTGATAATTCTGCTGTAATTTGATAATGCATCATGTTCCTAGTTTATGTTCTTAATGTAAAAGTCTTTCATTTCTTACACATCTGTAATGTAATTATTCAATGAAATATGATAGGTGTTTGATGTTTACTTATCTTTGATTAATTCATATTATTATTGCGTTTGATATAATATGTATGAACATCTTATATAGGTTTGAGGCTATTGTATATAGTTCTTAGTCAATAATGATGGAGAAATGTGTTCAACTTACTCAGGTGATTATTCATGCTAATAGACCATACTTATGGACCATACATATGGACCATACGTATGAATAAGTCATACTAAAGAACTAGTCGGACGATTGAACCAGAAGACTGGATCAGTCGTATGATTGAGACATAAGATTGACTCAGTCACACGACTGAACCTTCAGTCGTGCGTACGACTCAATCGCATGACTCAGTCGCACGACTGAACCATGCTAATGGTTCAGTTGTACGAATGGCAGCTGCAAACCTATAAATACCACTTAATACATGGAAAAACATAACACTTTGAGAGAAACTTTGAATATACATAAACCCTAGCCATCCAGAGCATCCAGAACACCCAATCCAACTTCATAGTTCGTTCTGGATCGGTTTCTACTCATTCTTAACGTTTATTTTATCTTTAGACCGATCGGGTGATCATTCTCACTAATTGGATCACCAATAAAATAGGATTCCAGACTATTTGATCCGGTTTTATGCAGAATCCGTTAGTACTCCATACGTACACGGTCCTAACGCAATTGCTATCACCAAAAATTCGGTCCAACACCCAAAAGCTAAACACATCGGTATTAAATATCACTTTATACGTGACTGTTTTGAAAAGAAATTATTAGATGTTGTTAAAATTAATACGGATTTTCAACGCGCTGACCTCTACACAAAAGCGTTTGACAAACCTCGGTTTTTATATCTTTTAGAGGTTAATGGCGTGAAAAAGAAAAGTGATGTGATTCAAGAAGAATAGAGCTCTTAGTCCGACAAGTTTTTCTTATTTATCTATTATTTTTTATTTTTTATCTTATTTTCCTACATTAAAAAAAAAACCAAACACACAAAAGATTTTCGGTTTAAAATATTAGGGGGAGAATAGTTTAGTTTTAGTATTTATTTACTTAAAAAAAGAGGGGAAGGGCAGATTAGCTGAAAGCAAAGAAATCATATTTGTGATTATGATTCAAAATTTATGAAAAATAATAGTACACAGGGAACAAATTGTTTGGGACATCAAAAGGATTTAAATGTTTGAAATGCTATGTTCAAATTACAAGTCTGAGAAGTCTAAACAAAATAAAGGAAAAATGATAGTACACTGGTTTGCTACTAAGGTAACAGCAAGAAAGTAGACCTAGGGGTTGCTAGTTCATTATATGATGTGTTGGTAGATTTAACACAATAGATGAGTAGACTTCACTGGTGAATCAAATTCAAACTAATTTGTTCAACTTGCTATGGGTTCTCATCTTATCCCTGGTTAACACAATCAACGCATTTCCAATAAGGGGTAACAAGCAAATTAAACGCCACAAATATGTGTGGATGTCCATAAAATGAGCAAAGCACATGAAAAAATGATTAAGCGCAATAAAAATAATGACTACTTTTGTTGGTGCATTATGTGCAAAAGAAAAATTATGCTCTAATAAGAAGGAAGATAGGTTGTGTGCTTCTCTACTGTGCCATGGCACTGACCTGAGGATAAACATAACCTAAATATTCTAAAATTTATTGTTGTTTGCCCCTCTCTGTTGTGCGATGGCACTGACCTGAGGTTTGACATCTCTTTGAAAGCTCTTAGAATAGTTTATTCTTGTCAAATACCCACAGACCACTCAAAAATCTCCTAAGGAATGTTGATTACCATATAAGTTTGAGATCTACAAATGCTTGTTGAAATAATGTAACCTACCTCATCACAAATGTGAGTCAAAAATCTGTGTATGGATTTAAGTGGACAAATATACTGACAATCATCGTGGCTGCAACTCTCGACAGTCAAAATCATTGTGTGCTTCTTATAGCTCTAGTATGATTTCCTAAAAGTACTTTTGACTCTCAGACAATGAGAATCTAGTATCAAAGTACTTATAAAAGGTCCCAAACGATTATGATACACCTGTATGATTCCATATGAATCATTCCAGAGATGATAAAATTAATTGAAGTTGTTCTGCTCAGGAGGAAAAATCAGTTATATGATGTCTAAGAGGTTTCAATCCACCTCAAACCAAAACCACAAAAAATATATCATTATTTGTTTTACTAAAATTGTTTTTTTTGTTTTGTTTACTGCGTTGCGTAAATGTCGGACTATGTAACTTGTTGAACACTGTGAACCATAAGTTCAACGGATTATGTCTGAGGTGATCAAACATTTTAAATTAAAAGAATCATGTCTGAGGTGATCAAATGATGTTAAGTTAAAAAAAGTCATGTCTGAGATGATCGTTGTTCATAATGTTATATATCAAAGGTTAAATTTTAAGTGTTTGGAAGTGTATGATGTCAAACTCATAAGTATGAGCCAATCGTATGATTGAATCACAAGTATGAGCCAATCGTATGACTGAATCATAAGTATGAGTCAATCGTACGTAAGAACCAATCACACAATTGGACCAAAAGTATGGATCATCTATGCGATTGGATCACAAGACTAAACCAATCATATGTCTGGTTGAAGGAGTATGAGTCAGTCGCATGACTGAACCCCAGTCGCACGAATGAATCATGCGTATGGGTCTAATCGCACGACTAAAACTCAAAATAGTATAAATAAAAGGGTTAGTCGGTCGTATTCTTTACCACCCTTAAAAACTCTCAAAAACCGTGATTGTGATACTAAATGATTTCCTGCTCATCTACAGGTACTTTGCAAACGAAATCGGTTCAAATGAATGGTTTAATCTAACCCTAAATGACCGAAAATGTTATTATCATTTACTGGGACTAAACTCTTAAACTAGACTACTTAAATAGGAACTAATGTTGGTTTTAACGAAGTAATTGCTATTTCGAGTCTCTGCGCTCCAAATGAATCTAAACACGAAGTGTATGTCACATCTTGACTAAGATTCAAATCTATGGTGTTCAACAGTGAAAGATGCGAATAGACATGGTAATTAAATTCAGTCTCCTGATTGAGCCAGGCGCATGATTCAATCGCACGGATATATCATGCGTATGGGTCCATTCGCACGATTGACTCAAGCACATGGCCTAGCATACGACTAAGCTTAGTCGCAGGCTCAATCGTATGCATAAACTCAATCGTACGACTGAACTCAGTGGTATGGTTCAATCACACAATTCAACTAGCTTCTCAAAGTCAGCCAAAATTAAATTGTTATCTCTTACAATGTAAGGCCCCGTTCCCGGAGCACTTATAGTTGGATCCTCATCGCAAATAAAACATATACTTTGCATTTAATCATTAAAACATTGCAGCGGAAACATAGAACAAATGGCATTTCATTTCATCACAAAAACTTTTGCAAAATAATGCATCGTTCGTCGGTTACAAAATTACATTGTTGTATTACATCACAAAAGCTTTATATTAATGGATGCCATCCAAAAGAGTTGAGCAGCTGCCTCGTGCCATCCTCAGCAATGCTCACCTGCCAACTGGAAAATGCATAAAAGTCAGCGTTGCTGAGTGAGTTCTAGTTTTACAATAAAACATACTTTTCTTTCATAAAACCATTCTTTTCTATTGCATGTGATCATACATCATACATAGATACAGATAATATCATTATTATCTTCGTCATTCTTTCGTTCGTAGTTTCATTCATTCATCATTACTTCCAATGAAATGTACATTACCCTAAACATTGTGCACGAAGCGGGTAACTAGGCCTGAGGTCTTTCATAGACCTCGAATATTGTGCACGAAGCTGACTCCAGTACCTAGGGTAAGTACATTCACCATTATCTTTTCTCTTTCATTCTAGATCAATGCCATATGGTCTACCCCGAACGTTGTGCACGAAGCGGGTAACTGAGCCTGAGGTGTTTCATAGACCTCGAACATTATGCACGATGCTGACTCAAGTACCTAGGGCAAGCGGCAAGGATTCCATTCATATGGTCAATCACCAAGATTAGACCCCATTGTGCATCCATCTGGGGTAGCTAACCTGCACACAGTTGAGCTAACACCCTTCATTGGGTGTGAACCTCCATACATTTGCTTGCAAGCCTTTCACACATTCATTCATTAATGCATGCATTCATTCATCATGTTCCTCTTTCATTATCTTTCACTTTACGTTACATAATACTTTGTTCATTCATTCATTATCATAACACGTAAACCCATTTCAAAAAATAATCATACATCATCACAAGGAACATAAGCATATCATTCATACATCATCATGCAGGGCATCATACATACATAACATACATCATGCATAATCATGAAACATCATCATCAGCATCAAGCACACATCATTACATGCCCATCATACCATCTACGACCCTAAAAGTCAACTTTCATAACCCCTAGGAATCTCCTAGGTCAAAGCCTACATTACCTTTTTTCTCAAAAATTCAGAATTTTTCTAAGTGTTCATCCGCATTTCCTATAGTCATCCGCATTTCCTATTGTTTGTCCGCATTTGCTATAGTTCATCTGCATTGACTCACTTCATCCGCATTGACTTACTTTGCTCATCCGCATTTCCTTACATAGTCAAATGCGCATCCGCATTTCCTGCACTTAGTCAATGTTCATCCGCATTGACTTACTTTACTCATCCGCATTTCCATACTCAGTCAAATGCTCGTCCGCATTGACTTACTTGCTTATCCATATTTCCATACTTAGTCAAATGCTCATCCGCATTGACTTACTTTACACATCCGCATTTACAACACTTAGTCAGATTTACAAACTTATCAGTGGTTCTAAAACATCAGATTCAATTTCCATGCACCATTCATCAGGTTCTAAGCTTAATTCTTACCCTCTAAGCCTTAGAAACACAATCATACATCATCAAGCATGAACATAGTCACACATCACATCATAACATCATCATACACACATTCAAGCACACGAGTCCGAACCCAATTTAATAAAACATACATTCATGCATTTCCAGCCCTAAAATAAGTTAAAAACCGGTAAAAGAGGGGTCCTAGAACTCACCTTTGCAGCTTTTGACTATGGCTTCCTCCAAACTCATTTGCAAATTGAATTCAGCTGCTTAGAACCCACTAAAAACATACCCGAACACATACAAACACACATAAGCATAAACCCAAGGATAAGACCGGTCAAGAACACCATAAAAGCATGAATTCTTACCTTGAATTCGAATTCTTTCTTCTTGTTCTTCTTCAAAGCCAATAATTTGCTGCTCCCAGCTACTCTCTCTCTCTAAAACCCGAAAATCAGTGGTGTATGTGACATATGGGCGGCCATACCACCTTTTACACCCACTTTTCAAACATTTTGTCCTTTTGGACACTTTTTACCCCTAGACTTGGGTTTTATTTCTTTTCCTTCTTCTCTTCCACTTTATTCATTCTTTTCTTAGACTTTAAAACATCCAGGTGTTACATACAAACAATCTAATGTATATGTTTCTTCTGTTGCAGCAATATGGCTGATAGATGGACTATGAGCACCAAGCACAACATCTGTGCTCATCTTGATGCTATATCCAGGAATGCGTCTGAGTTCATAGGGATTATTGCCTTCTTGCACAGATCGAGATCTTCAAGGCCATCTTTGTCCCATGCACACCTTACAGATCTCTACAGCAGGTGTGGAGGATTTGATGAGATGTCCGTTGACCCCCATCGTATTTGGAGCTCCATCTTCAGACAACAGATTGAGATTACTGAAGATGATCTAAGGCGGGTCTTAGATCTAGGTGAGGACAGAGCCTACCCAACCAAGCTGGACCCCCTAATGGTTTGGGGATGCTTTTTGAGGATCAAGTACGTCAGTGACATCAATGTCGGTGTGCTGAACAAGAGCAACATGTGCCCGCAATTCAAGTATTTGGCACACGTGATCCTAAAGTGTATAGCCCCTAGGCGTGGAGGATTTGATGAGATGTCCGACCAAATCCAAAATGCGTATGTTGCACTAGTACTGAACCACCCATTCAGTTTCTCTAGCATCCTCTTCTCCTATCTAATCGAGAACATTGAGGCCAAAGGCAAGGAAGGCTTCTCCATGTACCCACGTTTCTTGTAGATGATTATAGATGAGAAGCTTCATATGCTGTCTAAGGAGAAAGATGATGTAGTGTGCTTGAGGTAATGGATGATAGCACCTTGGGTAGGATCAAGGTATACCGGGGGAAGCAGGTGAAACCCCCGGTAAGGAGACTTTTTGGGCATATGGCCAATGACGACTATGTGGCACCTCGCAGGAAATGGTGTCATGATGATAGTGATTCGGATGTGGAGCCCATTATGGTTCCCGCTGATGAAGACGATGATGATGATGATAACCTTGATGACAACCAAGGTGGTGGAGATGCTGGTCCCAGTTAATCAAGGGCCACCAACTCGTCTACTATATCTCCACCATCTCACATCGTACTTCTGATGCACCTGGTGGATCTGAACAGGCTGCGTTCCACCAGGACTTTCTATTAGATGAAGAAGAAGAGTCAGATGATAAGCCTATTGTGAGGAAAGTCGGGAGCCATGTTGTGGCTACCGAGAAAGGGAAGGAGGCAGTTGGTGGACGCCAAGCTGTACTACGGGTGATGATCCTGATGTCACGGATCCCACTTACACACCCGACTAGCCTAATAGCCTAGGGGGAGCCCTAATTGCCAAGGGTTCAAGGAAGAAGAGGATGGCTTAACTCCATGGAAAGAAGAGTAAGAGACCAAGGTTTACATTGATCACATGTTCCACCACCACTGCCACAACCACCACCACACCCACTACCATCTCTACTGCCACTGATACTCCCACCACCACTTATACACCTACATCCACCTCACACACAATACCCAACACAACTCCACCACAAGCCACTTCCATTCCTCCTACTATTTTCACCACATCCACCACTACACCCACTACTCACCGAGCAGGAACATCCACTCAATTCCCACTTACACCTAGCTCTACTCTACCCATTGTTAGGTTAGAGGATTAGCTGGCGAGCCTAAACCGACCGGTGCTAAAGCTTCTAGCAATAGATGATCTGAGAGCTAATAAGATAAACCAGATGATGGCAGTCAATACCGCCTAATATAAACAATAGCTCAGCTCACTGAGAAGAACAATACTTACGAGAGAGCATTAGATCGAGTTCGCTATGAACTGAAGAGTCAGAATGAGTCGATGATGGCTTCTGTAAAAAGGACTGAAGGATTGGAGAATAAAACCAAAATGATTATGCTAAAGTTGAAAGGATAAAGGGAGAGCCCCTAAAGATTAAAGATAATGGTGATAATGAAGGAGATGATGATGATGAGACTTCTGATGATGAATCAAAAGAAGATGAAGATGATGAGGAAGTTGAAGGTAGTGGTAAAGAGAAAAGAGATGATGATGATGAGGATGATTAAGATGCATCTAGATCAACCTCAAGTCAAGCTGCACGGGAGAGGTGCTCAAAAAGAGCCTCGTCATCGGCAGCTCCAACTTAAGAACCTCATGAATAGGGAAAGAATGATGCTCAACAGCCTGAGGACTATGATGTTATACCCCTTCAGCAATTCAAGACTCGACTCATTATGATTCTTGATTTGCAAGGGCTTGTAAGAAGGTCTGTGAGCTATACACCTGAAGAAGGAGAGATCATCCATGATCTGACAGATGAGCAGCTGGCTGATATGTTCAGATTAAATGCAGATGACATTGTTAAGGATGCTCCAGAAGTTGAAGTCCTAAGTGATGAGGAGCTACAAGATGTGGATGAAATAGAGATTGAAGATGTCACACCTGACCACTATCCTGAGTACACTGACGTTGAGGGCATCGTTATCCCCAACTTTAGTGAAACTTTTGGTAGTGATATTTTGATAAGTTGGAGGAGATGGAGAATGAAAAAGAGAAAGATGAAAGTAAAGCCCAAGCTTCAGATGCAAATGTTGATACTAAGAAAGTTGAATGGCAGCTTGTTTTGCTGAAATGAAAGCCCAACGCGCACCTCCAAAGCAAAATGCCTACACCAAACTTTACAGAATCAATAGACATCAGAAAGTGTCAGGAAAGATCATCGTGTAGGCCTATTTCGAATACTTGGATGTCTATGCTGTGAAGAGAGAGAAGGGGATTGAGTACTTGAGATATCCACATGATGTGAATACTCTTCCTAGTTTTGAGTTAAATAGATTGGCGTGTTTAAACCTAATATATGCCAACCAAGGAAGATGTCGGGATGGTTTGAGACGATGCTAAAGAAAGAATACCACACCAGATGGGTCAACTTCAGGCCTCAACAACCTAAGCGGTTCATACATAAGACTAAAGTTGATCCTATATATGGAAGGCCTAAAGTAGTGTTCAAGTAGAGTCCCCCACGCACAATGTCTAAGATTCCCTTATGGGAAATGCCTCAGGACTTCACTCCACACTTCAAATGATGGTATTATGATTGGAGGACGGGTGAAGCGGTCATAGTTTTAAACATAGACGGGAAAATAGAGACTATCAGGGTATTTGACCCAATGTGGCTTACTAACTTGTCTACTCATGATGTTTACACCTTATACAAGCGGCCACTGTTCTATGACACGCAAAATATTGTAAAAGCTCTACAGTTCTAACATGTTACACGACTCTGCTTTGAATTTGTGTTAGATCTAGGACTTATAGGTCTAGATCATTTTGTATAGGCTTTGAACTTTAATCAATTCTTGTAATAAATATTTGTAATTGTCATTTATTATGCATGCATTAATTATATATGCTAACCCATATATGTGTGTTATGGATAATTGCAGGTACAAACATTATTCTTGGTCAAATTATGAAATTGACCAAGTGTAAGAAACATCTACGGATGAACATTTTGTTCTCCTGTAGATATGTTTCTTACAAGTAACATTACATCCGAAGATCCTTTGCGGATGAACTAAAACTGAAGAACAAGTTTGCTTCGGAAGAACAAGATTCCTATGGAAGAACAAAGCATCTCTACGGAAGAACAAGATTCCTACGGAAGAACAAAATATCTATGGAAGGACAAGACTTCTACGGAATAACAAATTCCTATGGAAGACACTATTCCTGTGGAGTCCAAACACTTGTATAATGTAAGTGTTACAAGTCAACAAGGCAGTTATGCGAATCCCAAGAAATCCGATGATTCCTTAACTGACACAAGTCAAATCCCAAGAGATCCGGTGTTTCTAATAACAGAAACATCATTGTCTATATATATGGATCCTAGGTTTCGATTCAAAGACGATTGGGTTAGACGATTGATTGAACAACAAGAACAATAGCAATACGACAATCACCATCTCTCAATCAAACCCTAGCATCAGTCATATCATAACAAACTTTGATATCATTCATTCATTATTTTGTAATCATTAACATATTTTAATGAAATACATATTATTCATTAATTGTGTTTCTGTTAGTGTGCTCTTTAATATTTATTGATAATTAAAGTTATTACAAACAATTAAATCAAATTAACGTTGATTCCGCAAACGTTGACTTGCTATCGACCGACATTGATAATTCCTGATTGCGATCCTTGGATTCACAGTTGGTATCAGAGCCAAGTGCTCATTGATTTAGATCAATTGATCTATCAGTGTTAGTTGTGTTTAATTGCTTTGAATCATGTAGAGTTGTTAGTTTTTGCTATATTAGATCTACTGATTTTAAAAGAATTTTGTGTGAAACTTGTTTGTCGTTCAACTGCATTCAATTAGATTAACTTGTATCTATATTCAAATCAATTGAATAACAGATCTAGTTGATCATTCTCATCAATTTACATCATGAGCAACTTCAGTGGATCATCTTACCAACCACGGAAGTTGGAAACAAAAGCAGACTTCAAGTCATGGAAAATCAAGTTTAGGAATCATGCAAACTATACTGATTTTGACTTATGGGTCTCCATCACTGAAGGTCCTTATATTCCACCCACCCTTGGGCCGGATTATAACGACAAAAATCAACCAATTAGTACCAAAGATCTATCACCTGATGATGTCAAAAAGGTCAAAGTTGATATCAAAGCATACAGTTTGCTTAGTATGGCTTCACCTGAAGAGATATTTATCAGGTGTGAGAAATACAAAACAGCAAACTCCTTGTGGAAGATACTTGAGACACTCTGCGAAGGGAGTGATGAGATCAAAAGCATAAGGAGAGACACCCTCAGGTCACAATATGAAACATTTCATCATATTAAGGGTGAATCAATTCCTCAACAACTTCATAGATTCATGCAGTTGGTAACTGAAATGAATATTATGGAGTTGAAATATACTAATGAGGAATTAAACAAGAAAATGCTCCACACTTTGCCAGAAAGTTGGAAGCAAAAAGTATCCATGTTCAAAAACACAATAGATCTTAAGTCAACTGCTCTAGATACTCTGGTTGCAAAAGTGGAAGCTCTTGAAATGGATGAAAAATCAAGAAACAAGAGTGTGAGAACTCATGTCTCACCCTATCACTTCAAAGATAAAAATAATGTTGGAAGTGAAATTATTTCAAACAATGAAAGTGATAACTCTTGTGCTTGGAGTGATAATGAGGAGGAAGTTAGCTTTTATGCTTCTAAACCCTCAAAGAAATCATCTCAAGATAAAAATCAAAGGATAAAGGAAGAACTGCGGAGAGAAGAGATACAACTACAGCAACAGCTAAGTCTTCACAACCAAACAATTAGTCAGAACCAATCATTGTGATATTGGGAAGCTCTCTAACTTCAGCAAATATCTACCAACAAGACTTAGAAGAACTACATCCTGATGTAGTGGAAGAAATGGACCTACAATGGCAGATGGCAATGATTGCTTATAAAGCAAAGCAATATCTCAGGAGAAAGATGAACTTGGTAGCAGCCAATAAAACATCAAAGATTGGTGTTGACAAATCAAAGGTATGATGCTTCAAGTGCAATCTCTATGGAATTTTCTCCAGAGAATGCAATCAACAGTCATATACAGAGATGAGACAACATCAGCAGCATCAACAACATCAGACTGAACCTCATCAACAATCAAACTCTCAAAGATCTCTTCACAGACAATCTAAACCGATCAATACATCCCCACCAGCCACCAATGAATTAGTTGGACCAAGCAATTCAAAAGAGTTAGGGCTGATCATACTTCAAGATGGAACGTGTGACTAGAGTATGTATGAAAAAGAAGTATTGGAAGAGAATCAATCATTGATGGCTCATATGGAACACAAAGTTCCTCCAATGCCCAGAGAGGTAAAGAAAGGTTGTGTTCATCAACATGTGTGGAGGAAGTTGAACGTTACAGAGTCCATGCTCAGCATTTGGCTGACAAAGTAAAAGAAACTATGATTTTGAATGAATCACATGTTCGAGAACATAAATTGTATCAAATCAAAATTAACTCTTTGCAAAAGGATTAGAAATTTTTTTTAAACTATAGCCTAAAAGCCCAAGTTGAGCATCTGACCACTTCCTTAACAAAATCCATGGCTGATCATGCTTCAACTAAAGTGAAACTTCAGAAGTTTCAATTATCATCTCAGCAATATGAGAAATTACTAAATTCTCATATTGAATCAAAGAAAAGGTCTGGGTTGGGTTATAATGCTGTTGCACCACCTGTGAATGATAATTACACATCTTTACCTACAACAATGACCAACACCCTGTCAAATCATTTTGTGCCTAACACCAAGTTTGAAACAGAATCAACTCAAATCAACATTAACAATGAAGCTGAGGTGAGTGAAACTAAATCCTGTGAATCAGAATCTTTATATCTAAATAATTCAGAATTTGATTATGATAATTGTGATGACTTGGATGATTCTGATGAACCTGATGTTGATCAAATGACCATTGGTAAGAATGTTCACATTAAAACTGGTATTCCAAGAGTGCTTGAAGAATCAAAGCTGCAATATTCTCCAAAGTAGAGAAACATGTTGAAGTCTATTTGCAAGAGGATTGCTGAACTCAATAAAGGACTTCAAGAATTGAATCTTCAAAAAGAAGTTGATAGTTGCGGATCAACTGAAGAAGTACTTTTATCCCATGCAGATAATGGTAAGAAGAAACAAGTATCAACTAAACAAAAGAAAATTCATCAGTAGAAAATCTGCGGAAAGCAAAGTCTCCTGAATCCGTAGAACTGCTGCGGAAGAAGAAAGCCGAATCTACGGATGAGGTACCAAAAAGAGTAGCTGTTAACAAACAAAATATGTTGAATCTGGAGCAACAAAAGTAATCAAAGGACAAGAAAGATTCAATTGCCGATATTTCAAGGAACAGCAAGAACAACTCAAGCTCTTCAAAAGAGGAAACAAAAGCTCCCAAACTGAACAACAAAAAGAAGAAATATGAGCATGAAGAGAATCTGAAGAAATGTATTGCAAGTGGTGTGATATGACAAATCGCAATACAAAAGACTGCTACTTCAGCAGTTACTGTTCCATATGCAATATGAACAATCATATATGACTTCAGAGTGTTACTTCAACAAATTCTATGCTATTTGCAGCAAAACTAATAACTCAACTCAGGAATGCTATTTTAACAAAAAGAACAAAAGCACAAAGAAGTCAAAAACTAATTTGACAGAATCAGAGTCTCAATGTGCTGAAAGTTAAGATGATTCAAAGCAAAAGAAGGAAAATCAAAAGCAAAAGTCAAAACCAAAGCAGAAATCTTCTGAAGATTTTAAATCTATGAAGAAAACAACATCAAGCCAATCCAAAACACGTCACAAAAAAATGGACTTGGTTGAGAAAAAGTCAACCATCAGTGATAATTTCTTTGATCATTTTGAAAAGGGATCACATATGTCTCAATCAAAAGCAAAAGATGATGAAACCTTCAAAAGTGTAGGTTCATCTTCTAAATCAAAATATGAACCAAAGAAAGATAAGGTGAAGGAAGAATCAATAAGAAAGAAGACTCCAAAGCTTCTGCATCAGCTTCAACAGAATAATCCTCACTATCGTCAAATCAAAATGAATCAACTAGATATGAAATAATACTGAAACTTTAGGAATAAGTCATGAAGGAGTAAAAATTTTAGACACTATTGACAAACCCATGATCATTCAGACTTGGGTTGTCACTTCTAACTGATTTATTTCTGAATGCAGGAACAATATTGGAGAGCTGACAACAAGTGGTATGTAGACAGTGGTTGTTCCAGGCATATGACAGGAAATTGTTCACTTCTCCATGATTTCAAACATAAAAGTGCTTCTTATGTGGCATTTGGTGGGGTTAAATGGGAGGTAAAATTGTTGGTGAAGGGATGAAAACAAATGGTGTACTCAAGTTTCAGAAAGTAAATTACTATGAAAATTTACAGTATAATCTACTTAGTGTATCTCAAATTTGTGATAAAAATTATATCACATTGTTTGATAATACTAATTGTTACATTCTTAAGCCAGGATTTATTGTTCTAGAAGAATGGATCCTCCTTAAGTATCAAGAAAATGAAACACTTATGTTTTGGATATGAACAACACTTCTCTCACAAAACATGAAACATGCCTTATATCTAAACTATCAGAAGATTTGTCTCAATTATGGCATAGAAGGCTTGTCCATTCTAACATGAAGAACATGAATAAATTGGTGAAAAATGACCTGGTCATCGGATTGCCAAAGAAAGAGTTTCATTGCTCAACTCACTGTTCTTCTTGTTACAAAGGAAAACAATATAGAGTGTCACATAAATCCAAAATTATCAATACTAATACTACACCACTCAAATTGCTTCACATGGATCTGTTTGGTCCTACCAATGTGATGAGCATTGGAAAAAGGCAATATTGTTAGGTGATAGTTGATGATTTCACAAGATTCACATCTTAAAACAAAAGAGTGAAACATCAGAATCATTAATAGACTTTGTGATCAAGATTGATAATCGACTTGATACAAAAGTTAAAATTTTTAGGAGTGACAATGGTACTGAATTTGTCAATTTTGAAATGCAGTCCTTTTGCAGGAACAAGGTATTGCAAGGCAATTTAGTGCACCAAGAACACCACAACAAAATAGGGTTGCTGAAAGAAGAAATAGAACTCTCATTGAAGCAGCCAGAACATGCTAGCTGATTCACAATTGCCCATCACTTTTTGGGCTGAGGCTATGAATACTGCATGCAATGTTCAAAAACAGAACGTTAATTGTCAAAGAACATAACAAAACTCCTTATGAGCTCTTATTTAAAAGAAAACCATACATAGGATATCTTAAAGTCTTTGGATGTCATGTAACTGTTTTGAACATAAAAGAGTCATTAGGAAAAAATTAGAAAAAGCATATGATGGTTTCTTTGTTCGATACTCTTCAACATCTAAATCATATTGGGTTTATGTTCCACAACATAACATTGTGGAGGAGACTCCTAATGTATCTTTTGATGAAACTGTATTTATAAAGTCAGTTAAAGGTTTATCAAGGTTATTTGACATAGATGCTTTATCTAAATCATTTAACTATGATCATTTGAATAATGCAGGATCTGATGCAGTATGTTATCCATTTGTTCCACCTCATATGACTGAAGTAACCTTATCTGCCGATCCTCCAAGGATACCCCCATCCTCGGGTGAAAACACATCAGTAGCAGCATATCCTACATTTGGAAATGAACATGGTACATCCGGAGATGTGAATGATGTCCCTTCAATAGAACAAGGCTCTCAAGTGAATACAACAAACATTGGAAATGATGCATGTCCTCACTTATCATCCGGAGAAGTTCCTATGGAAGAGCACATGCTTTCGGGGAAGTTCCTATGGACGAGCAAAATCCTTCCGGAGAAGTTCCTATGGAAGAGCAAAATGCTTCCAGAGAAGTTCCTACAGAAGAGCAAAATGTATCTGGAGCAATTCCTACAGAACAGCAAACCAAGACTGGAGATGCTCCTGCAGCCCATACAGAAGACTCTTATGATCCTTCAACTCATGTTCAACATTTTGACTATTTCTTAAACTCTCAACCTAAGTTGGATCAGTGCGAGGCAATGGAAATGACTAATCTAGGATCAGCTATACCAGTTGAATCAACACCTTCAATGAGAATCCATAAGATTCATCCAATCAATAACATCCTTGGAAATCTAGCAAAGAGAACCACAAGGAGCCAAAGTGGTACTGCCAACCTTGGTCTCTTCAGTTGTTTTCTTTCTCAAGTGGTCCCTCCAAACATCACTGCTGCTTTAAAAGACAATAGTTGGATTGAAGCTATGCAAGAAGAGCTTCAACAGTTCAGAAAACAAAAGGTATGGTCTCTAGTTGATCTGCCTGAAGGTCAACATCCTAGTGGAACTAGATGGCTATACAAAAACAAACTAGATGATAGAGGGATTATTCTAAGAAACAAAGCAAGGTTGATTGCGCAAGGATACACTCAAGAAGAAGGAATAGACTATAATGAAGTTTTTGCACCAGTTGCAAGAATTGAGGCAATAAGAGGGTTTCTAGCATATGCATCATATAAGAAGTTCACTGTGTATCAGATGGATGTCAAGTGTCCATTCTTATATGGGAAGGTTGATGAGGAGGTTTATGTGTCACAACCCCCTGGTTTTGAAGATCCTCATTATCCCCATAGGTTATACAAACTAGATAAAGCCTTGTATGGTCTTCATCAAGCACCAAGAAAATGGTATGAATCACTATCATCTTTCTTGCTAGCATGGCTACAAAAGAGGAACTATTGACGAGACACTCTTTCTCAAACAAGAACATCAATATCTCTTAGTAGTTCAAATATATGTTGATGACATTATATTTGGCTCAACTAATAAGAGATTGTGTATAAATTTTGAAGAGCTGATGAAATCTGAATTTCAGATGAGTTCAATGGGTGAATTAACCTTCTTTCCTGGCCTTCAAGTTCATAAAAAATCCAATGGGATCTTCATCAATCAAGAAAAATACATACATCAAATTATGAAGAAATACAATCTCGCTGAAGTATCCTCATGCAAAACACTAACATCAATAATTGATAAGATTATTCCTGATCCTTCTGGAAAATCTATTGATCAAAATTATATATCAAATACAGGTTCACTTATCTATTTAACTGCCAGTAGACTGATATTATGTTTGTTGTGTGTGTATGTGCTAGGTACCAATCTGATCCCAAGAAGTCTCATCTCAATGCTGTAAAAAGAATTTTAGATACCTCAAAGGAAAACCAGGACTTGTTCTTTGGTATCCAAAGGATGGAGACTTTACACTCTACTCATACTCAGACAGTGACTATGGTGGATGTAACAGTAACAGAAAATCAACAACCGGTGGATGTCAATTCATTGGACCAAGGCTAGTGTCATGGCAGTGCAAGAAACAAACCAATGTTTCTGTATCCACAGCTGAGGCTGAGTACATAGCTGCTTCAGTTGGTTGCTCTCAAGTTCTTTGGTTGCAAAACCAATTGCTTGACTATGGTTACAACTTCCTTCTAACTTCAATTATATAGACAATTCTGCTGCTATGTTTATAATTGCTAATCTTATGCAACATAGTAAAACAAAACATATTGAGATAAGATATCATTTTCTAAGAGATTGCTCAGAAAAGGGTATGATTAAGTTACTCAAAGTGGACATAACAAATCAGCTTGCTGATTTATTCACTAAAGCATTTGACTCAGTCAGATTTAACTTTCTGGTTGAATCTCTAGGCATGATTAACTTAGACTAGTCAAATTAAACAAACAAAATATTGTGTGTAATGATACTTAAGCATGACATATGCATGGGAAATGATAGTACACTATAGCTTTGCTTATTTCTGAATTCATAAATAACAATAAATCTCAGCAAGTTTCTTGATATGTGAGTAGATTCATCTTTAGTGGAAACTAAACTGAGTGCATGCCAAACATACTGCTAAAGTGATTGTTTGTGGGAACTTCTTTTGAGAATACAAGGTGAGTCTTTTTCTGATGTGACCAAATCACTCATCTAAACACACTATGTACCAACACTTTATAATAGCTATCTTTGCAAATCGTACTCCCTCTGTTTTGTGTAAACAAAGACATAGGTGTATGATCACCATACTGAAGTTCAGTTAGAAACGGTGAAAAGATCATGATCCTCATCATCCCTTTGTTTTGTGTAAACAAAGACCTGGGTGAAAGGCACCTCTGTTTTATGTGAGTAAAGACCTGGTGACCCGATGATGATCATATCTAAGCTCTCAAAAGAATCCTATGTGATCAATTGTATATTATCTTGAGCTTTTACATCATTGCATTAATGAGATGCCAAATGCATCTCCAGATAGAACTTATAACTTAAGTACATAGTTCTTAAGTGGGAAAAGGTGATGATTTGACTTACAAAGGGAGGAAAAAATCTTTGTGAATTAAATGTGAAGCCCATAACAGTTATTTTCAAATCAATATGAAAATATGATAATCAGCATTCCTAGTTGATACATGAGCTCTTGTATGGATTTAAGTGGACAATATACTTGCAATTAGAACTTTGTTCAGGTATCAATTCAACAAAATAACTCATCAGGAAGAGGCTTAGTATTATTGTATGATCCCATCATATGTGTATATATGTTTGATCATCATCATACAGTTAAAAATCATGTTATTCCTCTTAAAGAAATTTGTGATAATGCTTAATTTCACCATTAATCACAAATTTAGGGGGAGTAGAATACATGAAGTTAAGTTTTTGCAAATAGCAGCATTGTCTATCTCATTATGAATTTGAAGAAATTGGAATCTGAGCATCATCTTAGCTTCTGGATACATGAAAATTTTATGAAAATCATTTTAAGCTTTCTTGTGCGAAATTGCCATGTACATAAAGTCTACAAGGTCCTAAAGCAATAAATGGTTCTAACCAATGGACTTGGACCATACATTCAACAATATTTCTCTGCATTGTGCATCACCAGAAGCTACAGTGTGGAAAACGTAAATGTTTATCCGTAGATTGGTAAACTACGAATGAACAAAGATCAACAAATATAATTTTAGTTTGGTAATTTGTGAAAATTTACACTTCATCAGCAGATGTTGTTGATCCATAGATGTTCTACGGAAGAATACGTTGAGGGTCCTATTTAATTAATGAGATAAAATTAATGTGTCTGAGAGTATAAATGATGCGGTCTGACTTCTCAAATTCATTATTCGCTTGTTCAGCACACATTTCAGACCTAGAAAAAGTCACTCTCAACAAGCTTTCCCTCCTCCATAGCATTTAAAATTTGAGCACATCAAAACATTAAACAAACATATATCTGTGTCCCTAATCTACTGTTATTAAGGTAAAACATGTTGTAATGTTCAAGAATGAACTGCTTGATTCGTGTTTTATCTCTCAACTATTCGTATTCTCATGTGAATAATGTGATTCTAACGAATCTTTTCTTATGAACAGATGGATAAATGATTTGCGAGAGAACACAATGTTTGGGCCTTCTTAAACCCTCATGATCCTGTTTCAGAAGGTTGTGAAGAAATTATCAGATACCTAAGAAGATCGAGGCTGTTCTATGCCTTATCAATCACATGTCACTGATTTCTAGAACTCTTCATGCATAGGCGAAGATGGTGAAGTTATGTGGCTATTGTGAAGAATTGACGACTGAGAGTCGATGAACAAACAATAACAAGGGTCTTGAGTTGGGAGATGTCGAAGCTGGTCTCCTGATGTGTTCGAAGATGAATACCTAGAGAAAGTATTTCTTGTGATGGGATATGATGGTGATTTCGACAATGGAGAAATCAAGAAAGGGAGACTTTGCAAGCCGTACAGATTTCTCTATCACACTTACCTTAAGTGCATGTCAAACAAAAAATTTGGTCTTAACAAATTCTCAAGGCACATTTCCTCTGGGATTATTGTGTTTTTGAGGGAAGAACCTACAATTATTCAAAGTACATCTTCAACTGCTTAAGTGATCACATCAAAGTGCAGAAGGCTGATAAGATGTATATGTTTCCAAGGTTCCTGCAACTGATCATTATTGTTGATCTGCCTGGAACTACTATGGATGGTGGTGTTTTTGTTCAAGCAAACCTTGGCAGATCAGCAGTGAACAAAATTTCTAGAAAATATGAAGGAGATGGCATGGACATGTTTGCTCATGTGATTAATGCTACTGCTGATATTCCTCATGAGATTATGTGGGAAGATCAACAAGAGAACTCTCCAACCAAATCTGTCCAACACACTCACTCACCAGATATATCTCCCATACATTAACATCCTCACTCATACTCTTCCCAACCATAATCTCCAGCCAGTAAAAACACTAAACCAATCTCTCCAATACACCATCAATCACCAAATTCACAGAACCGGTCTTTCCCTTTCACCCTCTACCTCAAAACAGCCAAAACACAGAGCCAATCTCACCAATCCACCCTTCATCACCAAATCGACTTCAAATGCAACCTTATTAACAACCCCCAAATCCAGAAAATTCAGCCACTGAGAGCATCTTCACTGGGGAGACAGAGTTAGCCTCTCAAGCAAGTACAGTCAAATTGTCATTATCCAACCTGAATCCCCTGTACTCTCAAATGATACTATACCAGTTTCTCCAGTCACTGATCATCATCAACAACAACAATCACATCAAGAACCGAAAGTTCAAGCTATTGAAATCAGTTCAAGCTGAGCAGGTGAAGCCCAGAAAGAAGTAAAAGATGATGAGATTGCTTCTCAACATCAGGAAGGAGTAGAAGAAGCAAACCATGTTGATGTGATAGCATACAATAAAGAGGATCTAAGTGATGTTGATATCCATGTCAGCAAGAGTTATCTAGTTGCTGAGTACAACAAGATGTTGCTGAAATCAAATAAAAGAAAGCAAAGAATACAGGAGTTAAAGGGAGTGATCAGAAAAGGATGAAGAGCTAATAAAAAAAGCAGTTAGAATAAAACAGCTGAGAGAAGATGCTCAATGCAACAATGAAGTCATTGATGCTCTACTTGACCAGGAATTTGAGCTTAAAGAGTCAGCAGAAAATAAAAAGGAAGAAAAAGAAAGGGTGATGATGAAGCTTGAGCAAGCAAATAACTCTATTTCTACTCAATCAAATGTGATAAAAAGAAAAGAAGAAGAGATTGAGCAGCTCAAAATGAAGATCTGTGCATTGGAGTCAAATGCTGATGTTTCAACTTTTCAAACAAAACAATCTGCTGAGGCATCAAAAGATTTAATCAGTACTCAAGGAAGAGAAAGTATCTTGGTGCTGCAGAGAAGAAGATGACAATCATGAAAGTTCTTCCAAGAAACAAAAGCTCACATCTCCTGAACACACACCTTTGGTAGATTTCTACTGTGAAGTCTATCTCTCACCAGGATGATGACAGTGATGAAGAGTGGAAAGAGCTTATCAAGGAAGACTCTCCAACGGATCAGAAAGTCTCAAAGGCTGATGATATTCTGTCTTCAAAAGACATATTAGAAGAGAGGCCTAAATCAACCATGTTCATGACACTCATGTACCATGGTTTCCCTTATGACATGGTTGAGAGGCTAAACATGACTGAGATGAAGAATCTATTGAAAGAATTTGAGCTTGCATGCTTTATGATTCCAAGTTGTGACTATGAAGCTTTCAGCACCTTTCAATCCATCCAAAAGATAAGAAGGAGTTGGGACATTATGACACAGCTAAGCTGAGTAAATACAACTTGACTTGCTAATTACAAGGCCATAACTACAAACCACATAAGCTTAAGGGAGTAGGAGAACATAGAAGGATGATAGAGCATGTGATGAAAGTTGAGCTGGATACTGGTGTAAAATTTAGAACTGAGGCTCCACATCCATCCTATGAGCAACAAGCAAACTTCCTGATGAACCTATAACAGTTGAACCAAAAGATTAGCAAAAAGAGAAGGACAATTGATCAGAAAGCCAGAGAAGTAATACGGGGAAAAGTATGGCCACTTGGCACTACAATGAGGGAGATAACTGAACAAAAATCCACTCTGATACAACTAATAGACCACCTCACAACTCCCAGTTCTATGGAAGAATAGGATCATGGCCTGGAAATATGATCCAGACTGGGATTGTGCTATTATTAAAAGAATATCTGGAAGAGTTGAATACTTCCATGATGTATTTTCAATGGTGAGTCTGCCAGAGAATGACATCAAAGATCTTCAAAGCCTGATCATCTGCAATTATCCAATTCACCCTAGAGGAAGAGACTTCTCAACTCTAGTGGGAAAGCTCAAGAGTAAATTTAAAGATGATGTCCTCAGAGAAGCTAAAAGAAAAGATGCATAGCATGAGAAGATAATCAAAGAGCTTAAAAGATACAAGTCCAATGCCTCAGAATCTGTTGATGATGAATCCTTGAAGAGGGCTGGCTACAAAAGTAGAACTACAGCAACAATCAAATGCATTGAAGGGACTCAATTCACATACCCTATAACTGAATGGGGTTATGTTGAGAAAATAAAAGAGTTGTTCCTGCTAAGAAATGCTGAAAACAAGAAAACTGACCGGATCAGGAACTTTGATCCTGTGGAAATCAAATTACTTCATCCAAACTACACCTCGTACCTTAATGACAAATTCTTTCCCAAGCTGGCTGATGAAAAAGCGCAAAATGATTTGTTCCTGCATGTCCATGTGATACAAGTGATTGACAAATTACATGCCAAAGCCTACAAAAGAAGAAGATTCAATGCTGGACTGCTGAAGGGAACAACTTTTGATGAATTCATAGAACTCAGAAATTCGGATCAAGATGAGCTAGAAGTTGTGAATAACAACAATGTGTTAGACACACTCACTACAGAGGAAGATGTTCTGGGGATAAGCTTTGAGACTCTAAAGAAGTTCAGCAAGATGAAGATCAACTACAAGTATGATGATTAGAAGACTGATGTGTCTTACTTCTACAACAAGATCATTGCTAGAGTCAAGGAGCTTTTTGTTTTGAAGGATTGATTACAAGGATCTAAGCCTAAGGGGGAGTATTGTTAGATCTAGGACTTATAGGTCTAGATCAATTTGTATAGGCTTAGAACTTTAATCAATTCTTGTAATAAATATTTGTAATCGTCATTTATTATGCATGCATTAATTATATATGCTAACCCATATATGTGTGTTATGGATAATTGCAGGTACAAACATTATTCTTGGTCAATTTATGAAATTGACCAAGTGTAAGAAACATCTACGGATGAACATTTTGTCCTTCCGTAGATATGCTTCTTACAAGTAACATTACATCCGAAGGTCCTCTGTGGATGAACAACCAGAACTGAAGAACAAGTTTGCTTCTGAAGAACAAGATTCCTACGGAAGAACAAAACATCTACGGAAGAACAAGATGCCTACGGAAGAACAAAATATCTACGGAAGGACAAGACTTTTACGGAAGAACAAATCCTATGGAAGACACTATTCCTGCGGAGTCCAAACACTTGTATAATGCAAGTGTTACAAGTTAACAAGTCAACAAGGCAGTTATGCGATTCCCAAAAATCCGATGATTCCTTAACTAACACAAATCAAATCCCAAGAGATCCGGTGTTTCCTATAACAGAAACACCATTGTCTATATATATGGATCCTAGGTTACGATTCAAAGACGATTGGGTTAGACGATTGATTGAACAACAACAGCAATAGCAATACGACAATCACCATCTCTCAATCAAACCCTAGCAGTCGTCATATCATAACAAACTTTGATATCATTCATTCATTATTTTGTAATCGTTAACATATTTTAATGAAAGACATATTATTCATTAATTGTGTTTCTGTTAGTGGGTTCTTGAATATTTATTGATAATTAAAGTTATTACAAACAATTAGACCAAATTAACATTGATACCGCAAACGTTGACTTGCTATCTACCGACACTGATAATTCCTGATTGCGATTCTTGGATTCACAATTTGAGATACACGCAGGAGTCACCAGAGAAGAGAAGTACAAGAAATTTCAAGAGCATATGAAGAATGTTAGAAAATAGGCTAAATGTATTGGCTTCAAAGGAAGATCTCCCAAGTTTATTAACAATAGATTCATCCAAAATAGAGCCAAAAGCTTGCTAAAGAAGTACTAAAGATCCTAGAAGAGGTGATGATCGTGAAGTTGAAACTAAGCTCCTGGTGCATCTGTAGTTTGATAAATTTAGCCTGATAAAGTATTTTTAATGAACCTATTGAAGATTGTGTGGTGCACATATTTGTCAAGAGCTGAAGACCAAGAACAAAAGAAGCAAATTGAAGAAAAAATGATGGAACTAGAGCCTGATTTGGTTTCAATATTGGAGCAATTGCATGCCATGAGAGCAACAACCAAAAAGAGAGAAGAACTTGGAGAAAAGCATGTCAGCCAATAGGATAAACTAGTTCCAGAGGGAGTTTGTTCATACATTATCTTCTTAGCTAATTGGATAACCTTGAATCCAGGGTTAAGACTTTGGAGGATAGGTTTGCTACTCAGCAAGATGAGATTGCAAATCTTAAGGCTCAACTAGCTAAGAAATAGATTAAGAGATCTGTTAGGCATGTACAATTACGAGTCTCTCTGACTTCATCCCTTAGCTCATCTAGTTCTCAAGATGATGCTACCAAAAAAGGGGAGAATGGTTAGAGTGAAACACACATGGAGCAACAAAGCATAGTTCTTTCTACACTCTCTTAAGATATCCTGCTCAGACTCTTAGCAACTAATTTTTATTCTCTTGAATAAGAAGATAAGAAGCTGAGAAGAAAGCTGGTGAAACTACTAGACACTAGGAATGAAGACATGTTACCAACTCAACCTCTTGTTCCTAGGAAGAAAATAGTCCAGTAGAGGTTCGAAGACTTCTCATAACTTTCTTATGGAAAGAGAGAATGGTGAGATCAACAGGCTAATTCCTCTTCTCTGCTATACATAAGCAGATTTGATATTGTTGAGTTAGCATGGAAACCATTCTCTAATCCCTCCAACTCCGAGATAGCTGCTCACATAAAAAAATCATCTGAGCAGTCTTTATCTGGCTGAACTAACTACAAGGCCCACGATTGAAGAAGAACTGAAGCTGAGAGAGAAGAATGAAAAGGAAGGTCAGCAACCAAAGGTAAAGCCTGTACTAAAATTGTTAAAGGTTTTGAATTGGAATCTATAGTTAGATGAGAGTATGACTACAACTCCCGTCAACTAACTCTCTTCAGTGGGTCACAACAAAGGGTACACATCATTCAGTCTGACAGACTTGATCTGCTGACTATGAAGGATTTGTACAAACTTCTCAGCACTACATCTGGAAATAACAAATAGACAAACAAACATCTTCTCTCCTTAGTGTTAAAAGTTTTGAGAAGTAGAAACAAGTGAGGTTTTGGTAGCATCAGCCTAGGGGGAGTATGTTGGATCAAGTAAGGCTAGTGCAACTAAAACAACACTTAGAACATTTTTGGTGCAACTGATAAAGAACTTCCAAAGGCAAAGTATAAGCTTCCAAAGGTCAAGGCTAAAAGATCTTCTGAATAGAGGAACTATAACTTCCAAACACAAAGTTTTATTCCAAAGTTCAACACTTAGAAGAGTTCAAGACAATGACTTCTGATGTATGAAGTTCTGAAGATCATCAAGCCTTGAAAGAAGTAGACTCTTTTGAAGTATAAGTGGTTGTTAACCGTCGAAAGAACCTACTATGAAGCAGTGGACATAAGTATGGTTCTTTTGACAAATCCGTTGCAACCTCTTAGATACTGCATGGCGCTTTCCACACCCATGTAGTTGACCGCACCTTATCAGTTTGCTTTAGTCATAGGTTTCTAGCTGGTATTAAAGTATAACTGGCTATATATAGTGTTGGATCAAGAAGAAGGCTAATGCAACCAAAACTAGATCACTTAAGTTATTTTGGTGCTGCATGCAAAGGCTTCCGAAGCTTATCATGGAACTTCCAAAGGTTGTAGTGTTCTTCCGAAGACAAATGGAAAGTCCAACTTTCGAAGACAGAACTCTACTTCCGAAGACAAATGCATACTTCCGAAAGTCAAGAATTAGAAGAATAAAGTAAAGACCACTTCCGAAGTATGATGAAAAGAAGAAGTATTCAAGCCTTGGAAGAAGCAGCCTCTTCCGATGTATAAAGTGGCTTTGAAAGTACTTACTCTTTCCAAAGCCATTTAACCTTCAGAAGACACTGCTATAACCAGTGGACACATGTATGGTCTCTGACACTCCGCTACAGACTTCTGATCCAGCATGGCTTCTTCCTAAAGAACCATGTTGTTGACCATACTTTATTCCGCTATTTACCTTTTCATAATAGTACAATTGCCAACTTTAGTTGGTGACAAAAGGTAAGTCAGGGACATGTCCTGACTACCAAATCTCACATAAGACTTTATCTGAGATACCTTAATTATAGTCTTGTAGTATAGGCTTTAGCTAAAGGATCCCAGCTGGTATCAAGGTATATCCGGCTGTAGATAATATTATATAGGTTCTCCTTGTAAGTCATTGAGAAAAGATAATAATCTGCTTGTAAGAGTCTTTGTATCTTGAGTTGAGAATCAATATATAAAAGTATCTTGAAAATTGTCTTTCTGTGTTCTTAGTTACTTTTCATATTGTGATAAACTCTTATTGATTCTTACCGGACTGTGATTCTAGGTGAGTTTGAGAGAAAACATTTGTGTTTAAATGACAAACACCGATCCTGAAATTGGTATCAGATATTCTCAGGCTCTTGATTGCGTGATCTAACCATCCAAAATCAACATGTTTTTACTCCTCCCTAGCACCCACTCACTCAATGTCCCTTAACAAATCTGAAGTAGAGATGGAGACGATGACCAAAACACCCATCATCACCCTTGAAAACTTCAAGTCTTGGAGTAGAAGAATGGAAGGCTTCATCAGATACCAAGACAGCAAGATGTGGAACTCCATTGCCAATGGACCGTACAAGCCAAAGGTGGCTTCACCTGGTGGAAATGGTGCCATGATAGAAAAAGCTATGGAGGACTATTATGATAAAGACAGAAAGAAGATGGACATCGATAGCAATGCTATGACTATTCTCATGATTGCAATACCGAACTCTATTATGGTGGGGTTCGAGCATTGCAAGACTGCCAAAGAATTGTTTGATGCACTTGCTCAGATGTATTCTTGCTCCAACGACTCAAAGAGGGACTCACTGAAGCAACAGTTCGAGAACTTCACTCATATTGCTGGAGAGACCCTCAGCCAGCAGTACTTCAGGTACATGGATCTTATCTCTTCCCTTCAGTCTGTGAAGATCAATCCTGAACTTAGAGATCTCACTAGAAAGTTCATGAGTGCTCTTCCAAATTAGTGGACATTCTACTGTGTCTCTATCAAGAGAACAGAAAACTTGAACACTATTTCCATGACTGAGCTCTATGGCATCCTTGATGGATACCGTCTAGAGATGGAGAGTAAGAAGGGCCACGAAACAAGCAGACCCATGAGTCTTCCTGCTAGCAACGCTTTGGTGGTTGCTAAAGGATCATTAACCCCTCAACCTCAGCATTTCCTAACTTATGAGCAGCCATCCTGCTCTTCTGGTCCTATATCACTTATCCTGAGACTCCAAGGTCTCAACAGGCTCAACGCAATCCCTTCCAGGAAAGTTGTGCCTTTGTTTCAGGAGGTGGACACTCAGGAGATTTTCAATACTGCTTTGATGATCTTGAGTGTTTTAGCCCAGATGATGTAGAATACGTGGACATTGTCCAGCAGATGGCTCTCTTTACTTAAAGAGCAAAGAAGTTTTTTAAGAGAACTGGAAGGCATTTCCCTGAAAACCCAACTGTCAGCAAGTTCGGGTTTGACAAGAACAGGGCAAAGTGTTACAACTGTAACCAACTGGGTCATTTTGCAAGGGAATGCAAGTCTCCCAAGACCAATCCGGAACCCCACAGGCCTCCACACATCCCTCAACCTTAAAGCTCATGGAGAAGTCGACTAAAACAACCGCAATGGCTCAAGAAGTTGACTGGAGCTTTATGGTACATGATGTGACTCCTACTCAAGCTCTCATGGCCGGAACAGATGATGCCTAGGTATATGAACATCTCTGCACTCCAGCCTGTATAGCTAAAGTTAAACTCTATCAGGATTAAAATATGGAAATCAGATCTGACATTAAGTCTTTAAATATTCTAAAATCTTATTTTAAAAGAGTTGAATCTGACTATCAAATGAAAATTGATGAGTTGGAGAAAACTGTATCTCTTTTGAAACATGAACACACCAACTACAAGGCTCAAATCAAGGATCTGATATCCAAAATGTCTGAGGCTCAAGCCCAGCTTGTCACTGTTGAGGCTCAGGCCAGGAAGCATGCTATCTCTAAGCAAAACTTCCAAGCTATTCTTGCATCATCCTCCCATTCCAAACTCTGTTATCAGAACAAGAGGGGTTAGGAACCAATGAAATTGCTTCACCATATTCCTATGAGTCTATCAGACAGCCTAGATGTGGTACTGAAGAGCAAGAGGCTTCCAACTGCCGACCCTTTCTTTCCAGAGTTAAATGACGAGGCACCAATAGTGGCCACCACTGGGAAGGAATAGGTAGATATACCTATCGCCTCCTGTGATGCTCAAATCCTAACCACTAAAGCCAGAAGAAGCAGAGCTAAAGCTGCTAGGAGAACTGCTAAGAAAGTGGTTGGATCCAAACTGAAGATTGACCCCAAACAGAAGGGTGTCTTTGTCTCAGCTGGATTCCAAGTGTTAGGTACTTCTGATTCAAGAAAGGAATGTAATACCAGCATTCCTATCCTACCAAAGGATCAGAAGTCAAAGGGAAAAGTTGCTGACGAATAAAAGAAAACCAAGAAACAACAACCCTCACTTTCCCAAAAGACTAACATTGAATGCATCATGTGTGGCCTGCAAAATCATATGGCAAAAGATTCTTACTACATTCCTGCAAGCACACATTATGCAAACAATGTTAGAAAAGAAGGAGTCAGGGAAGGTTTCACATTTGGACCCTTCCATACGGTTCAACAGTTGAAGAAGGGAAAGCTAGTCTCCAAAGCCAAGTTGCTTTCAGAAGAAACTTCTTCTTTCGAAGGGAAAATGGCTTCGGAAGCAAAAGCTACTAAGGTTCAGAAGAACAAGAAAGCTCCCTTGAAACCATCCCAGAAGAAGACTGCTTCGGAAGAAAAGGTGGTGAGGAATTCTTCCAAAAAGAGAGACGCTTCGGAAGAAGACCACGCTGCAAAAGCTTCAACAAGCTCATCCTCCAAGATCAGCCAAAGGGTGGACTGGAAGATCAAGGAAGATGTTGCAGCCCAAACCTCTTCTTCAAAGACCTCTGTCGAACCCCTATGCATATCATTTGGTTTACTCATGTTATCTTTGGAAGAACCCAAGACCAATAAAGCTTGGGTTTCTAAACAAAACTGAAATCTCATCTTATGTGCAAGAACATCCATTTGACAAGAAACAACAATGTAAGGATTGTAGATAGTGGATGCTCCAGGCACATGACAGGGAACAGATCTCTCCTTCAACAAGTTCAACATTATGATGGAGGTCCTATCCAGTTTGGAGGTGAGGCTGGAGTATATATTTCTGGCAGGGGGAGTATATCCAATGGTAAGTTAACCGTTGGCAAAGTTAACTTTGTCAAGCAGCTTGAACATAACCTGTTAAGTGTTTCTCAATTCTGTGATCAAAAGCACCAAATGCTTTTCACAAAACATGAGTGCATAATCCTCAATCTAGGGATGACAATTCCTCCAGAATTGGTGCTTCTTAGATCTCCCAGGAAAGGGGATATGTACAAGCTTGATATAAACAATGCTTCCCCAATGGGTGAAGTATCATGCTTTCTTTCCAAAGCTGATAGTGATGAGTCAACACTGTGGCATAAACATATGTGTCATGTAATTTTTAAGAAAATTAATAAATTGGCTAAAAACTTGGTACATGGTTTGCCTAAAAAGGAGTTTTTGTGCAAAGACAACTGTGTTGCATGCCTGAAAGGGAAACAACACAAGACGTCTCATAAATCCAAATGTGTTAACTCTATCTCTACTCCATTGCACTTACTGCACATGGATCTTTTTGGTCCCACAAGTATAATGAGCATTGGAAGGAAATCATATTGCCTTGTGATAGTTGATGATTTTACAAGATTCACATGGGTATTCTTTTTAAGAACTAAAGATGAAACTGCTGAAACATTAAATCTTTTATTTTTTAAATAGAAAATCAAATTGATCACAAGGTTAAAATAATTTGGTGTGATCAAGGGACTGAGTTTAAGAACTTCGTTCTTGACTCATTCTGTAACTCAAAAAGGATTCCCAGACAATATAGTGCTCCCAGGACTCCTCAACAAAACGGTGTTGCTGAGAGGAGGAACATGACACTTATTGAGGCTGCTCGAACTATGTTAGCTTATTCAAAGCTACCTCTAACATTCTGGGCAGAGGCAGTCAGCACTGCATGCTATGTGTAGAACAGAGTTCTTGTAGTTAAGCCCCATGGAAAAACCCCTTATGAGCTATGGAACAAGAGGCCACCGTTCATTGGCTTTCTAAGGTCCTTTGGCAGTAGGTGTGCCATACTTAACAAAAAGGACAATTTAGCAAAATTTGCTAAAAAGTCAGATGATGCTTTCTTTGTTGGATACTCCTCTAGCTCCAAAGCTTACAGAGTATACAACATTAAGAATCAATAATTTGAGGAGTCATCTAATATAATTGTTAATGAGCACACTCCTTGTGTTAGGGGAATGGACCTCATCATATCTTTGATTTAGAATTGTTTCCAAACTATTCTAAACCCTCTTGTGAGAATGTTTCAGCTGGAATAGGTGCTCAAAATGATGCTGATGCTGCTGCTAATGATCAACTATTTGAGCTTCCTAGGCCTAGACCAAATTCTCCGAGTGCTGCAATACACCAAGCTTCCACTATTCACAGATCTGATAGTCTAACTATATCAAGGAATAGTGAAGCTTCAACAAGTGATTCACCTACTGAGCCTCAAAACTCATCAGGTGATCCACTACAACACCAGGCAGAAGGAGGTACTATTTTGAAGGAACAGGAAACTGTTAATACTACTTCACAGCCAACTATTGATGATGTTTCTCATTCATTCAATCAGTCCTCATTGAATGACTTTGAAAAAGCAACTGGACAGAGCGTTCTAGTTCCTGAGCAGAATATGTCTAACCTGGATCTATCTCTACAACTGGAAGTGATTCCTCGTCTTAGGATTCACAACACTCATCCACTGAGACCATCATAGGGAATGTCACTCAGGGTGTGAGAACAAGAGGACAGACTCATCAAGGGAATGTCTGCTTGTACTCATGCTTTCTATCTTCGATGGAACCGAAGAAGGTAGAATATGCCTTGAAAGATTGTAGCTGGATTGAATCGATGCAAGAGGAGCTGCTTCAATTCAAGAGACAGAAGGTATGGAACCTATGTCCGCTACCATCTGGTCAAGTACCTATAGGCACCAAATGAGTTTTCAGAAACAAGAGAGATGATAAAGGCTTGATCATCAAGAATAAGGCAAGACTTGTGGTTCAAGGATACACTCAAGAGGAAGGAATCAATTATACTGATGTCTTTGCACCAGTTGCAAGACTTGAGGCAGTTAGGATTTTCCTTGCTTATGCAGCATCCAAGGACTTCACAGTATACAAACTTGATGTCAAGTGTGCTTTTCTTATGGGGATATAGATATGGAAGTCTATGTATGCCAACCTCCAGAATTTGAAGATCAACAGCACGCCAACTATGTGTGCAAACTAGATAAAGCTCTATATGGGCTGCACCAAGCACCTAGGCTATGGTATGAGACACTCTTCTCAGTTTCTTCTGAAGAATGGCTATACTAGAGGTACAATTGACAAGACACTCTTCATCACAAAGTCTGAAAAGGACATTTTGCTCGTACAAGTCTATGTTGATGACATTATATTTGGTTCCTCAAACGACCAAATGTGTAAGGAATTTGAGAGCATTATGATGAAGTTTGAGATGAGCTCCATGGGAAAAATGTACTTTTTCTTTGGAATTCAGGTAAAGCAACTAAAGGAAGGGTTCTTCATTAATCAATCTAAATATGTCTCTAACATCTTAGAAAGATTTGAAATGAAGGATTGCAAGCCTGCCAAGACACCCATACCTAGAAACCATAATCTATGTCCTGATCCCGAGGGGGAGGATACTGATCAACATCAGTACAGGGCAATTATTTGTTCTCTGATGTATCTAACAGCCAGTAGACCTGATATCATGTTTGCTACTCGCATTTGTACAAGATATCAGGCTGCTCCTAAGGTGTCTCACCTAGCTGCTGTTAAGAGAATCCTCAAATACCTCAAAAGAGCACCTAAACTAGGTCTCTGGTATCCTAGAAACAAGGATTTCAATCTTTATGGATACTCTGACAGTGACTATAGAGGCTGCAACATTGACAAGAAATCAACATTAGGAGGATGTCAATTTCTTGGTGGAAGGATCATCTCATGGCAATGCAAGAAACAATCATGTGTCTCTACATCAGCTGCTGAAGCTGAATACATTGCTGCTACTAGCTGTTGTGCTCAACTGCTATGGATTCAAAATCAGATGTTAGACTATGGATTCAACTTTATGAGTACTCCTATCCATATTGACAACAATAGTGCTATCTCCATTACTGAAAATCCGGTGAAGCACTCCAAGACTAAGCATATCAACATCAGGTATCATTTCATTAGAGATATTCATGAGAAAAAATCTAATCAGGTTAATCAAAGTTGACTCAAATGAACAATATGCTGATCTGTTTACCAAAGCTTTTGATGAACAAAGGTTTAAGTATCTGATAACAGCTATTGGGATGATAAACATTGATTAATCTGATCTTTTTTGAAAACCTTTTTTATATGTAAGTCTTGTGTCAATACAATTTAAGCCATGTTACAAGAAATTCTCTTTGAAATTTTCTACGTGTAAATTCCTTCCGAAGAGAAATTAACCGTCGGAAGACATTCTCATATTTTCCGAAGCATAATTTCTCAAAGGATAACTTTATTCTGGGAAGAATTTTTGGCCTCGAAAGAAGTGATTGATTGTACATCAGATCTACTTCCGAAACTTACAAATTCTCTATTCGGAAGCAACTCTAACCTTCGGAAGCAAAGATTTGGCTTCGGAAGTAAGAATTTCCTTCGGAAGACAAGTTACCTTCGAAAATGTTTTACACTCGGAAGAGAGATTTCACTGTGTAACGTAAAATTTATTGGGCCCCACACTGTAAAAAGCAAAGATTTTGTTAATGATGTTGGATTATTTAACTGATTTTTAACCTTACCGCCACTGTCATTTCATCCACTAAACCATCACATCACCTTATCCTAACCCCCATTACCGTCATTCCACAATCTTTTAATTAATCTCGACTATTCAATTTCACTCTCTTACTTGCAAATTTTACAGCCCTAGAAATTTCTCCTACTCAACTTTACCCAGCTCAAATCATCCACATTCAACTTTCCAAATGGCCTTCAACCCTCAGCACAACCAAGTCGCACTTCTTCATTCATCAAGAGATGCTGACTTCTCAGATATCATCTCCTTTCTAACCCAATTTTCTTATTACACCACTCTGACTGTAAACCCCACAATTTACTCAAACCATATGTCTGAATTTTGGGCAAATGGTCAGATTGAAACCGTAAACGGGTTCGTGTCATTCGATCGAGCATCTGTGGCCAGGAGTTGGTCATTTCTGAACAATCATCAGGGAGCATTTAGAGCTTCATGATGAGGGCGCTCCAAAGGAATTCCCCAAAGCAGATTTGGACGTTTCTTATCTCCATATGGGATATGGTGGAGACATTAGCAGGTCAACTGTCTACAATTTAACTTCTCATACAAATGGAAGTCCTGCTACATGTGGTCCTTCACTGCTTGTCAAATAAAATAGGGGATGGGATCAAATCCCATATGAACTTGGGTGCCTGTTCATGGGTTGGTGAAACGCCTCAGCTTCAAGTATTCAAGATTTGTGTTGACTAACCTCATGGGAAATCTTCCGAAGGACACATTCTTCATGTATCCCAGGTTTCTCTAGCACATAATCAACTGCGAGCTGGACCAGAGCAACCTGTCTGTGCAGCTGCTCTATCTGCTCCTCAAATGAGGCTGACCATCTTCAAGACTTTGAAGAGAGTGTCCACCAACTTCAACGAAAGAGATACTACACTTCTTCCAGGTATGACTGAGCCAACGGCTCCTTGCGACATCCCTGTTAACCCCACAGGTGATGAACCCACACCAGCAACTACCCCCACAATGCCAACACTACCTTCTCACCCATCACCATCACTTATTAGAGATGCCCCAAACGAACCCTTGTTCAATCTACTCTGATTGAACAAGCCCCTCCTGTTCAAACCAAAAAGACTAGAGTAGAAACATGGGCTCCCACTCAGTCAGAGGTCTCTCCATCCTTCTCTTTTGACCTCAATTTAGGTCTTGAGTCTCCTTAGTCCAGACCTATGAGCCCACAACCCAAGCTGAAAGCCTCAGGGTGAGTCTATACTCCCTTAAGCAGCAAACAAGGGACAGCCCCACTAGAGGCTCAATGCCTGTAGACATTGACCAAAGTCCCGGGTCAGTAGGTTTACCCATCCTATCTTTTAGTGACCTTTTGTTTAAAACTGATGAAGAGATAACATCTCTCCATGGCAATGAAGTTGATCTACAACACCCTCTCCAAGATCAACAGAGCCCGGAGAAATCCTTTATCTCTAGCCCCCATCAGCAACCAACTACCGAGGTGAGTCCCACTGATGTGGAGGGGACTCATGTAGATTCAACTGCCACTATAGAAGGTGCCTCAATAGACCTTGTGGACAGTGGTAACATTTCTCATACTGAATCTATGGCAACCGAGCCCTTTGATGACTCTGAAAGAGACATCATTGAGCATGGGAAACTAGGGTGCCAAGAAACCACATCTGGTGGTGAGGCTAAACATACTAGGTATGTTACTCATCTCCCCGTGATTCTTCGAAAGAAGATGAGGGAAGCATGCAACTCCTCATTCAAGATCTTCTTTCTAAAGTTTCAAACCTGGAATCTTAGGTTAGGACTTTAGAGGCAAGATCTGCCACTCAGCAACTTGAGATTGACAATCTCAAGGCTCAACTAGCTGAGAAATAGACACAGAGTTCTGTTAGGCATGTACCTATTCAGGTCTCCCTGACTTCCTCCTCCAGCTCATCTAGCTCTCAAGATGATGCTACCAAAAGGGGAGAATGTTCAAAGACAAACACACAAGGAACCATTGAGCCGGCCTTCCACTTCAACATCATCCTCTCCCATCATCTCTGTGCCTGAAACATCTCAAGTCACTCTTGAGATTGATCCAAGGATGTTCAATGATCTCAACAGACTCTTCACGAAGTTTCTGTTAGGATCTTCCTTTGAGCAGCCAAGCCATGATGCTGCAATGATATACTTTGGAGCAGAAGAGCTTCAAAGGTTGACTGCACCTTCTATCACTATGGAAGAAGTTGGTCAACCTAAGGTCCTCATGGAACCTAAGATTCAATTCGAAGGGGAAATAGGAACTGATGGCCCAGCAACTGAAACAGTTGGGACAGAATCTGCATCTCCTTTAACTTCCGAAGCTGAAGTTAAAGCCTTGGAAGAACAAGCTGAATCTTCCGAAGCTGAAATGGAAGCTGCGGAAGGACTGTTCAAAATGTCTGAGGAACTGATCATCACAGATGCTATCCTGGAAATGGCATCTGAAATGAGCAGTGAGGACTTTCCTATTGCACCTCCATCTTAGACACCATCTGACTCTTTCACAATCAGAAACCTTTCTCCAAGAACCACCATAGTCAAGATCTTCAAAGGATAAAGGAAAAAGGAAGATGACTGTGGAAGAGCTTCAGGAAGAGGAGAAGATTGAGAAACTTAAGAACAAAGTAGAGTTCAGACTGAGAAGTTGCTAGCTGCCAGCACAAAAGCAGCTGCTCCAATTAGGAGGTGGTCATCAATAAAAGAAGAGTGCAGATCATTGACCAGCTCATTGAAATGGGAGCTGCCAATGAAGAAACACTCTGTTACCATTAGAGGAGTTGTAGCTGAGGAATGCAACCAGGCTAAGACTTGAAGAATGCAACCAGGAGACTTGAAAAAGAAGCCAGGTTGGCCTTAGAGGTAAGGAAAAGAAACAAAGGAGGCTGAATTGTAGCTGAGGAGAGACAGGATAAACTTCCTACTCTCCAGCGGCTTTGATCTTCAAGAACTCTCTCCACACAATGATGATACGATCCTTTGGCTTTACAACAAAGAGCAGGATCAAAGGAGAAAGAAAGGAAGAAGGCTGCAAAAGAAAAGGCCAGAGAGAAGAAGAAGAAAGAAGAAGAGGCTAGGGTCACTGCCTCCAAGAAGCTTACTAAGAAAGCCTGGATGAAGGACTATCTTCGGGCTCATGGCTTCTCTGGTAGGCAGGTGGGTCCTATGTCTGAAAGGATACTCCAACGGATTGTCAGTGAAATTAAGGCTTACATCCGGATGGGGAAAAGGAAAGATAACTATAGAAGGGTAAAAGGGATGACCTTCACTGCTTCTACCCAACCACAACCTGAACCTTCACCCTCACCATTCACCATTAAACCTGAACCTTTCCCCCCGAACCCACATCACTACCCACTACTACTCCCTCACCTCAACCACCAAACTTCCTATTATCCAACCAAAACACTAGCCAGAACCTCTGAAGCTAAACCTACCCAATTACCATCCAAACCATCCCTTCAGCCTCTACATCTCTCCCATGAGGAGTTTAAGGCAATCAAGATGAAGCTCACTAATTGCCCTACTTGAGCGAAGTCTCCTGTGTAGAAGACTCCGTTAACATTACCTATGTAGACGGGTCTTTAAGTTCCCTCACAAGAGACAGATTCCTTGATTGCCTAGAGGAACTTTGGACCAGGCTGCAACACTTTTGGGTCTCAATTCAGACTCATTAAATGAGGAAGAAAAGAAGCTCAGAAGGAAACTGGTGACTCTGCTGGATACAAGAAAAGAGGATAAGATTCCTAGTCAGTCTCTTGTGCCTAGAAGGAATGTAATCCAGTGGAGGTTCGATGAACCTTCTCACAACTTTGTTGCGGAAAGAGAGAATGGTGAAGTCAACAGACTCAATGCAACCTCTCTGTACACTCCAGTAGATTCGACATTGCTGAGTTAGCAAAGAAGCCATTCTCCAACCCTTCCAACTCTGAAACTGCTGCACTCGTCAGAAATCATCTCTGCAATCTTCATTTAGCTGAGCTAACTGCAAAAGCAAAGATTAAAGAAGAGTTGAAGTTGAGAATACAGGAAGACAAGGAAAGATCTGCCACCAAAGGTGCTGCATTTCTACAGATGGTGGAAAGTCCTGAATTGGAACCTATAGTTGATGGGAATATGATTACAGTTCCCATCAACTAACTCTTTTCAGAGGGCAACAACAAAGGGTACATGTTATCCAAGGTGACAGACTGGATTTCCTATCTACCAAGGATCTGTACAAGCTTCTCAGCACCACATGAGGTAAGAACAAGGAGACAGACAAATATTTGCTCTCCTTGGTGCTGAAAGTTTTGAGAAGTCAAGATAAGTGAAGTTTTGGTAGCATCAGCCTAGGGGGAGTTGTTGGATCAAGAAGAAGGCTAATGCAACCAAAACTAGATCACTTAAGTTATTTTGGTGCTGCGTACAAAGGCTTCCGAAGATTGTAGAGTTCTTCCGAAGACAAAGGGAAAGTCCAACTTCCGAAGACAGAACTCTACTTCCGAAGACAAATGCATACTCCGATGTTCAAGACTTAGAAGAATAAAGTAAAGACCACTTCCGAAGTATGATGAAAAGAAGAAGTCTCCAAGCCTTGGAAGAAGCAGCCTCTTCCGATGTATAAAGTGGCTTTGGAAGTACTTACTCTTCCGAAGCCATTTAACCTTTGGAAGACACTGCTATAACCAGTGGACACAAGTATGGTCTCTGACACTCCGCTGCAGACTTCTGATACAACATGGCTTGTTCCTAAAGAACCATGTTGTTGACCATACTTTATTCCACTGTTTACATTTTCATAATAGTACACTTGCCAACTTTAGTTGGTGACAAAAGGTAAGTCAGGGACATGTCCTGACTACCAAATCTCAGATAAGACTTTATCTGAGATACCTTAACTATAGTCTTGTAGTATAGGCTTTAGCCAAAGGATCCCATCTAGTATCAAAGTATATCCGGTTGTAGATAGTATTATATATAGTTCTCCTTGTAACTCATTGAGAAAAGATAATAATCTGCTTGTAAGAGTCTTTGTATATTGAGTTGAGAATCAATATATATAAGTATCTTGAATATTATCTTTCTGTGTTCTTAGTTACTTTACATATTGTGATAAACTCTTATTGATTCTTACCCGAGTGTGATTCTAGGTGAGTTTGAGAGAAAACATTTGTATTTAAGTGACAAACACCGATCATGCAGATAGTAGTGTATATAGTTTCTTATTGTAACTCTATTAACATGCTTCTAAGAGTCTTGTAACACATTGAGTTGAGAAGTAATATATACAACTATCTTGAAAAACATATATGTGTTTGTTTGCTTAGTATATTATTATCAATTGTAAAGGGCTTCTACATCATCAAATTGAGTGCGACTTAGTGAGTTTGAGAGATAATATTTGTGTTGTGTGACCAAACCAGATCCTGCAGTTACTTTAGAAGATTTGACAAAAGCACTAGGGAAATCTCTAAGTGTCAAATCTTCCGAAGCCAAAGACCATTTCTTCCAAAGCCAAAGATGAAGTCTTCTAAAGCTTCAAGACAAAGTCTTCCAAAGTTAAGAGAGTGTTTTATTCCGAAGATAGAGAAGACATGCTTTCTCTGACAAGCTTTTGACAAAATCTAAACAATTTTTCACTACCATCTCTGATGACTCACCAACTTATACAAGCTGGTGATATCTCCATACTTTTTTGAACTTTAGATTAACATCTTAGAGTATGTAAGTTTCTACTTTTTTTATTTTTATCCTTTTTGTAATAGATAAGGATGTGAGATATAGCATGTCATAGTCACTAGTTAAAAAGCAATCTTTTTTACTTTACATTGATCTTGTTGTCTAGATTAGTGTTCCAGTTGGCCTTTAAAGTATGGCTGGCTATAGGATGTAGTATAAAGTATCTCATGTACTAATTCTTAGGACTAAGCCTTGTAACACTTTTAAAACACTTGAGAGTAATATACATCATTCCTAAAAACCAATTACTTGTCTTCTGCTTGTGTTATTTACTCTTGTTCTTTGTTTCATTTGTCGGCTCTCTGTTTGATCTATTAAGTATTTTGTCACTCCAACCCTATGAAACTGTTACATCACCTTAACCAGTTCTACACATCATCAACAGGATAATCCTTATTAATAAAATAACATAGCTTTACCCATGTTAGGATTATATTAAGCTTTATCAATAACTTTTCTAAAATACTTCTTGTAGAATTCAGGCTTATTAAATAAACATTTGTGAAACTAAATGAAATACTCACTAGTAATCTTCGCTTCTTTATTCTCTTATTATTATTAATAACAATATTTAGCAATTTGAATCTCCTTAGTTGTCCGATTTGATTTAGTGCATCATAGCTTGTTCATGTTGTTCAATGAATGGGGAAAGTATAACCAAATTTTGCATAGATTTTCAACAATACCTAATTTTTGATACCTGATTTTCGATGTTTAATTATCATTTCAATCTCCAAGTATCCTACACAAGATTGGTGCACGTTCAGTGCTAAGTGCTAAAATATTTTGACTAAAACATAAACTTAAACTTCAAGACTAATAGTCAAATAAATACATGTTGATACATATGTACCTAATTTAGGAGCTTTTAATGTAAAATGTCTATCATGTCTTACATATGTAATGAATGGGTATGAATGAAATACAATATGTGGTTAATGCTTTTAATGTTTAATATTTCATTGTTTATTGTGTAATAACGCATATTGAACTAACTATATAGGTTTGTTGTTGTTATACATAATTCTTAGTCAATAATAATTATTAAAAAACATGTTCAAACTTGATCGTATGAAGTCCACATGCGAATGGACCATGCTAATGGACCATACGCATAAATACATCATGCTAATAGACCAGTCGCACAACCGAACCAGCAGATTGGATGAGTCCCATAATTGAGACATAAGATTGACTCAATCGCATGACTGAACCTTCAGTCCTGCACATGGATCAATCGCATGATTCAGTCTTACGATTAGAAGACCCTAATCTATAAATACCACCTAATTTGTTGAAAAACGTAACAATTCGAAAACCTACACACATAATCGTACCCTAGCCGTCCAGAGGCTCAATAAAACCTGTTTGAAGTTCATAGATCGTAGTTGATCTTGTTCTAATCATTCTTAACGTTTCTTTAATCTTTAGATTGATCTGAACTGTGTTCTCACTGACTGGATCGCCAATCAAATAGGATTCCACACTATTTGATCTGGTATACGCGCAAAATCAGTTAGTACTACGTATGTACACGGTCCCTAAGAATATATAATTTAAGGAATGTATAAAATGATACAATTGAAGATGTTTAACGTTAAGAAAACTTGAGATTAAATAATCCTCAAACCAAACTAAATCATGTACATTATGGAACCTGGACAATTATACGAGCATGAAGTAAGCAACAAACATAAGAGACTTAGAATTGAACCTCAAGAACAATCACTAAACTTGAACTATACAAACAATATTCTATATTAAAATAAAATGGGTTAGACGTTAAGGATTGGACTACGTGGATTACAATTAATCAGGTTTTCTCAACCTTTAGTGATCCTGATTGGTTATGATAACCATACTTATTTACTGATACTTATTTGTGGATCTTTGGACTATGCAACTAATAAGATGAAATTCACCATATTTTTATGTTTTACCTAGGGGGAATGGTTTTCAAAGGTTTTGACAATTCTATGCTTTCAAATTATTTGGACTTGGATTGGACTAAAATGTGTGCTTTGAGTCACAAGATTGAGTCTAGATTTTCCATTATGAGTATGTGTTCTTGTACTTAAGTCATTGTGATATGTTTCGTGATTCACTTCAATGTTCACTCCTTCTTCAATCATCTCTTTCTCTTGAAATTAAACTCACGTATCCAAGCTACACTTCTTACCTACAGGATAAATTCTTCACTAAACTCAAAGTTGATCATGCCTAATATGACATATGCCTGTATGTGCATATCCTTCAAGTCATTGATAAACCCCATGCCATGGCTTATAAGAGACAGAAGTATGAAGCAAGGCAGTTGAATGGAACAGAATTCAAGAAGTGAGTGAGTTGAGAATGTCTGAGCAAGATGAGTCAGAGATAGTCCACAACAAGAATGCCTTGGAAACTCTCACAATAGAAGAAGATATTTTGGGATTGAGCTTTTATACACTACAAAATATATGCAGAATGGAGATCAAGTACAAGTATGATAATCAAAAGAATGCATTATGATATTTCAATAATAAAATGTTGTGAAGGGTCAAGGAGCTCTAAGTTTTGTAAACCTGATTACAAGTTGCTTAGCCTAAGGGGGAGTGTAGAGATTAATGAAGAGGCTGATGCAACTCAAACATCCAAAGTCTATCCTGCATGCTGCACAAGTGCATTGAATAAGAATGCTTAGGAAGGTTCACACATGCAACTGAAAAGAACTTTAAGTGTGAAATCTTCTAAAGCCAAGACCAATATCTTCCGAAGCCAAAGATGAAGTCTTCTGAAGCCTTAGAGACAAAGTCTTCCGAAGCTTCAACTCATGAAGATAGATTTTTCCCAAAGACTTTTGACACATGCTTTATCTGATGTACTTTCACATAAAGCTGGACACCTTTTCGATGCATCTTTGTAATGTCACCAACTTACATGAGTTGGTGAAAAGGTCCATGCTTTTGGTAATTGTACATTGAGGCCTTGAGTCTGTAACTTTCTACTTCACGTACTTTATCCTTTTATAATAGATAAGGATGTGAGCTATGGCATGTCATAGTCACTAGTCAAAAGGCAATCTGCCTTTTGACTCTACAATTGATTTTGTTTGTGTCTAGTCAATTGTATCCAGCTGGCTTTCAAAGTATAGCCGGCTGTAGAATGTAGTATAAGTATCTCATGTTCTTGTATCTTTCCCTTATGCTTCGAAACACTTGTAATAGAACATAGAGAAAGCAATATACTGCATTCTTGAAAACCATATACAATTGTTCTATTGTTCTGTCTCTTATATTACTTGTGTTCTTAGTGTCTCACTTGTGGTTAATCCAGTTTACTGTTTGATTAAGTTTGGTTAATCTCCTATTGTTATACTGTGTTGTAAGTGACCCCCTTCACCGGTCCTGCATTTGATATCAAAGCATTCCAGGCTCTTGATATAAGATCTCACCATATTAAGATCCCTCACATACACAAATACTCAACTTTTCAAATGGCAGCCATTTCTAAGACTGATATGGAAACTGGAACCATGAACAAGTCCCCACTGATCACTCTTGATGAGTTTGATACCTGGTGTTTGAGAATGGAAGGTTTCATGAGGTCTCTTGATTCAAGAATGTGGGAGTCTATTGAAAATGGACCTTTCATACCTAGCACCCCCTCTGCTACTGGTGCTGGTATGATCCCCAAGGATGTGGCTAACTACTCTAATGAAGATAGGAAGAGAGTAGAGAATGACATAAAAACCATGACAGCCCTTCAAACTGCCCTTCTAAACTCTGTGTACAGAGGTTTCAAGAAGTGCAAAATAGCTAAGTAGCTGTGGGATGCACTAAAACTGATGTATGAGGGTTCCTTTGAAGCCAAGGAGAACAAGAAGGATCTCCTGAAGCAGCAGTTTGAAAACTTCACCTTCAAAACAGGTGAAACCATGACTCAGCAATACATCAGGTATGTTGACATTGTGGATATCCTTGTGGATGAAGGAGTTTCTCTTGAGAACAGAGACATTGTAAAGAAGTTCATGTCCTCACTTTCTAGGCAGTGGACACACTACTGTGTGGTAATCAAGAGGACTGAAAATCTCAAAACTCTTACTGTGATAGAGTTATATGGGATTCTTAGTGGCTACCAGATGGAGATGAACATGCAAGGTTCATCTGGAAACTCCAACAATCAAATGGGTTCAGCCCTACATGTGGTTGAAAGGGATAGCATAGAACCCAAACATCATCTCATATGCTATCCTGACAACTCACCAAAGAATCCTTTCAGCACCTTCCCAAAGACACCAAGGGAGAACTACACTCAAGGAAGCCCATTCCAAGATACAAGCTCTTCGCAAGCTTTTGTGTCTTCTGATGAAAGCGATGGTAACTCACTTTTCACTCTTGAAGACCTGGACTGTATTAATCCAGATGATCTAGAATACATGGAAATAGTCCAGCAGATGGCTCTTCTCAATCACAGAGCCAAGAAGTTCTACAAGAGGACTAGAAGGAAGTTTCCAAGCAATGCAACCAGTGGAAAGTTTTGCCTGGACAAAGGCAAAGTCAAGTGTTACAACTGTAACTTAATGGGCCACTTTGCCAGAGAGTGTAAGGCACCTAAAACAAGTGGTGGCCAAACACAGTCTAGACCTAACAACACTAACAAAGCTCTCCATGATGAGAAGTCAAAGCAGCAGGTTGCTATTGCTGTTGAAGAAGAAGGCTTTGATTGGAGCTTTCCGGTGGAAGATGCTTCTCCAAACCAAGCATTGATGGCAGATCATGATAAAGCCAAGGTATTGGAACATCTCTGTACTCCTGAATGCATTGCTAAAGTCAATAGGTACAAATCCTTTAATTTGGAGATGAGATCTGATCTTGAGTCCTTAAACATTTTAAAATCTGATTTTTGAAAGTCTGAAAATGATTATAAACTGAAGATAGAGGACCTAGAGAAAACCATTTCAGTTCTAAAACATAAACACATAGATTTTACGACTCAAATCAAAGATCTCATAACCAAGTTGAGTCAGTCTTAAACTGAGCTTGTGATCAGCAAAGCCAGGGCAGAAAAGAGTGTTCATGAAGAAGAGACCTTCAAGAACACGATATCCACATCACTACATAACAAGGTGTGCTATCAAAATAGGCAGGGACTGGGATCAAATGAGATAGCTCCTCCACACATAATCTTGTCTATAAGACCTCTTAGGTGTGAAACTTGTGAAGAGGAGCTTCCTCTCATAGATCCTATGAGTGAAGAGGATGAAGAAGAGATAATGAAGAATTCATTTGAGAAGAATGAAGAGGAGGATTCTAAGAAGGGCCACTATCCTTTTGAGGAGAAGAAGAAGACTGTGATGACTAAGTCCATGAGAAAGAACTTGATCAGAAAGAGCAAAAGAAAAGCAAGTAGGCTCAACAGATCAAGGCTACTTTTGGCTCTAAGCATAAACAAGTTTTCATCTCTGCTGGATTTGAATTAGTAAGGACTGAAGACATCAACCAAACCCCTTCTGCTAGGAGTTCTGGTTCTTGTTCAAATCATCTTAGTAGCAAGAAGAAGACTGGTCTGCTGTGTACCACTGCTGCACAGCCTGGACCATCAAACCCCAAGAACAGTTCCCAGCCCAAAAGGACTATCTCAGCATCTGCAAAGATGAAGGTGGAGAAGGGATGTGACCAAAGATAGTCTTGTTCCCAGCAGAAGACACGTGTGAAGAAGAAAATAATGTGTGTCATGTGAAGTACAACTCACATTGCTAAGGATTGTCCATACAATCCAAAGGTACTGTCCATATGACCAAGACAAAAACATCAAAGAGTTCCATGAAGATTCAAGCTTCGAAAGGAAAATTTGTTTCCTTCAGAAGCTCCAAATCTAAGAAGAAGGCAAGTGGAAAATTACCCTCAGAAGAGAACTTAGTCTCGGAAGAAAGGAGTTCTTCCGAAGCACTGAAGTCTGTTGTAGTGTATGCAGAATCTTCCGAAGGTTCATTCTTCAAAACTTCTAAAGTTCCAAAAACTTCTTAAGTTTTGAAGGTCAATCCAGGACTCCAAAGATGGTGTGGAAGTCTAAGAAAGACCAAGTGATTGAGAATTCTCCATCAACAACAGCTAAAGATCCTCTCAGCACAACCATAGGAACTATTACTGTTGCATTACCTTCTGTTTCTAAGCCCAAGAAAAGCAAGGCTTTGGTTTCCAAATGTAACTAATCCTTTTCTTTGTGCAGGGAAGCTCAAGACAAACAAGAATGTCTGGATCATTGATAGTGGCTGTTCCAGGCACATGACAGGCAATAGGTCACTACTCTAGAACATTGAGAGGATTGATGGAGGACTAGTTGCTTTTGGAGGAGATGAAGGTGGTTACATTTTATGAAGGGGCATGATCACAAATTTTAAGCTCGCCATTGAAAAGGTAAACTTTGTCAAAGAGCTTGGGTACAATCTTCTGAGTTTATCCCAATTTTGTGATCAGAGTCATAACATGCTCTTTACTGAGCATGAGTGCATTGTTCTCAAGCCTGGTGTGGTCATTCTTCATGAGCATATCCTACTTAGAGCCCCCATGAAAGGGAACATGTACAAGATGGATTTGCAAGAAACATCTCCCTCTGGAGAAGTTTTATGCTTTCTGTCTAGAGCCAATAGTGATGAGTCTTTCCTATGGCATAAAAGAATGTGGCATGTAAACTTTAGGAACATGAATAAATAAATTAAGAATGATTTGGTAACTAGAATACCAAAGAAAGAGTTTACAAGTGATGATCATTATGTTGCATGCTTGAAAGAGAAACAACATAAGATATCTCACAAGCCTAAAGAAAGAAACTCCATCACTACACCTATACACTTGTTACATAATGATCTATTTGGCCCCACAAGTGTAATGAGTCTATGAAGGACCTCTTATTGTTTAGTGATCAAAGATGACTTTACAAGATTCACTTGGGTCTTCTTCCTTAGAACTAAGGATGAGACTCCTAAGATTCCGAAGAATTTCATCTTAAAGATTGAGAATTAATCTGATCACAAGGTCAGGATCATAATATTTGATCAAGGAACTAAATTTAAGAACCAAATCCTAGATACATTTTATGATAAAAAAAGGTATTACAAGACAATACAGTGCTCCCAGGACTCCTCAACAGAATGATGTTGCTGAGAGGAGAAACAGGACACTGATTGAAACTGCAAGATCCATGTTGTCTGACTCTAAGCTGCTCATCACCTTCTAGGCAGAAGCAGTCAACCCTTCCTACTATGTGCAGAACAGAGTTTTAGTGTTCAAGACTCATGGCAAGACTCCTTATGAACTTTGGCACAAAAGGAAACCTTTCATTACCTTTCTCAGGTCATTTGGATGTCCTTGCACAATCTTGAATACCATAGATCAAATTTCCAAATTTGCTGAGAAATCAGATGATGGCACTTTATTGGATAGTCTTCTCAAGTTAAGGCTATACAATCTTAGAACTAAAACTGTTGAGGAGTCAACCAATGTGACTTTCAATGAACACACACCTTGTGTGGTTGGTTCTGGTCCTGATTGGCTATTTGATCTTGATTTAGTTACCAACTGTTTTAACAAATCTTTTGAGAATGTTTCAGGATCTGCAAAAAATCTAATATAGGTGATCCTGATCCTAGATTTGAGCTGAGAAGATCTTCAAGTCACACATCATCAGCTCCAGTTGGAACTACTTCTACAAATGAGGTCTCTATCAGCACTACAATGATAAACTCAGCTGATGCATTTGGGGTTCCTTCAAATTCCAGCTCAAAGGCTCCACAACCAAATAAGTATACCTCAAAGGTGGAAGACAACAATGGTGGTGGTGACAGTGATCAAGAATGTCTTAATGCTACTAACCACACCATAGCTGAGAACATCAATGATGTCACACACTGCTTGGATCAAGTTTCTCTTGAAAAGTGTGATGATGTGGTAGGAGAAACATCCATACCAGATCTAAATTTCTCTAATTTAGATCTTTCTCAGCAACTTGATGTGATCCCTCAGCTTAGGATCCACAAGTCTTACCCTACCACAAACATCATTGGAGATGTTGTCATAGGAGTAAGAACAAGAGAACAAACCCATGAAGCAAATGTTTGTCTTCACTCTTCTTTCTTATCCCAGATAGAGCCAAAGAAAGTTGATGAGGCTTTAAAGATGGAAGTTGGGTTGAGGCTATGCAACAAAAGCTGCTTCAATTCAAAAGGCAGCAATTTTGGAACCTTGTCCTCTTCCTCATAGGAAGACTACCATTGGAACCAAATGGGTGTTTAGGAATAAGAAAGATGATAGAGGCATTATCATCAAGAACAAAGCTAGACTAGTTGTTCAAGGGTACACACAAGAATAAAGGATTGACTACACTGATGTCTTTGCTCCAGTAGCAAGACTGGAAGCTGTTAGGATATTCCTGGCACTTGTTGCATCCAAGAACTTCAAGGTCTTTCAGCTTGATGTAAAATATGCCTTTCTGTATGGAGTGATTGATGAAGAGGTATATGTCAAATAGCCACCTGGTTTTGTAGATCCTGATCATCATGATTATGTCTGCAAGCTTGACAAAGCTCTTTATGGGCTGCATCAGGCACAAAGGAAGTGGTATGAGACACTGTCTGAGTATCTTTCCAAACATGGATACAGGAGAGGTGCCATAGATTGAACTCTCTTTATCAAAGGACAAGGAAATGACATTGTGTTAGTTCAAGTGTATGTGGATGACATCATCTTTGGTTTAACTAATCTAAAGCTCTGCAAAGACTTTGAGAAGCTGATGAAAGACAAATTTAAAATGAGTGCCACAGGGGAACTCAATTTCTTTCTGGGAATTCAAGTGAAGCAAGTTGAAGATGGCATCATCATAAGTCAGTCAAAGTATGTTCAGGACATACTCAATAGATTCAACATGACTGATTGTAAGCTTACTAAGACACCCATAGCTAAAAACCACTCCCTTAGACCTGATCTTGAGGGGGAGTGTGTAGATGAACACTTATACAGGGCTATGATTGGGTCTCTTATGTATCTTACTACTAGCAGGCCTGATATTATGTTTGCTACATGTATTTGTGCAAGATATCAAGCCAAACCTAAGATGTCTCACCTCATCACTGTCAAGAGGATTCTTAGATACCTCAAAACTGCCTCAACACTTCGTTTATGGTACCCATAGAATCCTAACTTCAATGTGTATGCTTATACAGATAGTGATTATGGTGGTTGCAACATGACTGCAAAGTCTACATCTGGGGATGTTAGTTCCTTGGTGGAAGGGTTGTCTCATGGCAATGCAAGAAACAATCATGTGTCTCTGCATCAACTGCTAAAGCTGAATACATTACTGCTGCAAGCTGCTGTGCTCAAGTGCTATGGATTCAGAATCAGATGCTGGACTATGGGTTAAACATTAAGAAGACTCCCTTCACATAGACAACAATAGTGATATTTCAATCATAGAAAATCCTGTGTAGCACTCGAGGACCAGACACATCAATATCAGGTAACATTTAATAAGAGATAACCATGAAAAGGGATTAATTAAACTAGTCAAACTTCACACAGATGAACAATATGCTGATATGTTTACAAAGGCTTTCGATGAACAGAGATTTAAATATCTAATATCACCTATGGGGATGATCAACATTGAGTAAGTTTTTCTTAAAACTAATTCTTATTATTTCTTAAAATATGTGTGTCATAAGTTGTCTACTTCATCACTTTCATAAGCTCATGTTTTCTTGGGATGAAATTATCTTTTTGTTGAAGACTTTCCTTAGATTTTTGACAATTTTTGATCCTTCGGAAGTTATGCTTTTAATTTCGAAAGCAAATCATGCCTTTAAAACAAATAATTGTCTAAAAAATTTACCTTTGGAAGAGGATTTTAATCTATCTTCCGAAGCTTAAATACTTGTCTCAGACACTTATTCATTTTTAAGGCCTATTTTCTTCGAAGCAAAATTTACTTTCGAAAGCTTTGTGTTTTATATACAAAGCAATCAGGTTTTAATTTCTCTTCCAAAGCAAAATTTTCAAAACTCTCAGGAAACTCTTCCAAAGTCATTCTAGCTTCGGAAGCTTTCTAAATTAAAACTCCAAAAATAATTTACCTTCAGAAGCTTTTTGATTTCCAAGAAAACTACTTTTTGAGCAAAAGTAAACTACTTTTTCAGAGGTGGGGCTGACATCCGGATTTCAAAGTTTATCCTCTTTCATCAAACTTTATCTGAAATCCCTCTCACATATAAACCCAACGGTTCCCCCCTGTTTCTATCATCTGTTCTTCCTCCATACCTAAAACCCAAATTCTCTGTGAAATTTCTTTCTTCCTTCTTTCTTCATCTTTAAGCTACCTCACAATAGCCAATCTCGCTAACAGAAATGATCCCAACTTTACCATGCAGCTACACATGCAGCATAATCAGGTTGCTCTGTTAAGCTCTGAGAAAGATCCTCATTTCTCAGAGGTTTGTCGATTCTTAGCTTTGTCAAATTACTTCACCTCCCTAATCATTGATCCTCCTCTCTATGAGGATCAACTTCTTGATTTCTGGAAGACCTGCCAAGAGGTCATAATGGACGGGGAGAAGGCACTGTCTGCCATGGTGCATGGGAGAACAATCTTCATCACTCCGGCCATCATCAGAAGGCATCAACACCTGGATGATGAAGGTGAGGTGTTCTTCCTAAAGGAAGTTGTTAATCATTCCTTCAAGCAGATGAGATATGAGGGAGATTTCTCTGTAAAGACCTTTAGGAAAGGGAAGGTCTCATTCTAATGGAGATTCCTGCTCTATGTGGTCATCCACAGCTTGTCAAACAAGCATGGTGGATGGGACCAGATTCCTAAGGATCTCTCCTTCATCATCCATGGAATGGTTCAAGGGGTCAAGTTTAGGTATTCTCAGTTTGTTATACGAACTTGCTTGCTAGCTTAGACCCCTTAGAATATTATATGTTTCCTAGATATGTCCAGTACATTCTTAACTGTGAACTAGGCACATAGTTAAGGGAAACAGGTAACATTCTTAAACTGAGACAGATGAAGCCTGGCATCTTTAAAATACTGGAAAAGCCCACTGTTGGTTTCTCTGGGGTAGAAACAGCCCTAGTCCCAAAAATGTTAGAGCTCATTGCTCAAGGTGACAACCTAGCAACACAAGCTAGTGTTGAACCCACACCTACTGTTTCCCTAACACCTCAACAGCCTCAAATTACCCTCACTTACCAAAAAAATCCAAACGAACCCCTACTCAGACTATTCAGTCTGTGGAGGTCCCCATACACTCACCCTTAGAGGAAGAAGTGGACACTAGAGCTCCCACTCCTCCTAAGGAGCAGACCACTCCCATCTCTTCAAGGATCAGTGGTGAGGTTCCTCATGCTCAACCTGATGAGCTCATTCGCCCAACTGCCTTAAGCCATCACTATGAGTCTCAACACTCAAGTGATCAACTTTCAGGGGATAGTACCATCCCCAGCCTATAGATCTCAACCAACTAATTCCCAACCTTGATTTCTATACTGATGAAGATCTAGGTTTCAGTGAGTACCATAATTTCTCTTCTTTTCCCCTACATAAAGAGAGATGAGTGCTTCTGAGGCTCCTATTTCTAGCCCCCATCAGTCACCTACTACTAAGGTGGATACTTTTGAACCTGTTCAGGATGTCGATATGGAAGAGGCTCTCACTTCTAAAAGTGATTACATCATTAAGACCTCAACCATGGCAACTCAGCCTACTGTCATCTCAACTGAGACTGCTAGTGAGCAGAGGAAATCCAGCAGCCAAGAACCTAAAGTTGGTGGTGAGAGAGAGGACTTTGGTCCAATCATCTCATCCCCCAATGATTCTTCTAATGAAGATGAGGGGAATCTAAGACAAAAGATGCACAGACTGTTTAAAACATGCACTTATTTAGTCTCAAAGGTCAGTCACTTTGAATCTTAGGTGACTACCTTACACAATAGGATCAATGATTAGCAACTTGAGATTTCATATCTTAAGGCAAAACTAGCTGGGAGACCCTTAAGAAGAGCTCAACAAGGAACACAAAAACCTGTGGATGTGATTGACCTATCTTCCAGCTCACCTATGCAAGTGGGTGATGCTACCAAAAAGGGGGAGAAAGTCATTACAGCTATAGAACCTGGGAGTTCTTCAGAGAGATTGCACATTAAGGACTCACCATCCTCACTTGCAAATGTGCATGCTCAGCAACCTCCTCAATTTCACATTGATGTGGACTACACAGAATCCTTCATACAGAGTCTGTTTGAGGACGGGATACCAAGGGCTATGTCATCTTCACCATCTTCCAATCACATCATTGGGTGGATGTATGACAGCAACAGGAAAGCCCTAATCATCATAAGAGTTCAAGGGCAGCAAGAAGTCTTAAATTTTTAGACTTTGAACTACTATGAAGGTCTAGATCTAGTCAACATGCCACTTATCAATCCAAGTAAATCAAGACAAGCTGACAGGCTGGCTCAAAGAATCTAAGACAGGATCACTGCAGAGTTTAGCTTCAGAAGGAGACTCAGGCAATCAGGCAATGCCATCGGTCAACTAGATGTTGAGGCAGACCCTAAGATTAGTTTCATAGGGGAAACCTTGGCTGAAGGCCCAGTGGCAGAACCTAAGAGCCTTATCCCATCATCATCAACTGCTACAGAGATTCACACTCCTTTTGAGACACCTGCTGGTGAAGGTGCTTCTCAACCTCTCTCTGGCCAGAGCTCAGAAGCTGCATCAAGTAATGAAGGCCAAAGCTCTCTCCACCCTAAGTCACAAAGGTCTGTGAGTGACAAAGGGAAAAGAAAGATGACATCTGAGGAAATAGAGGAGGAGGAGAGAGAGAGGAAAAGGAGGCTGAAGGGAGAAAGTTCCTCTTCTGAGTCTGTAAGACTCATGGAGTCTGCTATCAGGGCTGCCCCCAGATCAGATACTCAGAATGATGAGTTAAGGGTAGTCAGGATAAACTATCTGCAGACAAGGAATTATGACATACACAATGTTATCTCTCTCCCTTAGAAGAGCTAAATGAAATGGTTGACCTGGAAAGGTCAAGGAAGAAGAAGGAGGCAAAACATGCAGAGCTTCTTGTACAAATCAAAGAAGAGAAAAGAAAGAAAAGATTGTACAAACATGTACATACTCTCTCCCCAGTTCAAGAAAGTCCCGCACAAGAGGATGTGGTTCAACAAGAACCTCAAGTGGATAAAGAAGAAGATAGAATGAGGATGATCAACTACTTGAGTGCCACAGCCCTCTATCAGGCAGAAGCACTTCTTCCCTTGTCTTATGACAATGTTAAGTTTGAGTATCTCAAACAACTCGAACTTGAGATAGTCAGAGAAAGAAAGACAACCAAAAAGAAGCTGAGGGAAGAAGCTGCTAAGTGAGGAGCCATCATCCACAAAAGCATGAAGAAATCTTCTAATAGACAGAGGATGATGAGCTTCTTGAAGCTGTATGGATTCTTCGGAAGGAGACTTAGCCCCATGTCTCTATCCATTATGGATGAGCATATTAGGGCGATCAAGCAAAAGATAAAAAGTGGAGAGCTCATAGATTTACACTCCGTTCCATGTCAAGCCCCACCTGATGTGGAGGTTAATGTTGAACAACCAGAGACAACACAACCTCATCCTCCTGCTGAACCTCAACAATCTTCATCTTTTGATCCACAGCAGGGTCAACCTTTCTCTCATTCTGAGCCTGAGAGAGAGGAAGTCCCAACTGAGAAAGACAATGAAGATCAATCTTCTTAGTTAAAACCTGTAAAGAGAATGAAGAGGATGGCTTCTAAACCAAAGCCAAAGAAGCAGAAGACTGCACTCTCTTCTAAACCCCAGGATGAGTCAGAACATCCTAAGGATGTGCAGCAAGAGGATGCTCTATCAACTCCAATTTCAGTAGCTCCTCTAGTATCAGGAAGACCCATCTTGTCTTGTACATACACCAAAAATCCAGAAAGATGGCATGTCATTAGAGAACAATGCGATGAAGACATCTACACTTGGAAAGATATGTTTCAGTTGCCTCTACATGATCTCTTTCATATGAGAAGACATTTTGACAGTTTGAAGAATCCTGATCATCTCATGAAGAAAGGGCTGGTTATCATTCTAATGAGAACTGTTGGTATCTCAAGTCTACTAAGTGTATTGGTAGCATCATCCTAGGTGGAGTTTGTAGAGATTATTGAAGAGGCTGATGCAACTCAACATCCAAAGTCTATCCTGCATGTTGCACAAGTGCATTGAAGAAGAATGCTTAGGAAGTTTCACACATGCAACTGAAAAGAATTCTAAGTGTGATATCGTCCAAGCCAAGACCAATCTCTTCCGAAGCCAAAGATGAAGTCATCCGAAGCCTTAGAGACAAAGTCTTCCGAAGCTTCAACTCATGAAGACAGATTTCATTTGAAGACTTTTGACACATGCTTTATCTGATGTACTTTTCCATAAAGTTGGACACCTTTCCGCTGCATCATTGTAATGTCACCAACTTACATGAGTTGGTGAAAAGGTCCATGCTTTTGGTAACTATACATTAAAGTCTTAAGTCTATAACTTTCTACTTCATGTACTTTATCTTTTTATAATAGATAAGGATGTGAGCTATGGCATGTCATAGTCACTAGTCAAAAGGCAATCTGCCTTTTGACTCTACAATTGATTTTGTTTGTGTCTAGTCAATTATATCCAGCTGGCTTTCAAAGTATGGCCAACTATAGAATGTAGTATAAGTATCTCATGTTCTTGTATTTTTCCATTATGCTTTGAAACACTTGTAATAGAACATAGAGAAAGCAATATACTGCATTCTTGAAAACCATATACAATTGTTTTATTGTTCTGTCGCTTATATTACTTGTGTTCTTAGTGTCTCACTTGTGGTTAATGCAGTTTACTATTTGATTAAGTTTGGTTAATCGCCTCTTTCTTGTACTGTGTTGTAAGTGCCCCTACCCTAAACCCTAAACCCTAAGTTGCTTAGCCTAAGGGGGAGTATTATTAGATCTAGGAATAGTAGGTCAAGATCATTTTATATAGGCTTAGAACATTAATCACTAATTGTAATGAATATTGGTAATTCATTATTTTGATGTATGCATTATGTATATAGGTTAACCCATATGTGTGTTGATTTATGTGTATGATTGCAGGTATAAACATTATACTTGGTCAATTTTTGAAATTGACTAAGTGTAAGAAACATCTATGGATGAACATTTTTGTTCTTCCGTAAATATCTTTCTTACATGACTCTCATCCGAAGATAGTCTACGGATGAACATCAATACAGATGAGACTACAAGACCAAAGCAAAACACTGCGGACGACAAGGTAGCTGTGGAAGACAAAGTATTGATTAACAATTCACATAAAGATGAGAAATTCAAATGAAGACTTCTACGGAAAGCAAAACACTATTGAAGACAAAGTAGTTGCAGAAGACCAAACACTTGTGTTGGATCTAGAAAGGCTAGTGCACCCAAAATGAAACACTTGAACTATTTCGTACAACTAATAAAGGACTTCTGAAGCTAAGAGTGGAACTTCTAAAGACAAATGGAGTTCTTCTAAAGTCAAGTGCAAGATGAACTTCCAAAGGAAAACTCCAACTTCCGTAGACAAAGCCTCTGCTCTTCTGAAGCTTCAACACTTAAAAGAAATGAAGACTACAACTTCCAAAGTATGAAGTCCCAAGGAATCCTGGGAGAAGTATCCACTTCCAATGTATAAGTGGCTTCAGAAGAACAAGTTCTTCTAAAGCCAGTTAACCTTCAGAAATAGCTACTATGAACCAGTGGACATAAGTATGGTCCCCCTGACATTCCGCTGTGGATCTCTTGTTGGACCAAAAGAACCAATGAGCCTGATCAGAAAAACCTCTAAGTGCCACAAAAATTACAACTACTAAGAAGATCTCAACAGCTTAAGACATCAGCTGATTACAAGGCTAAAGACAAAGTCTGAAAGTAAAGTACTGAAGACAAAGTCTGAAGCTATCCGTTGAAGACAAAGTCTGAAAGTAAAAATCTAAAGAACAAAGACTGAAGACAAAGACTGAAAACCAAAGTGATCAGTAGTTGTCACAACAGTTGAAGTTATTAACTTCAGTAGTTGTCACAACAGCTGAAGTTATTAACTTCAGTAGTTGTGATGATTTTCTTTCAGTACTTGTAATTTACTTTTCAGTAGTTATAGTTTCAGTAGTTGTAGGTAAGTAGTTTTATGTTTTTGTACTTAGCATTCTCTGAGATGTAATCAGTAGTTAAGAACATTCTCAGTAGTTTGCATAGTTTCAGTAGTATGAATAATTCTGTTAGTTGTCACTATCAAGTGACATCAGCAGACGTCACATTTCCTATATAAGGAATGTTGACCTAGTTGTAACGTGTGACATTGAGCCACCACGAAAGCATATGAATGAAATATTTCTTTTGCAGAATTCTCTCTTTCTATAACCATTTACTGTTACATTGAATATCAATTGTGTTCTTGTGAATTGTTTAATTCATTGTTCAAATTCCGCTGCAATACTCTCTAATTAATCAAACCTAGATCACTGATCCACACAATTGGTATTAGAGCAGGTTAATCATTGATCGATCTAACAATTGATCATTGAAACTGCTATTTCGATATCTAAGTTTGATTGAATTAGCATATTTGCAAGAATTGGTTATAGATCATTGAATTTCTGCTGCTTTTGGTTATTTGCTTTGAGTTATCTCTTGGTTCATATTGGTTTGTTGTGTTTTGTTCTAAATCAGTTAAAACTTAATTGAATTTGGTTGAATCTGAGAATGACTACTCTTCTAATGACCCTCACAATACCAGTTCCTCAACCAAGCCTCCGATACTGGTTAGGACTGAGTATAACATATGGCAACGAAGAATGCTTCATCACCTGTCTGTTAACAGTTCCGGTTATTGGACATCTGTGGTACATGGTCCACACAAGCCTATGGTGAACAATCCGGAAACCAACCAAATGGTTCCGAAGAAGAAGGAACAATACTCAGATGAGGATCGAAAACTGTTTGAGATTGATGCTAAAGCGCATGGTATTCTGGCCATGGCTCTGCCTAATGAAATCTATTCAGGGCTTATGCATCATGAAACTGCTCATGACCTCTGGAATGCATTGAAGGAACAATTTGGTGGAACAGATAAGGTCTTAGCAAACAACAGAGAAATCCTTGCCCAACAATATGAGACATTCTCTCATAGGAAAGGTGAGTCACTGACTCAACAGTTTGAGCGTTTTTCCTATTTGATCTATGAGCTGAAAATGGTCAAACATGAATACACTAATAGTCAGATGAACAACAGATTCCTCAGATCACTGCCTGAGAGATGGGACACATATACCATTGTCCTACGCTCCAGTGCAAATCTGGATAGCCTATCTCTCACCCAACTCCATAGGAAACTGCTTACATTTGAAAGAGAGATAGAGCAAAAAAGGAAACTGGCATCATCAGGAAAGCTCACTGATGACTTTGTACCAGGGAACACTGCCTTGGTTGGTCATGAGTCAGAATATGCTGCATCAGAAAGCAATTATGATGAGCATATAGATTTCTCTTCAAACAGTTTAGATCATGCATTTGTTAGTGTTGATAGTCAGTCAGGCTGTAATAGTGACAATTTGTGTTTCATTATGGATGATTTAAAGGGTATTGCTCATGATGACTTAGAAGAGATGGATATTCTAAGCCAAATGGCCTTGATTAATATCAGATCTCAAAAGTTCTACAAGAGAACTGGTAGGAAATTTCCAGGACTCTCTGGCAAAACCAAAGTTGGTTTCGACAAGAGTAAGTTGAGGTGTCACAAATGCCACAGGCTTGGGCACTTTGCAAGAGAGTGTAGATCAACTGGATCTAACTCCTCTGCACCCTTTGTGACTTTTCCAAGCAATAGTTCACAAAACAGAGGGCAACATCCTGCTAGTTCTGGTCATCACTCACAACCTATATCTCCTGTATATTTTGTCCCTCAGGGTCCAATGTCATATCCATATCCATGCTATTATATGCCTCAACCAAATCAAGTTCAAGTTCCTATTGCACAACAACCTCAAGCCTTACCTGAGCCTCTACCATCTCAATCATCAAAATCACAACCTCATCACAGCTTCTTCACCCCTGGTGTTATGATGGAGCAGTTTACAGATGATCTCTCTGGTAATGAGCAATTATTTGCTGGTGATGGTCAACATGGTGGTGAACATCCTTTTGGGAATCTAGCTCTCATGGCCCTGGAGTCTACTGAGAGTTCATGCTCCAATGCATCTTCTTCACAGATAACCCAGGTATCCTCTGAGGCTAAGGCCAAGCTATGTCTGAATCTTGCATAACTGTATTTATCTCTATTAGAGAGGCAAATGTAGCTTTAATTAATCAAAATCTTGAGCTTGAGCAAACTATTTCAAAAGAAAAGCTGAATATGAGTATGTCCTTAAGGATAAAGATGATGAGATTTATAAGCTTAAATGCCAATTAAATGATGAAAAGGCTAAGCTAGAGGTCATTCTTGAGAACCACAGAGAACTCAAAGAAAAACTTGCAGTTACCCAAGTTGAGTGTGACCGCTGGGTATCATCCTGCAAGGGATTTGAAATGTTGCTTAGCAAGCAATCTGCTTCGAAGTGAAGTTTGGAATAGGTTATAACCACATTGCACCACCTACAGATTTTACTCCAAAATCAATAGTAAAACCTGAAGGTGAAAGTAATTTCCAAACCACATCATCATGTGCATCATCCTCAAGTGATCACCCAAAATCACAAGATGAAATCAGTGTTGATACCTCAGCAAATCAATTGCCTGATGGGTCAACTACTGATAAGCACATGAAGCTGAGTACTTCAAATGTTGTCCCTCAAAGGATCTCAAGCACTAAAGGGAAAGACACAACATCTGAAAAGCATTTCAAATCAGCTGAAATAAAAGGATTGACAACTACTGATAGAGAACAGCTAAAGAATAAGTCTTCAGTTGTTACAGATCCTTTAGTACATAACACAAGTACTGAAAGGAGGAAAGTACTGAAGAGCACACCTTCAGTAGTTTCCACATCAGCAGTTGATCAATTCAAGATGAAGAATAAGCCATGTGAAATATATGGTAAATTCAATCATCTTTATGATGAATGTTGGTACAGAAAGGGTTCCAAACTCAACAGAGATAAGCTCATTAAAATCCAAATGGATGAAATGAAAAATGAGTTTGAGACCAAGTTTGTACCACAGTCATCCCAATGTGATAAACCCAAGCCTTCATCCAAATCCGAAAAGAAGGATAGGGTTTATCATAAAACAACTGATAGTGCTCCTCATGATAAACATCAGACTAAGTCTGTGAATTTCAAGGAGGAAATGGTGGGCCACAGGAACTCATCATACACAAGTACTGATATGTCACAAGAGCTGAAAGCTTTGGCTACAAATCAACACAACTTGTTATGATGGTTCAACATTTGTTGGGGAGAGTTAACCAACTAGATGCACCTGTGATCAAACCACTGAAAACGTATTCCAAGCCCAAATCCAAGGAATCCATTTCAGCACCATCTCCTTCTTCATCAGCTCTTAATCATAAGAAACAAGTTATGGTTAAATCTGTTGATGAAAACAGACCCAAAACCAAAAAGGTTTAGGTCTCAAAACCTAACTAGTTCTTTATGATAAATGCAGGGTTCTTCAGCATGCCAAAGGAGCATCTGGTATGTAGATAGTGGAGGATCTATGCATATGACTGGGAGCAGTTCTCTTCTTAATGACTACTCTCAAGGAAAGAAGGGATTTGTTTCATTTGGAAATGATGCCAAGGGTTACATCATCGGGAAAGGATATGTGTCTAATGGAGATATCTGATTTGATGATGTTAACCATGTGCAGAATCTCAAGTATAATCTACTGAGTGTCAGTCAGATGTGTGATAAAGGGCATGTTGCACTTTTCACAAGCCAGAACTGTAGGATTCTGTCTTCCCAAGTTCTGAGGCTGATTGACAAGGTATTGGATAATCATACTCTCCTGAAGGCCAACAGGATTGGAAGAGTATATGCCTTGGATTTGTCAAAGAAGATTGATTTGAAGGGTCATCCTTGTTTGTTCTCCAAAGCCTCTCCTCAGGAATCTAAACTGTGGCATAGAAGGCTGGGTCATGTTAATCTCAAAAACATGAATCAGCTGATCCACAATAGTTTAGTGAGAGGTCTACCAATACAGGAGCTCCACTATGATGAAACCTGCACTGCTTGTTTAAAAGGAAAACAGCACAAAGTCTCATTCCCTCCTATTGAAGAACCTAAGTCCACTGCCTGCTTGCAGTTACTGCACATGGATCTATTTGGTCCTGTGAGAGTGATGAGCATGGCAAAGAAGAAATACTGTCTGGTAATTGTGGATGATTACTCCAGATTTGTATGGACTTTCTTCTTGCATTCAAAGGTTGAGGTTGCTTAGACGATTATAAACTTTGTGTTGTATGTTGAGAAGCAGTATTCCCTATCAGTCAAGTGTCTAAGGAGTGATAATGGAACTGAATTCAGAAACCATACACTTGATGATTTTTATCTATCAAAAGGAATCAAGAGGCAGTTTAGCATCCCAAGGACTCCAGAACAAAATGGAGTAGTGGAGAGAAAGAATAGGACCCTAATTGAAGCTGCAAGGTCTATGTTGGCTGACTCTAGTTTGCCATTGACCTTTTGGGCTGAAGCTATTAACACAGCTTGCTATGTGCAGAATAGAGTGTTAGTAAATCAGAGGTTGATGAAGACTCCATATGAAGTTCTACATCATTTGGCTCCTCTAATTTCATTCTTCAAAGCCTTTGGGTGTCCTTGTTTCATTCTTAACACAAAGGATCAACTCCACAAATTTGATCCTAAGGTGGATGCAGGGTATTTTTTAGGTTATTCATCCACATGCAAGGCTTACAGAGTCTTCAACTGCAGAACAAAGACAGTTGAAGAGACCTTTCATGTGAAATTCAATGAATCTCCTAAGGATAAAATTCCACAAAACCCTGTGGAGTTTTTTGATCTGGACATACTGCAATATGTTCTTATCAACCTCCAGCTGTTGCAGATCATGTGGATAAATCATCTTCTGTAGCAAGTCTTTCACCTGGTGGTACTGAAGATGATGATGATATCAGTAGTCACCTTTTCAAGTTTAGTGACCAACTGCCTGAGTCTGCTAAACTTGATGTTCTGTAGCTTCTGTAGCTCCATCCACAACAAATGCTAATGAGATTTCTGACTCCTCTACATCATTTGATTGCCATCTAATACTTGGTTTCAAGAATCTGGATCACCATCTGCTGCTGCTGAACCGGCTACAAACACTTGCATTGATCTTATAGTATACCAAGAGCTGAAGAATCACCCCATGTCTCAAATCATTGGTGATATCAATGCTGGTGTCTCAACCAGAAGTCAGTTGTCTAACTTCTGCTTCTATGCTTTGTTCATCAATCAGCTAGAGCCAAAGAACTATCATGTTGCTTTGAGAGACAATGGATGGGTTGAAGCCATGCAGCTTGAGCTACTTCAGTTCAAAAAGCAGCAAGTATGGGAACTGGTTCCTCTACCCCCAGGTAAGTGTGCAATAGGCACTAAATGGGTGTTTAGGAATAAAACTGATGAAAATGGGCTTATTGTCAAGAACAAGGCTAGACTGGTTGTACAAGGGTTTTCACAAGAACTAGGTATTGATTATGATGAAACCTTGGCCCCTGTAGCCAGACTAGAGGCAATTAGATTGTTCTTAGCCTATGCTGCATTCCACAATCTTAAAGTTTTTCAAATGGATGTCAAAAGTGCATTTTTATATGGTAAAATAAAAGAAGAGGTTTATGTGTGTCAACCACCAAGTTTTGAGGACAATAAACATCCTGATTGGGTGTATCAACATGATAAGGCTCTTTATGGGTTGAAGCAAGCTCCTAGAGCCTGATATGAAACACTTTCAAATTTTCTTCTTAAAAATAATTTCACTAGAGGATCCATAGATAAAACTTTGTTTAATAAGAAAGTGGATCAGCATAAGCTAGTTGTTCAAATTTATGTTGATGATATTATTTTTGCATCCTCTGATCCCCAGTTGTGTGATGATTTTACAAGTTTAATGAAACAAAAGTTTGAAATGAGTGCAATGGGAGAATTACAGTTCTTTCTAGGCTTGCAAATCAATCAAAAGGCTGATGGAACCTTTATTCATCAATCAAAATATACAAAAGAACTTTTGAATAGGTTTGATTTACAAAATTGTAAGCCCTGTTCTACTCCCATGTGCAACGCCACACAACTGGATGCAGATCAGAAAGGTAAAGCTGTTGATGAAACACTTTACAGATGTATGATTGGGTCCTTGATGTACTTAACAACTTCTAGACCAGATATCATGTTTGCAACTTGTGTTTGTGCTAGATTTCAGGCTGCTCCTAAAGAGTCTCATTGATTGCAGTCAAGAGGATCTTTAGATATCTGCAAGGTACACAATCTCTAGGTCTTTGGTATTCCACTGGACACTCATGCAAATTAGTTGCTTTTTCTGATAGTGACTATGTAGGGTGTAAGTTAACCAGAAAGTCAACTTCTGGTGGATGTCAATTCCTAGGCAACTGTTTGATTTCTTGGCAGAGTAAGAAACAAACATCCATTGCTACATCCACTGCTAAAGAAGAGTACATTGTTGCTGCAAGTTGTACATCTCAGGTACTCTGGCTTCAAAACCAATTATTGGATTATGGCATTACAGAGACTAAGACTCCATTATTAATGGATAGTGCTTCTGCTCTTTGTATTGTCAAGAATCCAGTCTAGCACTCTAAGACCAAACATATAGAGATCAGACACCATTTTATTAGGGATTATTTTGAAAAAGGTCTGATTGATCCAACATTTGTGCCTAGTGCTGATGAGCTTGCAAATATATTTACTAAGCCTTTGGATAGTTCAACTTTCCAAAACCTTGTGTTAAGGCTTGGTATGCTACAGCTAGAATAAGTGATAACTACTGATGATCTCAGTAAACAAGTACTGATGATCATTAGTGACCATGTCACAAATATGTACTGATTCTGTTAAAAGAAACTGATGCAGTTACAACTACTGATGTAGTTATAACTACTGATGTCAGTAAAAACAGATAAGTACTGATGTCCTATTAAACAACTGAAAACAACTACAAAGTCTAATGAGTAAGTGTTGAGGACAGTATGAAACAACTGAAAAGCTAAGAATTGACGAAAACTACTTATGAGAATTTTCTCTTCAGTTGTTTCCACAAACTGTTGTTTCACCCTAAATAGCTGATGACAAAACCATGTCTTTAGTACTTTCACAACTACTGATGACTAATACCAAGTCCTCAGTTGTTTACAACAGCTGAAGACAAAACTAAGGTTTTTAGTAGTTTCACAACTACTGATGACTAAAACCAAGTCATCAGTTGTTTTCAAACGTCTGATAGTTAAAACCAAGTCTTCAGTTGTTTTCATAACAACTGATGCCAACACCAACACTTTCAGTCGTTTTCTTTTCAGCCTTTTCTTAACCTATAAATATCTGCACTTATAGCCAAAGGTTTCATTAGCCGTTTTTCAAACCTTTTCTCTCTCAACAATGGCGACCATGAAACTCGAACCCCGACACAACTGTGTTTCCTACCTTTTGAAATCGGCTTTCTGGAACAAGTTTGACAATGCCATCGATCTTATGGTGGATTCCCAATACCGAACAACCTTTCTTCTGAATCCTACCATATACCCTGATTCCTTAACCCAGTTCTGGACCAACGTCTCTGTAATAACTGGTGAGAATGATAGCCAGCTCACTCTCCAATCATTGGTGAACCAGAAACAGGTGCTCATCACCCCCGACATCATTCGCAAAACCCTAAATTTGCATGATGGCACCTATGTTAAAGAATACCCGAAAGGCACCACTGATATGTCTTTCATCAATAACGGGTATGAAGGCAACTTAAGTTCTACAACCATACTTAAAAAGCACTTCCATGATGCTGAACGACTTATCTTTCATATGGTGAATGTCTGCCTTGCATCAAAGACATCTTCTTGGGATCAGATGTCATCCCGATGGCAACAAGTATTGTACTCTATCTTTGAATGCCAAAATCTAAATTTTTCTGAGATAGTGTTCATGGAACTAAAGGATCTGGCTCAAAAACCTATGGCAAACAGATGGCTACTTTATCCCAGGTTTCTGATGGCCATAATTTTTAATCAATTAAAATCTGATAGCCTTGTTGGTCTTGGAGTCCCTGCTCCAGCTGTTTTAGCTGAGGTATACTCCAGACATAACTCGGACCCTACTCGAAAAGGGGCTGCCCGGATGCTAAAACCAAAGCAGAGGGAACCCATAGCCTCCACTTCCAGATCCAAAGTCCCCACCAAACCCAAATCCAAAAAGCCTAAAAAGGCTACTCAGGGAGATGAGTCCCCTGAGGATGCCCCTGTACCACAAACACAGGAAATACATACTGGTTCTAACCCCCCAGTTATGTCCAAGACTCAACCAGATGAAGCCGCACAGGTATCCTCTCAACAGGATCCTGTTGCAACCATAATTGGGGATCCCACATTTCTGGAACCTATCTCCATTGAGAGGGTATCATTGGATGGCTGTTAAAAACATACCTAAGTACCTAAGGAGGACAAGAGATATATTCCTAATCTATGGATCTGGTAATGAGGAACTCGTTGTAAAAGGTTACACGGATGCGAGTTTCCAACCGATCGTGATGATTTTTAGTCACAATCGGGATATATTTTCATTCTGAATGGAGGAGCGGTCTCTTGGAAGAGCTCCAAACAAGATGTGGTGGCTCTATCCACTACAGAATCAGAATACGTCGCCGCCTCATTGGCAACTCAAGAAGCTGCATGGTTGAAGAAGTTCATTGCCGATCCGGGGGTTGTCCCTTCCATTCAGGACCCCCTGGAGATCTTTTGTGATAACGAGGGTGCAATTGCTCAAATCAATGAACCTCGTGCTCATCAAAAGACTAGGCACATTTAGCGGAGATTCAACTACATACGAGATGAAGTTGAAAAAGAAAAGATATGTATTCGTAAAGTTCACAGGGATCAGAACATTGCAGATCCTCTCACGAAGCTCCTTGAAAAGGCAAAGCATGAAGGTCATACTTGTGCCATGGGACTTTGCTATTCTAGTGATTGGATTTGATCTGTAATTTTATATTTGGATATATGGAACTCTTTATTAGTTGAATAAAATTATTTGGTAATAATGTTTCAATTAATATTCCAATTTAGCATGTCTAATCCATGAGTAAATTGCTTACTCTAAATGTCCGTAGTCGTTCAGACTTGTGGGAACAAGTGTGAAGGTAAGATTATTATGAAGTTGGATTGGTTGATATTCATAAGGATGAATATAGAGCAATAGGTTGCTACCAAGGTTCATAGATATTTGTGGGATACGAATATTGGACTAACCCACATCTCAAATTTTACTACATGGAATCTTAGTGATTGATCATAAGTAATTTTGAGTAAAGGTGAAAATCATTTGGTATCCTCAGACCTGAGATACATATTGGGTTTTGATATTCACCAAGTATCATACCTTGATCTGGTTTTCTGCTGTTCTAGAATAATGGGCAGTACATGAGACTATGTTCAGGTGTGACACAAGGTGATTGTGAGGAACGTATGTAATCAAGATGGGATTTGTTCCTCTTATTCGTTGAGAGTTAGATGTCTAAGGCCTGATAAGTTAAATCAACAAGGAATGATCAATCTGTGTTCTTGGATTTAACATGACGTCTATAACAAAAGGATAGATGATTAATTCACCTAAATCATTTCAAGTAGGATACTTGAATGGGATGATATTATCGAATGGCTATAAGTCATCTGTATTAAGGGTAGTAAACTGTTGTTAGGCGGTATTTACTGCTTGCATCAATCTTTTATGAATCTTGTGCAAGTGGGAGATTGTTGGATTCTATATGCCCAAGACACATAGAACATTGATGCGATTAGTATGTCATGATCCAAGTCGGGTTATACCCAATAACAAGCTTTGCAATCACCGACAATTATTCAATTAATAATATGATCATGTAATTGAATAATAACACCAAATTTAGAAAATGTGTTTTCTAAATAAGTTGCATATGAGATTGAACAATTTATATGGATATTTTGTTCATAGATATTGTTTGTAATGTTATTTAAGTTATGTAAATAACATCAAATAATTAGTGAGTGTGTATGTATTATTCTTATAAAAGGTTATTGTATGAACAACTTTTAAAAAATGACTTGTTAATGTGTTATATATGTGTTTTTTTAATTTTGGGGGGAAAACAAAAACCATTAGAGGTTTTCGGCCGCCCCTTGGTGGATTGGCTCTCTCTTGGTTTTGTTAAACATTTTGAAAACATACACACATTAGCAACACACTAACTCAATCTTATTCTCTCTCACACATGCAAAACACAAAACTCTCTCTTCTCTTCTCATTTTACGGAAATAGCAGCAGCAGGAGTGGGTTTTGGTGTGTTCTTGGTGTTATTCTTCCTAACAAGAAGGTGCTTTGCTCACAAGCTTGGGGTATACTAGCTTGAGGACTTCTAATCTTGAAGTTTTGGCCGATTTTCAGCATCTTTCCACCTTCTTTGGTCGACATTTTAGCTGTTCCAGAAGGTAGTTAGGGTAGCTCTTTGAGGCTGTCATATTTTGTTGTTTTATGTTTACATAGCATGTATATTCACATATTATGATCCTTTGATATATGGTTTGTTTCAAACATTAATATGGTCACTTAATGAACATATTTTTCAGCTTATAAACAAGTATATATAGTTATAATTCCGCTGCGTTTTCAGAAAAGTTTAAGAGGTTAAACTAAGTTTTATGTTCTTGCAAACCCATCAACTACGAGTTCTTCCTCACCAGACCCATAGATTAGGAACATATCTTTGGTCCTCCTTAGGTACTTAAGTATGTTCTTAATGGCCATCAATGACTGCTTCCAGGATTTTTTTGGTATCAGCTTGTCATGCTCAAAGCGAATGACACATCCAGTCTAGTGCATATCATTGCATACATGATGGATCCTATAGCAGACGCATACGGGATACCCTTCATTTTGTCTTGCTCATCCTTTGAGCTTGGACATTGAGTCTTACTCAATATTGTTTCTCTTTGAATAGGTACGGTACCTTTCTTAGAGTTTTCCATCTTTAACTTTTCAAGATCTTATCAATGTATGCACTTTGATTCAAACCTATCAACCGCCTTGATCTATCCCTATAGATCTTATTCCTAAAATATAGGCGGCTTCACCAAGATCCTTAATGGAGAAACAGCTTCCAAGCTAGGCTTTTACAACTTCCATGGTTGGAATGTCATTTACAAATAGTAGGATGTCATCGACATACAATACTAAGAAAACGGTGATGCTCCCACTAGCCTTCTTATATACACATGCTTCATCGGCGTTTTTGATGAACCCAAATTTGATTATTTCTTCATCAAAACGGTGATTCCAACTTCCTGATGCTTGCTTCAATCCATAGATTGATTTTTTTTTAACTTGCATACTTTGTTGGGATGTTTTGAGTTGACAAAACCTTCAGGCTGAACCATATAGACATCTTCCTTAAGATATCCATTTAGAAAAGTGGTTTTAACATCCATTTGCCAAATCTCATAATCATAATGAGCAGCTATGGCAAACAATATCCTAATAGACTTTAGCATTGCAACCGGTGAGAAGGTGTCATCATAATCAACCCCTTGAGTTTGAGTGAAACCTTTTGCTACAAGTCTAGCTTTATAAGGGTCCAAGTTTCCATGCATATCGGTTTTCTTCTTAAAAACCCACTTACTTCCAACTATCTTGGAGTTAAGAGGTGGTTCAACCAAGTCCCACACTTGGTTTTCATACGTGGATTGCATCTCTACGTTCATGGCTTCAAGCCATTTGTCATAATCCAAATTGGACATTGCATCATGATAGGTGGTTGGTTCATCAGAATCAACCACATAGCATCCATCAACGAAAAATCCATATCTTTCAGGTGGATTACTAATTCTACCGGATCTTCGAACATTTTGTGTATATTGATCAACCACTTGATCATTCTCAACATCCTCATGATGAATGCTAGTGTCAACCAAACCTGTATCGGTTTGTGGTTCTTGATCCTCCTCAAGATCCACGGTTCTACTGCTAGTTCCTTCCGTAAGGAACTTAGCTTCTAAGAACTCAGCTCGTTGGCAACAAACTCCTTTTGTTCCAATGGATCATAGAAATAATATCCCATAGAATCTTTGGGATATCCAATGAAGATACACTTAGTGGAACGGCTTTCTAGCTTGTTTGAGGCGGGAGTCTTAACATAAGCCTCACAACCCATACCTTTAAATATGACAGCGATGGAACTCTTCAACTATAGTCGTCGGTAAAGGTAATGAAGTATCTTTCATGATACCTAGTCATTGGCTTAAAAGGTCCACATACATCCGAATGTATGATGCCTAATAAATCTTTTGCCCGTTCGGACTTGCCACTAAAAGGTGCCTTAGTCATTTTACCTTGTAAACAAGATTCACATACATCGAATGAATCTATTCATTTGCTTTTAAAAGACCATTATTTTGAAGTGTTTGTATGCACTTCTTGTTTATATGACCAAGACGGCAATGCCAAAGATAGGTATCACTCAAATCTAATTTGAGTTTCTTAGTGGTGGTTTAGTACAATGAGCTATCATATAATGCGTTTTCACGAACCAATTCATAAATGCCATTAATAGGAATAGCTTTAAAATAAAACGTGCCATTTAAAGAAACATGAATTTCATTTTCAATAAATGACAAAACATAACCATATTGTCTTAATTGGACAACAGAAATAATGTTCCTAGTCAAAATAGGAGCATACAAAACATTGTTTAAAATTACTTCCAAACCATTTGGAAGCTTCAAGATGTAGTCCCCTCGGCCTTCAACTTGAACCTTTGCCCTTTTCCCCATGTAGAGGCTAACATCCCCTTTCTTGAAGTCCTTGCTTCTTTTGAACCCCTGCAATAAGTTGCAAATATGAGTTCCACATCCGGTATCCAATACCCATGTGTTAGAGGATATTAAATTTAGATCAATATGGATCATGAAAATTGTACAAGAGGTTTGCTCGGCATCCCTCTTTGCTTGCAACTCTTTGAGATGGACTGGGTGATTTCTTGCCCAATGTCCAATCTCCCCACACTTAAAGCATGGGTCATTTGAAGCAACCTTTTGCTTCTTCTTTGCTGGTTTTGGTGGTGGCGCTTTTACCACTCCCTTTCCCTTTCCCTTAACGTGCCCTTTACCCTTTGCAACATTTTCCTTGGGTGCGGGTGAGGCCTCTTTTTGTTCCCACCTTCATTAATGGTGAGAACGGGTAAAACCCTTTTACCCATGGCCGCCTTGGCAGTTTTGAGCATAGAGTGAAGCTCACTTATGTTCTTGTCCCACTCATTCATGTTATAGTTCATGACAAAGTTGTCAAACCTTTTTGACAAAGAGTTGAGGATAAAATCCGTAGCCAACTCTTTCGAGACGGGACAATTCAGCCTTTCGAGGCGGTTGATGTGGCTTTTCATCTTAAGTACATAAGATAAGACAGATTGGGTGTCGTCCATACGACACGCTTGGAGTGCTCGAACCGTTTCGAAGCGCTCAACCCGTGCTTATTGTTGGAACGTTTCCTTCAACTGGGTTATCATGTCGTATGTTCCATGATGTTCATACTCCTTCGAAGATCTGGAGTCATACTTGCCAACATAGGCAAGACACTTGGACGAGTCCTTAGTGTATTTCACCCAATTATTGTAGGCGTCCTCATCATCCTCACTAGGTTGATCAGGAATCGGATCGTCTAATATGTATGATCATTTCTCTTGCTTGAGAATAATTCTCAAGTTCGAAACCAATCAATAAAGTTATTGTGGTTTAGACGCTTCTTTTGGAGAATGGTCCTTAGTGATAGTGAGTGAGCAGTCGGGATTTCATTGTTATCATTATTGTTGGTGGCCATCTACAAAATATAACAAATTCAATTTTAGTGATTTCGATATTGTTCATATTTTAATAATTAAAACCCTTTTAAGTGTCTTACACAATTTAAAAATCTAGAATCCAATGTTACATTTAAATAGTAGTTAGGTGACCTTTATCCCATTATTTAAATTAACAAGGTAGTCAATGTTTTGACAATTGCAACTCTTTCCAACTTCTAGGGTATTGGATCGACTATAAAACATCATATGTATAGTCGGTATGTTTATCACATCAAACCTTTGTAAACCATATTGTAGGTGATCCATTTAACACGATTTGCAAATCAAGTTACCCTACTTGCACACACATGTGATTTTTCCAACATAAGTTGTTAGGTGACCTTTATCCCACAAATATGGTTCCCCATCTCAAGTCACAAGTTCCCTCAAAACGGTTAGGTGACCTTTATCCCAATAAGAGTTTCCAAATGACTCAAGTGTTATGCAAAAGAATGGTGTTAAACTTGTTTATAAAATAAATTTAAAGTTTTCTTAATCTTAGTTTAGAAAACTCTATGTACCTTATATTTGCATGCTTTCAAAAACAAGGTACCCTATGGTTCACTTTTAATAAAACCTCTTTTATTAAAACCATTAATCCTTTTAATAACCTTTTATTAACCACTTAATGATAAAGAACCATCAAATTTTCAGCTTGTTAAGTTGTTAATGAGTTTGTAATGCATATCCAAATATCAACCAAACAATCAAACAACAAACATCCATACAAGCATAAACATAAAAACATGAGTGCATAACCAAAGCCATTAAGTTGGCCACACTTGTTTGCCATCACAAGTGTTGTCATAAGGTCTTTCCTAAAGGTTAAGATGACACATCAAAATGTGTCTATGAACTCCCACTTGAAACCACATCCAAAAGCTTCAAGTGTCCATATGTTTTGTGTCCTTCTTTGAGTCTTCATCTTGTGTATCTTCTTTTCCAAAAAGTATATCATAATATAATTTTTCTACTAAAAGAAATGCACCTAATCTATTTATTACATAACCAAATGAATAAATAAATTACAACCCAATATACAAAACACAAAATACAACCCTTTTAAGAAACAAAACCAACATGACATACAACAATCAACCAAAACCAAACACATAAGACCAAGGCTATGTTATGCACCATAATGAGAAATATATGGAACATCCAAGAACAACAATGAACCCCTTATTTCAGCCCTAAATTTTCAGCCAACGTAAACTAAAACTGTAAGGTTTGTCCAAACAACACAATCAACCATTTGATGTAAATCTTTCAAGGTTTACCCTCAAGCATGAAAGATTAAACCTTGAAACATAAGGGATTCATACAACCACAACAAAAAATCCCCTAATGGGTTGGAAAGTCCATGCAAACTAATTTTTCAATACCTTTTGAAGCATATATTCCACATAACCGGCTCTAGATACCATTGATGGGTTTTGTCACATGTAAAACAAGCTACTTTAACCATTTAAACTTGAAAAATCACAGCGGAATATATAGGTTTAACAAATGGTTAGTAATCTGAAAATTTTCACCATTTAAAACATAAACAAAACCCAAGAATAAGGATCGTATAAACATATATGAAATAGTGTGCTATCAAACAAACATAACAACCATAGGGTGTTTAAAGATACAACCTTTCTTGTACAAGTTGTTGTAGATGTATAAGATGAAGAAGATGATGTTCTTGAGTTGCTAGCCTTCAAAGGAGAAAACCTCAAGCTTGTAATACCCACAAGCTCTTCAAACACTTAGCTAGTTAGGGAGCTTTACACCAAAACTCTACAAAAAAGTCACCTTCACAATCCGAAATTTCAGCCTTGTTGGAGCTGAAAAATCCGAAAATGTGCAGCCTTGTTGAGAGCTTTTCTTTGCTTAAGTGTGTGTGAGAGAAGGTGTGTTCTTAGAAGAGTGCAAGAACTCAGGTGTCCAAGAAAAACAAAAGACCCCTCATTCTCCCATGAGGGCGGCCGAAAGTAGTATTACAAAATGGGTTTCCCCCATTTTGTATTTTTTATAAAATGGCACTCTTTTAAGTTATTAGTTTATAAAATTAAAATCTATTTTAATTTTATAACATTAACACACTTTTATTTGTTGTTATTTAACCAACTTAAATAACAAAACAAATAAAATTCTCATGAACAAATTATCCATATAATATTGCTCTTTTACAAAGCAAAGTTCTAGAAAACCAATCTTCTAAATAGGTGTCAATATTTATTTGTATGATCTTATCAACAAATAAACATATATTGGTGTTGTTTAGCTTGTTATTTGGTATGACCCGACTTGGATCATAACGTACTAACCACATCAATCTTGTATGTGTCTTCGGCATACAAGATCAAACACTTGATGTACAGAAGGATCTAGTTGGTGAAGAAGTGGTGAGGGAGTAGTCAGTGGACAGAGATGGTGAGAAAGAAAAAAGGTTGGTTGATGAAGAAGAGGATGATGAAAAGCTTGTCGACTATGATTCTGAACCTTACTCCTATGAAGTTGATGAGAGACCGTTGATCTATGTAGCAAAGAAGGGAGAGGATGCCGAAGATGTGTTTGAGATGGATTGAGCTGATTGGTTTGTAAAAGAGAAGTAGCCAAAAGAAATCACTCCCCTATTCCAACATATGGAAGGGTTGAGTAAACAGGAGGCCGACAAGAAGATTATAAGCTGGTCCTATAACGCCGGCCTAAAAATGTTCATGATAAAGTGGAGGGGGGTAGTATTAGCTACATGCATAAAAGGAAGGCTTTTAAGTCCTTGCCTAAATGGGATCTTAGGCGGTTGGCAGCTCTGCCACTTCTGAATGCACATTTGAGCAAAAGAGCCATGCATCTGGAGGAAGAGATATAGAATGGGCTTAATGACAACTTTGAGTCGTTTGGTTACATGAAGACAGAAAGGAGAAGGTCAAAGAAAGACAATGATTGGGAAACCAGAAAGGGAAGAATTGTTCTGAGGTTAAACCGCCAAAGACGGTGAACAGGGTGAGCTTGTCTCATCCCTTCCCCGATAGTTACAGGATTTCGAGAAATTGTTCTATGATAATAACACTAGGGAGGTTGTGATTAAGGTGAAGAATGGTAAAGAATTTAAAGTTTTTGATCCTATGGAGCTTTTCAATTTCTGTGATGAAGATTTGGTGTTGTTATGTGAGAATCATATAAAGGCTGGGGATGTGGAAGAGACACGGAAAGAAGCCAGCTTGTTTATGAATGTGGCAAACAAGATTAGAGGAGTGAGGGAGGAAGTGAGGAGACTTGCAGAGCGTGTCAGGGCACACGATGATCTAAATATGGATATTAATATCTACAAAGTAGTTTGAGCAGGCAAGTGCTTATCCTGAAGGGGCTAGTGATGCAGGAGGAAACCATGGAGAATCATATGTTGAAGCTTCTAAGGGAATTGTTGCAGGAGATGCTAAAGATTAATCTAAGGCAACAAAGGTCGCTGGAGCTGAAAACACTAATCAAGCCGAGTGAAGGTGGTGAGTTCCAAGCTAGGGGGAGTATTGAAGATCATGTATAGGTTGGACTCACCTTAGAATTTGTGTTATTGCTAGGAGCATTTATGCTTCATCTTATTACCATTAAATATTCTCTGTTTACTTTGTATGATTGTGCAAATAGGTCTATTATATTTCTTTATCATTTTTGATTCTATATTAACTTCCAGATTTGATCAGATCTAGAGAATCAATAGCATGTTATTTTGATCTAGAGGATTAACATGATGGTTTTGTACGAGCATAAAGTCATAGTTTAACCTCTTAAACATTCTGAAAACGCAGCGGAAAGACAACATTATAAATTTGCTTATAAGCTGAAAAATATGTTCATTAGGTGACCATATTAATGTATAAAACAAACCCATATATCAAAGGATCATTATATGTGAATATACATGCTATGTGAACATAAAACAACATAATATGACAGCCACAAAGGGCTGCCATAACTACCTTCTCAAACAGCCTTCAAAAGTCGACAGAAAAGGTAGGAAAGATGCTGAAAAATCGGCCAAAGCTTCAAGGTTAGAAGTCCTCAAGCTTGTATACCCCAAGCCTCCTTGCAAGCACCTTCTTGTTAGGAAGATTCACCACCAAAAGGCTTCAAAACCCTCTAAAACAAGCTGCTAGAACCGTGGGTTTTAGAGAGAGGAGAGAGCTTTTTTGGTCTTTTGCATCTAATGAGAATCATTTAGAAAAAGAGGACCCCAAGACAAGTTAATGTGTGTTCTTTACAAAGCAAAAGGGTCCAATGAGAATAAAGGGGGGGTGCAGCCAAATTTGTAATGAAAAACAAAAGGTTTTTCCCCTTTTAAACATAGTACACACACATTAAAATGGTCTTGTAACTGGACATACAATTAACCATTTAATTGTATGTACAAGTTATATAAGTCATACAATTAACCATTTAACTTATAAGTTATAATTTCTCATTATTATTTGGTATTATCTAACTTATTTAAATAACACTTCAAATAATATTATTGAACAAAATATTCTAATAAGTTGTTCCATCTCATATGCAACTTATTTAGAAAACTCATTTTTTAAATTAGTGTAAATATTTAATTGCATGATCATATCATCAATTAAATATTAATTGGTGTTTGCTAAGCTTGTTATTGGGTATAACCCGACTTGGATCATAACGTACTAATCGCATCAATATTCTACGTGTCTTGGGCATATACAATCCTACAATCTCCCACTTGCCCAAGATTCATAGAAGATTGATGCAAGCAGTAAATACCGCCTAACAACGGTTTACTACCCTTAATACGCATGACTTATAGCCATTCAATAACATTATCTTATTCAAGTATCCTACTTGAAATGATTTAGGTGAATCAATCATCTATCCTTTTGTTACAGATGTCATGTTAAATCCAAGAACACAGAGTGATCAATTCTTGTTGATTTAACTTATCAGGCCTTAGACATCTAACTCTCAACGAATAAGAGGAACAAATTCCATCTTGACTACATACGTTTCTCACAAAAACCTCGTGTCATACCTGAACATACCCTTATGTGCGGTCCACTATTTCAGGACAGTGAAGAATTAGCTCAAGGTATGATACTTGGTGAATATTAATACCCAATATGTATCTCAGGTCGGAGGATACCAAATGATATTCTCCTTTACTCAAATTTACTTATGATCAATCTAAAGATTCCATGTAGTAAAATTGAGATGCGGGTCAGTCCAATATTTGTATCCCACAAATATCTATGAACCTTGGTAGCAACCTATTGCTCAATATTCATTCTTATGAATATGAACCAATCCAAGTTCATAATAATCTTACCCTCACACTTGCTCCCACAAGTATGAACGACTACGGACATTTAGAGTAAACAATTTACTCATGGATTAAACATACTTAATTCGAACATTAATTGAAACATTCTAACCAAATAATTGTATTTAAATAATAAAGAGTTCCACATATCCAAATACAAAATTTACAGATCAAATCCAATCACTAGAGTATCGAAGTCCCATGGCACAAGTATGACCTTCATGCTTTGCCTTTTCAAGGAGCTTCATGAGAGGATCTGCAATGTTTTGATCCGTGTGAACTTTGCGAATACATATCTTTCCCTTTTCAACTTCATCTCGTATGTAGTTGAATCTCCGCTCAATGTGCCTAGTCTTTTGATGAGCATGAGGTTCCTTGATTTGAGCAATCGCACCCTCGTTATCACAAAAGATCTCTAGGGGTTCCTGAATGGAAGGGACAACCCCTAGATGGGCAATGAATTTCTTCAACCATGCAGCTTCTTGAGCTGCCAATGAGGCGGCGACATATTCTGATTCTGTAGTTGATAGAGCCACCACATCCTATTTGGAGCTCTTCCATGAGACCGCTCCTCCATTCAGAATGAAAATATATCCCGATTGTGACCGAGAATCATCACGATCGGTTTGGAAACTCGCATCCATGTAACCTTTAACAACGAGTTCCTCATCACCAGATCCATAGATTAGGAACATATCTATTGTCCTCCTTAGGTATTTAAGTATGTTCTTAACAGCCATGCAATGACTGTTTCCAGGATTTTGCTGGTATCGGCTTGTCATGCTTAAGGCGCATGACACGTCCGGTCGAGTGCATATCATTGCATACATGATAGATCCAATAGCAGATGCGTATGGGATTGCCTTCATTTTATCTTGCTCATCCCTTGAGCTAGGACATTGAGTCGTACTCAATCTCGTTCCTCTTGAATAGGTATGGTGCCTTTCTTAGAGTTCTCCCTCTTGAACCTTTTCAAGATCTTATCAATGTATGCACTTTGATTTAAACCAATCAACCGCCTTGATCTATCCCTATAGATCTTTATTCCTAGAATATAGGAGGCTTCACCAAGATCCTTGATGGAAAAACAACTTCCAAGCCAGGTTTTTACACCTTCCAAGGTTGGAATGTCATTTCCAAATAGTAGTATGTCATCAACATACAACACTAGGAAAGTTACTGTGCTCCCACTAGCCTTTTTATACACACAAGCCTCATCAGCGTTTTTGATGAAGCCAAATTTCTTTACCTCCTCATGAAAATGGTGATTCCAGCTTCCGATGCTTGTTTAAATCCATAGATTGATTTCTTTAACTTGCATACTTTATTAAGATGTTTTGGATCGACAAAACCTTCATGATGAACCATATAGACATCTTCCTCAAGATATCCATTTAGGAAAGCGGTTTTGACATCCATTTTCCAAATCTCATAAACATAATGAGCAGCTATGGCAAACAATATCCTTATAGATTTTAGCATCGCAACAGGTGAGAAAGTTTCATCATACTCAACCCCTTGAGTTTGAGTGAAACCCTTTGCTACAAGTCTAGCTTTATAAGTATCCAAGTTTCCATGCATATCAGTTTTCTTCTTGAAAACCACTTGCTTCCAACTACTTTGGAATTAAGAGGTGGTACAACAAGTTCCCAAACTTGATTGTCATACATGGATTGCATCTTAACGTTCATGGCCTCAAGCCATTTGTCACAATCCAATTGGACATTGCATTCTGGTATGTGGTTGGTTCATCTGAATCTACCACATAGCATCCATCCATGAAAAATCCATATCTTTCAGGTGGATTACTAGTTCTACCACTTCTGCGAACATTTTGTGTGTATTGATCAACCGCTTGGTCTTCCTCAACATCCTCATGTTGAGTGCTAGTTTCAACCAGACGTGCATCGGGTTGTGGTTCTTGATCCTCCTCAAGATCTACTGTTCTACTGCTAGTTCCTTCCATAAGGAACTTTTCCTCTAAGAACTCACCCTTTCTGGCAACAAACACCTTTTGTTTTGGTGGATCATAGAAATAATATCCCATAGAATCTCTAGGATATCCAATAAAGATACACTTGGTGGATCAGACTTCCAATTTGTTTGGGATGGGAGTCTTAACGTAAGCCTCACAACCCTAGACCCTTAAGTATGATACGGATGGAACTCTTCCATGCCATATCTCAAAAGGTGTCCTTTCCATCTTTTTGGTTGGGGACATATTTAGAACACGGGCCGCGGAGAGCAAAGCGAAACCCCAATATGTTAGAGGTAATGTGCTTCTAGCCATCATAGATCGAACCATATCCAATAAGGTTCGATTCCTCCTCTCAGACACACCATTATGTTGTGGTGTTCCACGTGGACTGAGTTGTGAGACAATACCACAACTCCTAAGACGATCTTGAAAAGCATCACCTAGATATTCACCTCCTCTATCGGTGCGGAGAACTTTAATCGACTTGTTGAGTTGATTTTCTACTTCATTCTTGAAGATCTTGAACGTTTCAAAAGCTTCATCTTTGTGCCTTAATAAGTACACATACCCATAGCGACTATAATCGTCGGTAAAGGTAATGAAGTATCTTTCACCATTCCTAGTCATTGGTTTAAAAGGACCACATACATCCGAATGTATGATTCCTAGTAAATCTTTTGCCCTTTCGTTAGTTCCACTAGAGGGTGGCTTAGTCATTTTTCCTTGTAAACAAGATTCACATACATCAAATGAATCACATTCATTGTTTTTAAAAGACCATTCTTTTGAAGTGTTTGTATACGTTTCTTGTTTATATGACCAAGACGACAATGCCAAAGATAGGTATCACTCAAATCCAACTTGAGTTTCTTGGTGTTAGTATGGTACAATGAACTATTTAAAGCATTTTCATGAACCAATTCATAAATACCATTAATGGGAATAGCTTTAAAATAGAACATATCATTTAAAGAAACATGAATATCATTTTCAACAAAAGATAATACATAATCATAATGTCTAATTGGGATATAGAAATACTGTTCCTAGTCAGACTAGGAGCATACAAAACATTCTTCAAAATAACATCCAAGCCACTTGGAAGTTTTAGGATGTAGTCCCCACAAGCTTCAACTTGGACTTTGGTTCCATTGCCCATGAAGAGACTAACATCCCCTTGATGAAGTCCCTACTTCTTGTGAACCCCTGCAACAAATTGCAAATATGAGTTCCACATCTGGTATCTAATACCCATGTGTTAGAAGATGTAACATTAAGATCAATATGAATCGTGTATATTGTACCTGAGGTCTGCCTGGCATCACTCTTTGCTTTCAACTCTTGGAGATGGACAGGACAATTCCTTGCCCAATGTCCAATCTCTCCACACTTGAAGTATGGGTCATTAGTTGCAACCTTTTCCTTCTTCTCTTGTGGTTTGGGTGGCACCCTTGCCACCCCTTTCCCTTTTCCCCAAACGGGTCCCTTACCCTTGGCAACCTTTGCCTTGGGTGCGGGATAAGGCCTTTTCTTGTTCCCACCTTCATGGATGGTGAGAACGAGTAAAACCCTTTTACCCATGGCCGCCTTGGCCGTTTTAAGCATTGAGTGAAGCTCACCAATGCTCTTGTCCCATGCATTCATGTTGTAATTCAACACAAATGTATCGAACTTCTTGGTAAGGCCATTAAGGATCAAAGCCGTGGCCAATTCCTTCGAGACGGGACAATTAAGCCTCTTGAGGCGGTCAATGTGACTTTTCATCTTAAGTACATAAGATGAAACTGATTGGTTGTCGTCCATACGACATGCATGGAGTGCTCGAACCGTTTCGAAGCGCTCAACCCTGGCTTGCTGTTGGAACGTTTCCTTCTGCTAGGTTATCATGTCATAAGCTCCGTGATGTTCATACTCCTTTTGGAGATCCGCAGTCATGCTCGCTAGCATGAGACAAGACACTTGGATGGAGTCCTCAGTGTACTTCAGCCAATCGTTGTAGGCCTCCTTATCATCCTCAGTAGGCTGATCGGGGACAGGATCGTCTAAAACATATGATCTTCTCTCTTTCTTGAGAACAATTCTCAAGTTTCGATACCAATCAATGAAATTATTATGATTTAGACGTTCCTTTTGGAGGATCGCTCGTAATGATTGGGTGGACGCGAAAAGTTATCATGATTGTCATTATTGGTGGCCATCTACAAAATTAACAAAGATCTATTTAGTATTTTCGATATTCTATTTTTAATAATTAATGCCTTTTAAGGTCATTTATATATTATAATCTAGAACCCAACATTACATTTAAATTGTGATTAGGTGACCTTTATCCCACGATTTAAATTAATAAGGTGGTCAATGATTGACGGTTGCAACCATTTGCAACTTCTAGAGGTATGGGATCGACTTTAAACATGATATGTAAAGTCGGCATGTTAATCCCATCAACACCATTTGGAAACCATATTTAGGTGATCCATTTAACATGGTTTGCAAATCAAGTTACCCTACTTGCACAACGTGTGAGTTTACCCACATAAGTGGTAAGGTGACCTTTATCCCACAATATGGTATCCCCACCTTAAATCACAAGTTACCTCTAAATGGTTAAGTGACCTTTATCCCATTAAGAGTTTCCAAATGACTCAAGTGTTGTGCAAAAGGACGGTGTTAAACTTGTTTGTCAAAAGTTTAAGATTTCATAATTCTAGTTAGAAAACTCTATGTACTTGTATTTGCATGCTTTCAAATACAAGATACCCTATGGTCCTTTTAGTAAAACCCGTTTTATTACGAAATCATTAATCCTTTTAATAACCATTTATTAAACTTAATGATTAAGGACCATTTTTGTATTAGCTTGTTAAGATCATTTACATGAAGATTGCCCACCATATCCAAATATCATACAATCATTCATAAAATCACAATGAAACAAGCATAATATAAACAACCACAATGTGCATAACCATAGCTACTATTGTGACCACACTTGTTTGCCATCACAAGTGTGGTCATTAGGTCTTTCCTAAAGGTTGAATACAACACAAAATTGAGGTCTTCATAGACCCCCACTTGAACTTGCATCCATATGCTTTAAGTCATTCTTTTGTGTCTTCCTCTTGAGCTTCCTTCCCGAGCATCTTCTTTTACAAAATATATATATCCTAATACATATTTTCTAGTAAAAGAAAAAAATACTCCTAATCTATTATGACATCCCAATGAATAAATAGACAAATTACATTTTTAAAGAAAGCATAAATAATATACAACCTATTGAATAAACCAAAACCAAACATCCAAACAACACAAGGCCAAAAGCTAGGTTATGCACCAATATGAACATTCATCATATCATCCAAATATAACTAAGAATCCCCATTAAAACCCACGATTTTCAGCCAACATAAACTGAAAATTCAGGTTTCAAACATTGTCCAAACAATATACATATCATCATACATATCTTTCACGGTTTAATCACAAGCATGTGTGATATAACATTGAAAGCTTGGGGATTCAACATACAAGAACGTTTCAGCCCTTAAAAGGGTTATCAAATCCCATAAAACAAAATTTTTAAATGATACTAACAAGCATGCTATCCACATAACCGGCTCTAGATGCCATTGATGGGTTTGTAAGAGCATAAAATCATAGTTTAACCTCTTAAACATTCTGAAAACGCAGCGGAAAGACAACATTATAAACTTGTTATAAGCTGAAAAATATGTTCATTAGGTGACCATATTAATGTATAAAACAAACTCATATATCAAAGGATCATTATATGTGAAATACATGCTATGTGAACATAAAACAACATAATATGACAGCCACAAAGGGATGCCATAACTACCTTCTCAAACAGCCTTCAAAAGTCGACAGAAAAGGTAGGAAAGATGCTGAAAAATCGGCCAAAACTTCAAGGTTAGAAGTCCTCAAGCTTGTATACCCCAAGCCTCCTTGCAAGCACCTTCTTGTTAGGAAGATTCACCACCAAAAGACTTCAAAACCCTCTAAAACAAGCTGCTAGAACCATGGGTTTTAGAGAGAGAGGAGAGAGCTTTTTGGTCTTTTGCATCTAATGAGAATCATTAAGAAAAAGAGGACCCCAAGACAAGTTAATGTGTGTTCTTTACAAAGCAAAAGGGTCCAATGAGAATAAAGGGGGAGGCGGCAGAATTTTTAATGAAAAACAAAAGGTTTTTCCCCTTTTAAACATAGTACACACACACATTAAAATGGTCTTGTAACTAGACATACAATTAACCATTTAATTGTATGTACAAGTTATATAAGTCATACAATTAACCATTTAACTTATAAGTTATAATTTCTCATTATTATTTGGTGTTATCTAACTTATTTAAATAACACTTCAAATAATATTATTGAACAAAATATTCTAATAAGTTGTTCCATCTCATATGCAACTTTAGAAAACCCATTTTCTAATTGGTGTAAATATTTAATTGCATGATCATATCATCATTAAATATTAATTGGTGTTTGCTAAGCTTGTTATTGGGTATAACCCGACTTGGATCATAACGTACTAACCGCATCAATATTCTAAGTGTCTTGGGCATATACAATCCTACACAACAATATAGTATGAGAGCCATTGTGCTCTTGATTTTGGTCTTTTTTTCAAGTTTTTGGGGTTTTAGGCTTTTAACCATTTTGGATCTGATTTGTATAGTTTTAGGATGAAATTTGATTGAAAAAATTGTGGTAACCGAGTGGGAAGCTTTTGGAATCATGTGATCTACATTTGATTGTGTTTTTGTAAACATTTTGGTGATTTTTGTAAGGTTTTCGAGGAAAGGGAGTTTATAGACTAATCTAGAAAAATTGCATCTTCAAACGACGACATCGTTTTTTGAAAAATGGTTACTCAATGTCTTTGAAGCAGAGAAAAATTGTCATCTTGAAGCAAGATTGATAACAAAAGTTCAGAGGTTTCCAAGCGAAAGTACAAGCGAAAGTACTGGCGAAATTGTTAAATGAAAGTTCAGAGGTTACCGAGCGAAGTACTAGCCAAATTGTTGCTCTTTCGAGCGAAATTCCAGAATGAAAGTTCTTTGAACAACATTTTGGGGGAAATCACAGACCAATTTGAGCGAATTCATAGCGAAGTTGTTGATTTTTTTAAAGAACAAGTCGCTTACTCTTGTTGATTAAGATAGTGGTGCACCAAACAAAACCGCCACAAAGCTTTTTTTCTTTAGACCGAGTACACTCAGTGGGAGTTAGTTATTCATAGACCTCATACCATAATGAATTTTGTAGGACATAACCTGCTCGTGAACACTAATCCTGAGACTTACATTGAAAAGGATAAGAATTGAATGGACCGTGATAGCAAAGCTCTTGGTGCCTTAATTCTATGTCTTTTTCATAAATTGAACAATCGGTTTGATGGTCACAAAAATGCTAAATCTCTGTATGATGGATTATGTGAGTCCTATGATAGGAATGAAGAATTTGAAAGACAAAGCTATGAAAGCTTAGAAAGAATTTAATGCTTTTGCAAGTTAGAAGAATGAAAGCTTGTCAGATTAAACAAATCATTATGCAATCTGAAGAAGTATGATGAAAAGCTAGCAAATTATGAATAGGTCCATAAACTTCTTGAGTCACTACCACCTTAAAGGAGTCTTTAAGTCAGGGTGTGGAAGCAAGAAAGAGGTTTTCTGGACTAGAAACTGATGGACATCATCAATTAGCTAAAATCATTTAGCTAAAATCAGGCCGTGTACCCAACTCAAACCAATACTCCAAATGTAGCTCTAATTTCTTTAGTGACTAGCACACTCATCAGTGGTTCAGGTTTTAGTAACTCATCAGTGGTTCAGGTTTTAGTAACTCATCAGGAAGTTCAATTGGAGGATCTTATGGTCCTAACATTCATTCAAAAAATATATCCACCCCTCAAGTTCCATTTGAAAGCATGGCACTATTTGCTTTGCTTTCTCATAGTTACAGGGCCTTGGTGATAGGAGAATTAAAGGGTAAGGGAAGGACTACTGATGATATGCTAGGTGGATCCTAAAGATATGGAAGAGATGGATCTTTGGTGGTAGATGGCTATGCTCACTATGAGAGCAAAAAGGTTCATGGAAAGAACTATGATGAAGAGTTTTAGCAATCAAAGTGGAAAGATAGGATATGAAAAGTCCAAACTCTGATGATTCAATTGAAAACAAATAGATCACTCTAATAGAGAATGCCTATTACCAATCATCACCGAGCATGTCACCATTGCTTCCAAGATTACATCCATGAACCTTAGATTTGTGATATAAACATCCTAGTGATGTTTCAATATAATGAATTTTTGTTTCTTAAGTAGAAATTCATAATTCCAAAAGACATGATAATCATGAGAGGTCTAACATTCTGCTTCTGTAGATGTTCTGTCTGAACAACAAGAAATTATGCATCCGAGGATCTTCTATGGAAGAAAAACATGTTGCGGATGAAGTGCCAAGTAACAGTCTCCAATAGAATACCAAAGTCCTTCGGAAGGCTAAACTCCTATTAAAGAACAATGTCCTATGAAAGACTCAACTCCTACGAAAGACCAAAACACTTGCATGTACTTTCCAAGTACATCAAGTCAACAAGTCAACACTAAGGTGATGTCATAAACTCAACTTGTGCAGACGACTTTACTTTAGTCGGAGAATGTCACATCAAGACATTCTCTAAGTAATTTTCTTACCATTATAAGAAAGTTACTATTACCCTAACAGTAAATCCTTAAGCCTATAAATACAAGGCATAGGTTCACACTTTTAGTATAAGTGGTCAAACCTAGAAACCCTAGAAACCCTAACAACAATCATAACAATACACACCAAATCATCATTAGAACCCTAGCATTCAACAATAGCAATCATTCAAATCATCATTTTTTCAATTGTAGTCGTTAATTAGTATTAATGGAAAAATTTTGAATCAAATGTGTTTGTTCATTTACTATGTTCATTTGTTTTTTATATTTATCTGAATTATTCTTTGTAGATTCATATTAGAATTGTTATTTCATTACCAATAAATTAAACAGTGAGTAGTGATAATTTCATGATCACTATTCATACAATCTAACTTGATAATTCATGTGTTGATCCTTGGATTCACAAGTGGTATCAGGGCCTCGTGCTTATTAATTTAGATCAATGATCTATCACTGTTAGATTTGTTTAATTGATTGTTTATATAATTAGATCTGTGAGAATTATGATTAGATCTATTGATTTTGAGTAAAATTGTTTTTGGGTGTTCATAACGACTTAAGAGGTCATAACTTAGATTGAAGGGTGTTATTGAATGAATTAATCATCACACAAGTTGAGTTAAGTTAATCGATAGCTAACGAAGGAATTCTACTGAACAATTTAGTGTAATCAATTTTAGAATCATCAAACCCTGATTTATTGTTCCATGAGTATTGTTCCATTGCTCGATTAACATCAATCCACATTAAAATGGTCATGATTTGTAGCTTTGTGTCATTGATCGATAATAAACGGTTGTTCAAAAGCATCCTCAATTCCATACAAGTTGAGAAATTATTAAGAGGATTAGCTAATTTTGACTTGAACGACCTAATTAACCTATAATTAAGAGTTTGTCATTAATTAGATCATTTACAAATGAATTTATGTTTTAGTTAACAATTATCAAATTAACTAAGATAAGTAATTCACTTTTTGGATCAGCTTACCAACCTCCAAAGTTGGAAAACAAAGTTGATTTCAAAACATGGAAAATCAGATTCAGGAATCATGTGAATTACATTGATTTTGATTTATGGGTGTCTATTTTTGAAGACCTTTACATTCCACCAACACTTGGACCTGATTACAAGGACAACAATCAACCCATAATTCTGAAGGATCTATCACCTAAGGATGCAAAAAAGGTCAAAGTTGATAGTAGAGCATATATTATGCTTACTATGGCTTTACTGAAGACCTTTTAATGAGGTGTGAAAATTAAAAAAATAGCAAACTCCTTGTTGATGACTTTTCACACTCTCTGTGAAGGGAGTTATGAGATCAGAAGGATTAGGAAGGATACATTTCGCTCATAATATGAAACTTTCTATCATATTAAAGGTGAACTTTTCCTCAACAAATTCATAGATTCATGCAGTTGGTGATTGAGATGAATATCTTGGAATTGAAATACACCAATGAGGAGTCAAACAAGAAGATGCTCCATTCTTTAGCTGAAAATTGAACACTAACTGTATCCATGTTCAAGAATACCCTTGATCTTAAAACCATCAGGCTAGATACATTGGTTGCTATAGGGGAAAGACTTGAACTGGATGAGAAAAGAAGAAAAATGAGTGTAAAAGCACCTATTGCTCATTACCGGTTAAAAGAAACAAAAAGTGTTGGAAGTGCTTTTATTTCCAATCATGATGATGAAATATCTTGTGCTTTGAGTGATGATGAAGAAATAGTTGGTTTTTATGCTTCAAGGACATTCAGATCAAACTCTCAAATCAATTCATCAATGAAAGAGAAAGGAAGACAAGATGAAGGAAAAAGGTCACATATAAAGCCCAGTTTCCGAAACACTCACAATTGGTCAACCATCGCACATAAAACATAAAATATACATTTAGTTTATTAAAACATTGTAGCGGAATAACTCAAAACCCATTTCATATATTAATTACTGCTTTTGCAAAAACATACAACGTCGTTAACTGTTGCAAAATATTATCATTTGCATTACATTACAAAAACGTCATAGTTATACAAATGGATGCCATACAAAAGGCCAAGTAGCTGCCCCATGCCACCCTTAGCAACAATCATCTACCAACTGGAAAATGCATAAAAATGCGTTGCTGAGTGAGTTCTAATTAATAAATAAAATTCTTTACTTTTGTTTAAAACCGTCCTTTTTGTTCTCATTCATTATCATTCTTACCGTACATTTCATACACTTATTATTATCTTTCACTTTTCATCTGGATCAATGCCATAAGATAACCCCAAACGTAGGCACGAAGCTGGTACTGAGCCGAAGTCTATATGTAGACCCCTAATATTACGCAGATAACCTGGCACCTGTACCGGCGCAAGCGACAAGGATCCCATACGTTTTTTCACTCACAAAGACTAGATTCCTATGTGTATCCTTATGGTTACCTAAACCATACACAGTTGAGCTAACAACATTTTAGACTTGTGCACCTCATTTCATTTGCTTGCCAAACTTTTCATACGTCCATTCCTACTTTAAAGCACGCATTCATTCTTTCTTTTGTGTCCACTGTTCATTCATCATTAATTCCTGCTTTTATTACATAATACTTTACATTCATTGATAATAACATACCACACAAAGCCACATAAATATACATAATAATGAACATAAAGAAAACATACATAAACATACATAACATGGGCAATGCATACATACATAAACATCGTCAACCATTATTATATAACCTTATATAACCAATATACATTAACCCAGGGAACATCCTAAGTCATGGCCTAAAACTTCCTTTCTCCCCGAAATTCAGAAAATTTTCCAAGTCTTTAGGCGCATGAGCCCTATGCAAGCGCATGGACACTATGTAGGCGCATGGGAAACTTTTGGGTGCATGGGCACCTTTTGGGCGCATGACCCAACACGTAGTCAGTTTGGGCATTATTCTAGGCGCATGGGCACTATGCAGGCACATGAGTACCCGAACGCATGGGAAGTTAGGCACATGGAACACTTAACCAATTTAAGCATAATCCTAAGCATCATAAACACATATAAAACACAATCACAACATAAAATTCACCTAATACCCCACCCACATACACATACATATACATACGGGTATACACATCTAACAACATAAAAACGTACATACATGCATTTCCAGCCCCAAAATTAGTTAAAGCATGTAGAAAGGGGGTTCTAGAACTCACCTTATGCAACTTTCGTGTGGACTTCTTCACAACCGAATGCAATATGAGTTCAACCGCCTAGATTCCCACCAAGAACACAAACCAGAAAAACAAACACACACATAAGCATATACTCGAGGTTTAAACCAGTTTTATTTCCTTGAATTCACATTCTTCTTCTTCTTTCTTCAAAATTCGAAGTTTCTCAGTATTCTCTCTCTAAAATCCAATGAAAAGAAGTGTGCATAAAGGTGTGGGCAGCCATCACCTTTTGTACAAATATTTAATAATATTTTGTCATTTTCATACTTTTAACCCCTCAACTTGGATCCTATTGCATTTCCTTCTTTTATTCTTATTTTAAAATATCACGTGTTACAAGTTCAACCCCCTTATATAGGTTTCCTCCTTGAAACCTATTACTCCTCAAATAGACGTGGGTAATGCTGCCTCATCTCTTCTTCAGTCTCCCACATAAACGCGGATCCCTTTCAGTGTTTCCACTATACACGCACCAACGGGACCACTTTATTTTGCAATCTCTTCGCCTTATGATCAATTATCTCCACTAGTTTCTCAACATAATTAAGTCGTTCATCCACTTCAACATCCTCTAGTGGTATGACCATATCTTCATCGGCTAGACAATTCCGAAGATGAGATACATGGATGTCGGATGAATTTCACTTAAATCATCGGGTAACTCCAACCTATATTCCACCTCTCCTACTTGAGCAATGATTTGGAAACACCCTATGTATCTCGGGCTCCACTTTCTCTACTTCCTAAACCGAATGATAACCTTCTAAGGTGGGACCTTGAACATAACTCTATCACCCACCTCAAACTCAATCGTTCTACGTCTTTTGTAAGCATACGACTTTTGCCTATCCTTGGCATCCCTCATAAAGGCCTTGATATTTTCTAGCATCTTAGCCATAGCCTCGATCACTTCAATACCTCCTAACTCTTTTTGAAAAATGTCACTCCAACAAACATACATTCTACATCTCCTACCGTATAGCATCTCATAAGGAAGCACATCAATGCTGGCATGATAACTATTATTATATGAGAATTCAGCTAAGAGTAAGTAGTCATTCCAACTTTCTCCAAAATCAATGACACATGCACGAAGCATATCTTCTAGCGTCTGAATGTTCTATCTTACTAACCATCCGTCTGAGGATGATAGCCATGCTAATGTGTAACCTCATCTTTATCGCATCCTGAAATCTCTTCCAAAACTTGTATGTAAACTAGGTTTCATGATCAGACATGATATACACTGGTACACCATGACGAGTTACAATCTCTTTGAAGAATGGATCCTCTAATCTCTCGGATGAATACGTTTCATGGATTCGTAGAAAGTGACCAGTCTTCGTCAGGTGATCAACTATCACCCATATGGCATCATACCCTCTCGCAGTACGCGGTAACTTCGTTATAAAATCCATGGTGATATGCTCCCATTTCCACTTGGGTATATCCAAAGGATGGATCTTCCCGTATGGCTTCTGATGCTATGCCTTCACTTGAAAACAAGTAAGGCACTTACTCACATACTCTGCTATGTCGTGTTTCATGCCCGGCCACCAATAGTCCTTCTTCATATCATGATACATATTTGTAGCATGAGGAAGAATAGAGTATCGTGTCTTATGACCTTCTTCCATGATCTTTCCACGTGAATCCCCACAATATGGAATCCACATCCTTCCGAATCGGGTTCTAACACCGAGAGTGCTTTCACCCGACTCCGCAACCATACCTCTCATCCTTTCGGAGTTAAGATAGTCTTCTTTCAATGCCTTGTCTTGAAACTCCTTGACCTGTTCCATCACGTTAGAGGTCATAACTAATTGATAATCCCACACTTGAATCAGTTTAGGCCTCTCCTTTTAGCTATGGCATCCTCCACCACATTGGCCTTGCCCGGATGGTAATGGATCTCGCAATCATAATCCTTTATGCGCTCCAACCATCTCCTTTGCCTCATATTCAAATCTTTCTACTTGAAGAAGTACTTCAAGCTCTTATGGTCAGTGAAGATGGTGCACTTTGTCCCATATAGGTAGTGCCTCCAAATCTTCAATGCAAAGACCACAACTGCTAGCTCAAGGTTATGACTAGGATAATTGACCTCATGAACTTTCAATTGTCGGGACACGTATGCTATAACCTTTCATCGTTGCATCAACATGCAACCCAACTCCGAATAAGAAGCATCTGAATAAACCACCAAAACATCACATCCTTCGGGTTATGATAAGACAGGAGCCTGAGTCAGCCTCGCCTTTAACTCTTCAAAAGCCTTCTCTTGATCTTGACCCCATGCAAACTTTACCTTTTTGTGGTTCAACTTGGTCATTGAAAAAACTATCTTAGAGAAGTCTTGAACCTATAATAGCTCGCCGACCCCATGAAACTACGGATCTTGGATGGCGTCTTTGGAGACTTCCATTGCATCACTACCTCCAACTTTGTCGGGTCTATCATAATCCCTTCAAAATTCACTACGTGACCCAAAAATTGAAACTCATGCAACCAGAAGGTGCACATGGAGAACTTAGCATTCAACTTCTCCTTTCTCAGCATTTCCAATACTTCTTGAATGTGATCGGCATGCACCTCCTCGCTCCTCGACATAATCAGAATATCATCGATGAACAAAATCACTTATTTATCCAACATCGGCCGACACACTCGATTCATCAGGTCCATAAAAGCAGCTGGCACGTTAGTTAAGCTAAAAGACATAGCGAGAAACTTGTTGTGTCCATAACGCATACGAAAGCTGATATAGGAATATCCTACTCCATTACCTTCAACTGATGGTAACCAGATCAAAGGTCTATACTCGAGAAGCAACTGGCACCTTGGAGTTGATCAACCAAGTCATCAATCCTCGGCAACGGGTACCGGTTCTTCACCGTCAACTTATTGAACTCACGGTAGTCGATACACATCCTCATACTATTGTCTTTCTTCTTGACAAATAAGAACGGGGCACCCCAAGGAGAGATACTCGGTCTAATGAATCCTTTATCGAGTGACTCTTGCAGTTGCTCCAACAATTCTTTCATCTCGGAAGGGGCTAAACTATATGGCGCCTTAGCAATAGGTTGAGGACCAGGTATCAAGTCAATGAAACTCGATCTCGTGGTCAGGTGGCACATGTGGTAAATCTTCTAGGAACACGTCTGGGTACTCACACAAAACTGGTACATTAGATAGTTGTGGTGGTCTTGTGTCCAAATCCTTTATGTAGGCCAGGTAAGCAGTACATCCAAGCCTAATGCACTTTCCCGCCACCGCCATTGAAATCACCTTTGGAATCGTAGTGACTCGATCACCGTAAATCGTCACTGAGCTCTCATCAAGCGCAGTCAATCGAATCATCTTCTTGCAACACACAATATTTGCCTCATAGACCGCTAACCAGTCCATTCCTAGGACTACATCAAACCCGCCTAAGTTCATCACAAACAGTCTAGCAGGAAACCTATGACCTTCTAGTTCTATGTCACAACCTTCTATTAGCTCAGAAATTCTGGTAGACTTAACTATGGCAGTTATTATCAATATTCCTAATGGTAACATGCAAATTAGCACAAAAAGCAGCAGAAAATAAACTCTTACAAGACCATAATCAAATAACATAGAAGCAAGAGTTTGGTTTACTAGAAACATACCTGACATGACATCAGGGTTCATCCTAGCCTCCTCCTGAGTCATCGTGAAAGCTCTGGCGCTCACCTTTTTCCCTTCAGTCCTAGTCATCTTCTTCCCCGCCCCGAAACTTTTCGCCCTCAGCTTCTTACACTCCCTGTTCATGTGGCCCTCTTCGCTATAGTTATAACACCTCCTCACCCCACAGTTCTACGCCACATGTCATGTTCTTCCACATCTGAAACAGACATTGGATCCCCATTGACACTCCCTAGCATGCTCCTTTTGACACTTACCACACCTTTTCCACCCCACACCGGCCACACGTTGGTCATCCACCCTCGTAGCTTTGTTGTTTGGAGTGATCCGCTACGTACAAACCACTTTTCATTCCAGTCACCACCACTTTCTTGCTCGCCTCAGCCACCACCACCTCCCTCTCGTCGTACGGTCTTCCTACAAAATCAACCATCTACCTGAACGAACCTGGCCGGGCAGCGATCGTGTGCTTGCAGATGTCCGTCGGCAAATCTTGAATATAGATATTGATCTTTCATGATGCAGGAGTCACCTGATCTGGCACCAACCACTTCCATCTCAATGAACTTGGTGGTGTACTGCTGGTGTGTCATGGTTCCCACCTCCAGCTACCTGAATTCCCTCTCTACCTTGACCAACTCCTAATGAGGATAGAATTCCTCAATCACAAACTTCTTCAACTCACTCCACCTCATCCTTCCAATCGCCCTGCTATCCTCAACCTATACAATTTTATCCCACCAACACAAGGCAAAGTCCACGAATGAGTGAGTGGCAAACTTCACCTTTTGATATTCCCGACACTCGCTAATATCAAGTACCACCTCCATCTCTCTCATCCACCGGTGAACAACAACAGTAGTGTCATGGCCATCGAAAGTCGGGGGCTTGCATCTCTGAAATGCCCTCTAGTAATAGCCTTGTGCTACCTCATGCATAGACTCTTCTTCATCATCTTCATCACTAGAGAGAACCGTCACAGTCTTCGATCGATCTCTCTCCCTCGAGGATCTATTCCTCTCTTTCCTTTCACCTTCTCTTACCGCCTTGATCACTTCGATCTCCACAGATGGTAGGATTGTCTGCATGACCAGGTGAACCTCCTCCACAATCGTTTCCTTCACCGACGATCTCAAATTCGCACTCTCATCACCACCCTCTAGATGAGGAGTCTTGGGCTCTTTGTGAGTCGTCTCCTCAGCTCTAGACTTCCCTCTCATGACCTGTGGTCCAGCACCACGTCTGCCATGGCCTCCACCTCAAGAAGCCTTAGAAGATCTAGCTCCAGCCATCCTCTAACGCACTATAAGATCCAAACACCAAAAAGGTGATTCAAGGTAATAGCTCAGTTTATGTCAAGTATAGTCAGTCCTTAATTATAGTGGCCGATTGCGATTAGCCACTTACTTTATACCCCAAGCATTTTCTATCCTGACTACAACAGTATCTAAATCAACTAAGCACACATAAGCCACATAACATGCACACATAATACCGGTTAAGATAAATAAAATACCTAATGGCACATAGCTACTCGGACGGGCATCCTTCTATTTTGTCCCATTCTTAGTTTAAGTTTATGTTTCTTTTGAAAATATTTACCCATTTCTCTTAATTTTGGCTCTCATATCATCTTGTATGGCCCCGTTTCCGGAACACTCACAGTTGGTCAATCATCGCACATAAAACATAAAATATACATTTAATTTATTAAAACATCGTAGCAAAATAACTTAAAACCCATTTAATATATTAATGATTTCTTTTGCAAAACAATATAACACAGTTAACTGTTACAAAATATTATCGTTTGTATTACATTATGCCATAAGGTAAACCCCAAATGCAAGCAGTAAATAGCGCCTTGGGCATAAAGAATTCAACAATCTCCCACTTGCACAAGATTCATAGAAGATTGATGCAAGTAGTAAATAGCGCCTAACAACGGTTTACTACCCTTAATACACATGACTTAAAGCCATTCAATAACAACATCCCCATCAAGTATCCAACTAGAAATGATTTAGGTGAATCAATCATTTACCCTTTTGTTACAGATGTCATGTTAAATCCAAGGACATAGAATGATCATTCCTTGTTGATTTAACTTAATCAAGCCTTAGACATCTTGCTCTCAATGAATAAGAGGAACAAATTCCATCTTGAATACATAAGTTTCTCACAAACACTTCGCGTCACGCCTGAACATAGCCTTACGTACTATCCATTATTTCAGGGCAGTGAAGAACTAGCTCAAGGTATAACACTTGGTGAATATCAAAACCCAATATGTATCTCAGGTCTGAGGATACCAAATGATATTCGCCTTTACTCAAATTTACTTATGATCAATCTAGAAGATTCCATGTAGTAAGATTTGAGATGCGGGTCAGTCCAATATTTGTATCCCACAAATATCTATGATCTTTGGCAGCAACCAATTGCTCTATATTCATTCCTTATGAATATCCACTATACAAATTCATAATAATCTTACCCTCATATTTGTTCCCATAAGTATGAACAACTACGGACATTTAGAGTAAACAATTTACCCATGGATTAAACATGCTAAATTGGAACATTTATTGAAATATTATAACCAAATAATTTTATTCAAGTAGTAAGGGAGTTCTAAATATCCAAATACAAAATCACAGATCAAATCCAATCACTAGAAAATCGAAGTCCTATGGCACAGGTATGACCTTCATGCTTTGCCTTTTCTAGGAGCTTCGTAAGAGGATACGCAATATTTTAATCTGTGTGAACATTGCGAATACATATCTTTCCTTTTCTCAACTTCATCTCGTATGTAGTTGAATCTCCGCTTAATGTGCCTAGTCTTTTGATGAGCACGAGTTTCCTTGATTTGAGCAATCGCATCCTCGTTATCACAAAAGATCTCTAGGGGGTCCTGAATGGAAGGACAACCTCTAGATCGGCAACGAATTCTTCAACCATGCAGCTTCTTGAGCTGCCAATGAGGCGGCGACGTATTCTAATTCTGTAGTTGATAAAGCCACCACATCCTGTTTAGAGCTCTTCCAAGAGACAGCTCCTCCATTCAGAATGAAAATGTATCCTGATTGTGATCGTGAATCATCACGATCGGTTTGGAAACTCGCATCCGTGTAACCTTTTACAATGAGTTCCTCATCACCAGATCCATAGATTAGAAACATATCTTTAGTCCTCCTTAGGTACTTAAGTATGTTCTTAACAGCCATCCAATGACTGCTTCCAGGATTTTGCTGGTAACGGCTTGTCATGCTTAAGGCATATGAAACGTCCGGCCGAGTGCATATCATTGCATACATGATGGATCCAATAGCATATGCGTATGGGATTGCCTTCATTTTATCTTGCTCATCCTTTGATCTTTGTTGAGTCGTGCTCAATATTGTTCCTATTTGAATAGGTACTGTACCTTTCTTAGAGTTCTCCATCTTGAACCTTTTCAAGATCTTATCAATGTATGTACTTTGATATAAACCATTCAACCGCCTTAATCTATCCCTATAGATCTTTATTCCCAGAATATAAGCGGCATCACCAAGATCCTTGATGGAAAAACAACTTCCAAGCCAGGTTTTTACACCTTCCAAGGTTGGAATGTCATTTCCAAATAGTAGTATGTCATCAACATACAATACTAGGAATATGATGATGCTCCCACTAGCTTTCTTATACACACAAGCTTCATCAGTGTTCTTGATGAATCCAAATTTAATTACTTCTTCATCAAAACGGTTATTCCAACTTCTCGATGCTTGTTTCAATCCATAGATTGATTTCTTTAACTTGCATACTTTGTTAGGATGTTTTGGATCGACAAAACCTTCAGGCTGAACCATATAGACATCTTCCTCAAGATATCCATTTAGGAAAGCCGTTTTGACATCCATTTGCCAAATCTCATAATCATAATTAGGGGCTATGGCAAACAATATCCTAATAGATTTTAGCATCGCAACAGGTGAGAAAGTTTCATCATAGTCAACCCCTTGAGTTTGAGTGAAACCCTTTGCTACAAGTATTGCTTTATAAGTATCCAAGTTTCCATGCATATCGTTTTTCCTGTTTAAACCCCCTTACTTCCAATTACTTTGGAGTTAAAAGGTGGTATAACCAAGTCCCATACTTGATTGTCATACATGGATTGCATCTCAACGTTCATGGCTTCAGGCCATTTGTCACAATCCGAATTGGACAATGCATCATGGTATGTGATTGGCTCATCAGAATCTATCACATAGTATCCATCAGTGAAAAATCCATATCTTTCAGGTGGAGCACTAGTTCTACCAGATCAGTGAACGTTTTTTATGTATTCATCAACTATTTGATCACTTTCAACATCCTTATGTTGAGTGCTAGTGTCAACCAAACGTGTATCGGGTTGCGGTTCTTGATCCTCTTCAAGCCCACAGTTCTACTACAAGTTCCTTCCATAAGGAACTTCGTTTCCAAGAACTCACCCTTTTTGGCAACAAACTCCTTTTGTTGTATTGGATCATAGAAATAATACCCCATAGAATCTCTTGGATATCCAATGAAGATACACTTAGTGGAACGACTTTCTAACTTGTTCGAGGTGGGAGTCTTCACATAAGCCTCACACCCCCACACCCTCAAATATGAAAATAATGGAACCCTTCCATGCCATATATCATAAGGTGTCCTTTCCACTTTCTTGGTTGGGGCCATATTCAAAATACGGGCTGCAGAGAGCAGAGCAGAACCCCAAAATGATAGAGGTAATAAGCTTCTAGCCATCATAGATCAAACCATATCCAATAGAGTTCGATTTCTCCGCTCGGACACGCCATTATGTTGTGGTGTTCCCGGTGGAGATAGTTGTGAGACAATCCCACAACTTATAAGATGGTCCCTAAAAGCATCATTAAGGTATTCACCTCCTCTATCTGTGCGGAGAATTTTAATTGACTTATTGAGTTGATTTTGTACTTCATTTTGAAAGATCTTGAACATTTCAAAAGCTTCCTCTTGTGTCTTAACAAGTACACATACCCATATCAACTATAGTCTTCAGTAAAGGTAATGAAGTATCTTTCATTGTAGCTTGTCATAGGTTTAAAAGGACCACATACATCCGAATGTATGATACCTAATAAATCTTTTGCCCTTTCGGCTTTGCCACTAAAAGGTGCCTTGGTCATTTTACCTTGTAAACAAGACTCACATACATCAAATGAATCACATTAATTTGTTTTTAAAAGACCATTCTTTTGTTGTATTTGTATTCTTTTCTTGTTTATATGACCAAGACGGTAATGCCAAAGATAAGTGTTACTCAAATCCGATTTGAGTTTCTTGGTACTAGTTTGCTACAATAAGCTATCATTCAATGTATTTTCACGAACCAATTAATAGATACCATTCATGGGAATAGCTTTAAAGTAAAACATTTCATTCAAAGTAACATGGATTTCATTTCCAATAAATGATAATACATATCCAAAATGTTTTAATAGGGCTACAGAAATAATTTTCCTAGTCAAACTAGGAGCATACAAAACATTGTACAAAATTACATCCAAACCATTTGGAAGTCTCAAGATGTAGTCACCACGGGCTTCAGCTTGAACTTTAGCCCCATTGACCATGTAGAGGCTAACATCCCCTTTATTGAAGTTGCTACTTCTTTTGAACCCCTGCAACAAATTGCAAATGTGAGTTCCACATCCGGTATCTAATACCCATGAATTAGAGGATATTAAGTTTAAATCAATATGGATCATGTATATAGTACCTGAGGTCTGCCCGGCATCCCTCTTTGCTTTCAACTCTTGGAGATGGACAGGACAATTTCTTGCCCAATGTCCAATCTCCCCACACTTGAAGCATGGGTCATTAGAAGCAACCTTTTGCCTCTTCTCCTGTGCTTTGGGTGGCACCCTTGCCACCCCTTTCCCTTTTCCCACTACGGGTCACTTACCCTTTGCAACTCTTGCCTTGGGTGTGGGATGAGGCCTTTTCTTGTTCCTACCTTCCTTAATGGTGAGAACGGGTAAAACCCTTTTACCCATGGCCGCCTCGGCCGTTTTGAACATAGAGTGAAGCTCACCAATGCTTTTGTCCCAAGCACTCATGTTGTAGTTCAACACGAACATCTCAAACCTTTTGGTAAGGCCATTGAGGATCAAATCCGTGGCCAATTCCTTTGAGACGGGACAGTTTAGCCTTTCGAGGTGGTCAATGTGGCTTTTCATCTTAGGTACATAAGATGAAACTGATTGGTTGTCGTCCATACGACATGCATGGAGCGCTCGAACCGTTTCAAAGCGCTCAACCCTCGCTTGCTATTGGAACGTTTCCTTCAGTTGGGTTATCATGTCATAGGCTCCGTGATGCTCATACTCCTTCTGGAGATCCGGAGTCATGCTTGCCAACATAAGGCAAGACACTTGAATAGATTCCTCAGTGTACTTTATCCAATCGTTATAGGCCTCCTCATCATCCTCACTAGGTTGATCGGGGACAGGGTCGTCTAAAACATATGATCATTTCTCTTGCTTCAAAACAATTCTCGGGTTTCGATACCAATCGCTAAAATTGTTATGATTTAGACGTTTCTTTTGGAGAATCGCTCGTAAAGATTGGGCCAACGTGGATGAATTATCATGATTATTATAATTATTGGTGGCCATCTACAAAATTTAACAAAGATCAATTTTAGTATTTTCGAATTTTTTATTTTAATAATTAATACCTTTTAAGGTTATTTTTATATTAAAATCTAGAATCCAACATTACATTTAAATAGTGGTTAGGTGACCTTTATCCCACGATTAAATTAACAACGTGGTCAACAATTGACGATTGCAACCATTTGCAACTTCTAGAGGTATGGGATCGACTTGAAACATCATATGTAAAGTCGGCACGTTAACCCCATCAACACCATTTGAAAACCATATCGTAGGTGATCCATTTGACATGGTTTGCAAATCAAGACACCCTACTTACACACACGTGTAAGTTTGCCAAAATAAGCGGTTAGGTGACCTTGATCCCACGATCATGGCATTCTCACCTCATGTCACAAGTTCCCTCAAAATGGTTAGGTGACCTTTATCCCACTAAGTGTTCCCGAGTGATTCAAGTGTTGTGTAAAAGGATGGTATTGATCTTATTTTTTTTTAAATTTAGAGATATTATAATACAAGTTTAGAAAACATTATGTATACATATTAGAATGTTTTTAAAACAAGATACCCTATGGTACATTGATTAAAACCCCTTTTAATCTTTGAAATCATTAAAAAAATTTAATAACCTTTTATTACCTTTTAATGATTAATGCCCATGTTGATAGTTTGTTATCATCATGGAAGGGATTGAAAAAGCAAACATCATATATAAGTAATCAACCACTAGTTCATAACCAAAACAACCATGAATCAACCAAATGTTAGTGCATAACCATAGCATCTAAAGTGGCCACACTGTTTGACATCACAAGTGTGGACCATAGGACATTCCAAAGGGAGAAAATACAACACAAAAGGCTTCCATGAACCTCCCACTTGAAACCGCATCCAAATGCTCCATGTTTCTTGTGTCTTCCCTTTGTGCTTCTAACGCGTACATCTTCATATTAGAAGATATCATATCCTAATACAAGATTTCTAGTAAGATGAAAAGTACCTAATCTATTTATTACATCCCAAATAACAAATAAATTACACTTTAAACAAAGCACAAATAAAAGATTATACAACCTAATTGAAAGAATAGAAACAACCATTTCAAACATCCAAATAACAAAAGGTCAAGGGCTAGGTTATGCACCATAATGAACAATGATCAAATCATCCAAACCAACAATGAAACCCCATGAAATTTCAGCCAACATAAACTGAAATTTTGGGTTTTATCTTGTCCAAACAAATAAACAATACAACATAGATATCTTTCAAAGTTTAATCACAAGCAAGTGTGATATAACTTTGAACATTTGGGGTTTCATAATACATGAATATAGCAGCCCGTAAAAGGGGTTGCAAAGTCCCATAAAACGAAATATTACAAGGACAAACATGCTAGCTATCCACATAACCGGCTCTAGATGCCAATGTTGGGGTTTGTAAGAACAAGATACATAGTTTAACCATTTAAACTTTGTAAAAACGCAGCGGAAACAAGCTTTATAACATGGTTAATGAACTGAAAATTTGGGGTTTCATCTTGATATTATAAAGTTACAAACAAACCCAAGAACAAAGGACCTTTTATATGTGAATAAGACTAGCAATGTAAACACAAAAACAACATTATGGACAGCCATAAGAGGCTGCCATAAACTACCTTTTCAGCAGCAAAAGAGTAGAGTTTGAAGAAGATGTGCTCCAAGAAAACGACTAAGGCACCAAAGAAGGTCCTCTCAAGCTTGCATACCCCAAGCTATATGACAAACACCTTGTTGCTAGGATTGGAACACCCAAAGAGAACCGAAAGAAGAGCTGCTGGAGACCTTTCAGCCGTGAGACTCTTCAACTAGAGGAGAGAAACCTTTTCTTTCTTGTGGTTTTTGCATGTAAGAGAGAGAAGAGAATGGAGTGAATGACTTGACTCTTGTGTTTGTTCCAAGACAACTTGGGAAAAGAAAAGAGGCCAACCCCAAAGGGGGCGGCCGAATACCCAATTCACATTGGGTTTTCCCCCCAAAACTTAAAACAAAATAAAACACATTAACAAGTCACTAATATGAGTTATACATATAATTAACCTTTTAATTGTATAACTCACACACACTCCCTATTATTGATGTTATTTAAGTAACTTAAATAACATTACAAACATATCTATAAACAAAATATCCATATAAATTGTTCAATCTCATATGCAACTTATTTAGAAAATCCATTTTCTAAGTTGGTGTATTTATTTAATTGTATGATCATATCATCAATTAAATATTATTTGGTGTTTGATAAGCTTGTTATTGGGTATGACCCGACTTGGATCATAACGTACTAACCACATCAATGTTCTATGTGACTTGGGCATAAAGAATTCAACAAAAACATGTAAAAAAGGGGGTTCTAAAACTCATCTTATGCAACTCACATGCGGACTTCTTCACACTTGAATGCAATTTGATTTCAACCGCCTAGAAACCTACCAAGGACACAAACTGGATAAACAAACACACACATAAGCACATACTCGAGACTTAAATCAGCAAGTCTACAGAAATTCAATGAAAAAAGTTTCTCTATTTACTCTTTCTAAAATACGATGAAATGAAGTATGCATAAAGGTGTGGATGGCCATCACCTTTTGTACAAATATTTCATAATATTTTGTCCTTTACACAATTTTAACCTCTCAACTTGGGTCCTATTGCATTTCCTTCTTTTATTCTTCTTTTAAAATATTGGAGTGTTACATTACCTGCAGCATCAACAAAGGCATCCTCATTCAATAAAAACAAAAATCAAACAGAACCAATTACTATGATGTTGATAAGTCCAAGGTGAGATGTTACAAATATAATTTGTATTGGCAATTCTCAAGGGAATGTAATCAGCAATCAAAAACTGATATGAGACAAAATCAACAACATCAGTCTCACCAACAATCAGCAAGTCAAAGAACCTTCAAACATCCTCAACTTACAAACTCATCCCCACCAGCCACAAGTTCCTTAGCAAGGCCAAGCAAAACCATGGGAACTGGGTTGATCATTTTGGAAGATGGAACATATGATTAGAGGATGTATGAGAAGGAGGTGGTAGAAGAAAATCAAGCTTTAATAGCCAAAATGGAGAACAAAGTCCCACCTATGCCTAGAGAAGTAAGGGACAAATTATGTTCATCAATATGTGTTGAAGAGGTAGAGAGATATAGATTCAATGCTCAACAATTGGCTAACAAAGTCAAAGAAATAATGGCTTGAATGAATCTCATATAAGAGAGCATAAACTATATGAGATCAAAATCACCTGCTTACAAAAGGATTTAGATAAACTTGTTTTTGAAAATTACAATGTAAAAGCACAAGTTGAGCATCTAACCACCTCTGTAACAAAATCCATGTCTAATCATGCATCAACTGAAGTGAAACTTTAGAAGTTTCAATATCATCACAGCAATATGAGAAACTGTTAAATTCTCATATTGAACCAAAGAATAGGTACAGGTTGGGACATAATGTTGTTGCAACCTCGTTGAATGATAACTATATCTTTTACCTGAGTCTATGACTAATAGTTTATTAAATGCTTTTGTGCCAAGCACCAAAATTGAACTAAAAACATATATTAATCAATTGGTGAATGGAAGTGATACTAAGTTGAGTGAAACTGAATTTTCTGAGTTAGAAGTTTTAAAACAAAATGACTCAGTTGTTAACTTTGATAAGTGTGATGACTTGGATGATTTTGATGAACATGATGAGCAAAATGTTGATAGTTTGGGTAAGGGAAAGAACATTTCTTTTGAAGCCATCATGCCTAAAGTTCTTGAAGAGATCAACCTACCTTATCCTCCAAAGAAAAGAAACATGTTGAAAACAATTTACAAGAGGATAGCTCAGCTGAATAAAGGTCTTCATGAGCTTAACCAATAGAAAAAACTCTTATCAATAACAGCTGAAGTTGGTGTTAATGTCAATTCTACTGAAGAAGTAAAAATCACATCCGTAGAAAAGGCAAAGAAAGCACCATCTATAGAATTTCTATGGAAGTATAAACATGTTGATCTATCAACATCGGTAAAAGATCTACTAGTAAACAAGAACCCTTTAACATCATGTCTAGAAATGGCAAGGATTCATTAGTTGTAAAATTTGAAAATGAGTTGACAGCTCAAAAGCAGATCAAGAAGAAGAAGTGATTGATTCTGCTAGTGAAGTAGAGAATAAATACTACAAGTGGCGTGATATGCATAATCACAACACCGATGAATGTTACTTCAGCAATTATTGCTCAATATGCGATATGGACAATCATATGACTTTTGATTGTTATTTCAACAAACATTATGCAATTTGTAACAAGAATAACCATTCTACTCAGGAATGTCATTTCAACAAAAAGAACAAAACAAAGACTTCAAAGAAGCAACAATCTAAGAAGGTTGAATCAGATTCATAATCTAGTGATATTCAAGAAGATTCAAAGCCCAAGAAGAAGCATCAAAACCAAAATATACCAAAAGCAAAGATGCAATCATCTGCTGATGATAATCCAATAAAGAAGAAGGGCAAACAACATCTCAACTCAAAATACCTCACAAGAAGGTAGAGTCAAAGGATAATACATACAATGCTAATGAAACCTTCTTTGATTATTTTAAAAAGGGTACTAATATACCATAATCAAAATCAAAGGATGGTGACACTTTCTTCAATCAAGGTTCAAGATCAAATTCTAAGCGAAAGAAAAAACAAAGAGAGGATGAAAGAAGAAGTGTTTGTGAAACAAGAGCAAAGTGTTTCAAGCCCATCTTCAATAAAATCAAGACTCATTCATGAGGGAGTAAAAATATTAGACACAAGTGGTAAGCCCAAGATCATTAAGGCTTGGGTTCAATATTCTGATCGATCTCATATGTGTGCAGGAACAAACATGGAGGATTAACACTAAGTGGTATATTGATAGTGATTATTCTAGGCGTATGACAGGAAACTGTTCTCTACTCCATGATTTCAAACATAAAAATGCTTCATATGTGGCATTTGGTGGGGATAAGAAAGGAGGTAAAGTTGTTGGTGAAGGAATTGTAACAAATGGTGTACTCAAGTTTGAGAAAATAAATTATTATGAAAATTTGCATACAATTTACTGAGTGTCTCAAATTTGTGATCAAAATTATACTACTTTATTTTATAACACTTACTGTTACATTCTTAAGCTAGGTTTTCACATTCCAAAAAATTGGATCCTTCTTAAAGCATCAAGAAAAGGAAACACATATGTTTTGGATATGAACAACACCTCAACATAAGCAATGAAACTTGCCTGATTTTTAAGTCTTCAGAAGATGAATCACAACTGTGGTATAGAAGGTTGGTTCATTCGAACATGATGAACATGAACAAGCTGATGAGAAATGAATTACTTATTTGACTACCAATGAAATAACTTTATTGTTCTAATCATTATTCATTATGTTATAAAGGAAAAAAACATATGGTGTCTCATAACTACCAAACCATCAACACAAATACAACACCACTCAAAATGCTTTAGATGGATCTTTTTGGTCCAACCAATGTGATGAGCATTGGAAAGAGGTAATATTGTTTAGTGATTGTTGATGATTTCCCTAGATTCACATGAGTCTTTTTCTTAAAACGGAAAAGTATAATAGTACAAACATTAATGAATTATCACTAAGATTGAAAATCAACTTGATTTAAAAGTCAAAATCTTCAGAAGTGATGGGTTTGAATTTGTGAATCATGTTTTAGATTCCTTTTGCAGGAACAAAGGCATAGAACGAAAATTTAGTGCGCTGGCCTATAACACACAACAAAATAAAGTTGCTGAAAGAAGAAATATAACTCTCATTGAAGTAGCAAGAACAATGCTAGTTGATTCACATTTGCCAATCACCTTTTAGGCTAAAGCAATGAACATAGCAGGCAATGTTCAAAATAAAACATTAATTGCCAACGAACATAACAAAACACCATATGAGCTCTTAGTTAAAAGAAAACCTTTAATAGGATATCTTAGAGCCTTTAGGTGTCATGTATATATCTTAAACACAAAAGATCAATTGCAAAAGTCTTCTAGAAAAGCCTATGATGGTTTCTTTGTTGGTTACTCATCAAAATCTAAATCATATAGAGTTTACATTCCACATCAAAACATTATGGAGGAAATCCCTGATGTATCCTTTGATGAATCCTTGTTTCCAAAATCTATGAAATGATCATCATTGCTATTTGATATACACACTCTAACAAATTCTTTTAACATAGATTAGTTTAATGTTGTAGGTTCTATAAATACATGCTATCCATATGTACCTCCAATATGAGTGAAGTGTCATTATTTGTTGATCCTCCAAAACTACAGTAACACACTTCAAGTGTTGTTGATCCTGGCCCTTCATCTCCAACAAGAAATGCTGAGCATATGATTAGATATTTACTTCCAAAGAAGTAAACAAACTATCAGCAGTAGTTAACTCTGCATCCATAGAAGTTTCTAATGCATCCGAAGAAATGAACAGTACATCAGTAGATATTCCATCTTCTGAAGATGCTCCATTACTTTCAAGGGAATTCAACATATCAACATGTCAACAAACAACACCGATAGATGTTCATGTTCCTCATACGGAAGTTATTCATACACCAGCTCAGACATAACTTCATGAACATGGTTTTCATTTAGCATATGAAGAACAATATGATGAAGATTTTGACTACTTTGTTGATTCTTCATCTTAACTAGATCTATCTACGTCAAAAAATATGACCAACTTGGAATCATCCATTCAAGTTGCATCCATTCAAAAATCAAGAATTCATAAGAATCATCCAAATGACAACATCATTGGTGATCTTAATAAAAGAACCACAAGAAGCCTAGGGGCGAGCTGCCAACATTAGCCTTTTCTCTTGTTTTCTTTCATAAGTGGTTTGTCCTAACATTACTGCAGCATTAAAAGACTACAGCTGGATTCAAGCTATGCAAGAAGAACTTCAGCAATTCAAAAAACAAAAGGTTTGGAATCTTGTTGATCGTCCAGAAGGTAAATATCCAACTGGCACAAGGTGGCTTTTCAAGAACAAACTACTTGATAGAGGTATCATAGTAAGAAACAAAGCAAGGCTGATAGCACAAGATTAAACACAAGAAGAAGGTATAGACTACAATGACGTCTTTGCACTAATTACAAGGATTGAATCAATTAGAGTCTTTCTAGCCTATGCTTCATATAATAAGTTCATAGTTTACCAAATGGAGGTAAAATATGCCTTCTCATATGGTAAAATTGATGAAGACGTCTATGTTGCTCAATCTCCATGCTTTGAGAATCCTGATTTCCCACACAGGGTATACAAGTTTGACAAAGCTTTGTATGGTCTTCATTAGGCACCAAGAAAGTGGTATGAAACATTATCATCCTTCTTGCTCAAGTATGGATACAAATAGGGAACCACTGATTAGACTCTCTTCCTCAAGCATGATCATCAAGACCTCTTAGTTGTCCAAATCTATGTGGATGACATTAGGCATAAGATCTTTGTGCGCTTCTTAGCTGACTTGATCTTCTACCTCATCTCTTATAGCTCCTTCTTCATCTTCTCTTTCTTACCTCTTCTTATCAGCTCATGATCATTGAAATCATCATTTTTTGGCTTCTTTCCTGAAAATTTCACCATTTGACTTCCATTAGTTATACCTATCTTTTTATTTATCTTATGATGAGCATGAGTAGTTAGATTTATCTTCTTCATTTGAAACCTCTTGTTATGGACTTCTAATAATTAAAAAATGGACCTTTGAGTATATGGTTAGGGTCTAACTTCTAAAGAGTTTGAGGTTCATACATAGAAACTTCTTTTATGTATCTTTTTTGGAGCTGTGCTTTGATTGAAGCCTTGTCTTGATGGAGGGGTTAGACTTAGCAAGAAGTTGGTTTACTTTGGAAGATGAATTTTCTTTGATAGCCTCTATATTTTGAATCACATCCTTCTTTGTTGTAGCCTTGCTTTATTCCCTCCTTAACTCTCTTTCTTCCTCTTCTTTTCTCTTTTCTCTTCTTCTTCATCTACTTCTTAACTACTCCCTCTTTCTGTTCCTTCTCTTTTTCTACAGATGCTCTTGTATAGGTTGATTCGGAAAATACTTGATTCTTTACTTCTATGTTGGAATTAAGGTTATATGTGAGAATGCATGTCATTGGTGCTGCCATAATGATATACCCTAAACCTAGATTGGTCCAATAGTTACACTTAGGGATCGGTGTTAGGGATTAACAAGACTTTTTTATTTGATTAGAAGTTAAAGAATGTGGAATCTAAGCTAACAACTTAATAAGAACCACAAATAATTAGAGTAAAGATAAATGAACAAGTAATTTTTTAAAGTATTCACTTCATTAATCAAAACTGGTACAAAGAGTAAATTAGGAGAAACACAAGTGGCTTGACAAAGCTTGGCTCTACTATAGAAGTGTGAGGACCTTATACTATGATATCTAAACAATAAGAAAAGATATCCATTGTTTAGAATGTACAGCAACATAGACAATGGGCACATCAAAGTTAGTTAGCTGCAGTACTATGTTGTCTCTAAAAGATGAAAAACAACATCCTTCGATACAAACAATTTTGTCTTATGTAATAGTTAATTAGCAGCTTATAGAGTTTAGTGTTGATCAACAACAGTCGACTAGCATCTCATCAGTTAAGTGTTGATCATTAGTTGTTCATCATATGTTGATCGGCAATCATTCAACATATGTGATTTGGGAGTTGAGTTCAGCATTTGGCATAATTTTCCAGTTGGCAGCCAATATTGAATCCTTGATTTTTTGGTATTTTCATCCTCTTCATATATTAACACTATTGAAAGTGCTTTTAGAAGCATTAGAAGTACTAAGCAAATCAAGTATTGATGCAACTACTGAAAGTACTATACAAGAGAATCCTTTGATAGGTCAGTCCTTAGAAAAGATGGTGTTTTACACAAGAGGCACTCAGCTGATGATGTTGATATCGAAAGGCATAGGGTGACTTTTAAGGTTGAACCTACCCAACTTCATAAGGATGCACTTTAGTCAGAATTCAGAAAATAAGCTAAGGTGATATTTGGTCAACCAAAATTTGAAACTAAAGCCCTAATTAACTCTAAGGTGAAAATGGATTCTAATGGTCTAGATTACTAATGATGTTGAGAGAGCTTAGACCACTATGGATGATCCCAAGTTAGCTTATGAGGCATCAAGTGTAATTTTCAAACCTTTGGTTGTCAGACTTACTAAAGTCTTTACCTGAAAAAGGTAAGAGAACCATGACTGTTGAAGAGGAAATAAAGATTGAATCACAAAAAATCAAAGGACAAATTTCTGATAGAAGAAGATATTTTAGTTCTGAAGGCAAGAAAATCTCAAGGATCCTTAGTAAAAAGAAACATCATTGCACTAGTCAAGACTACAAATAATTCAAGAGCTACATGAACTGCAATTAGAGAGTTCAACCATGGGGGCAAACCTAGCTGAATAATCTCAAATGCTCTAACTAGATCAAAGGCCAAAGTTGTCAAGAGGGTGTTATCTATGTCATCCAGGCTATCTACCAAAAGCACCCAGAGAACCGCAACTTAGTAGGCTTCAATAGCTACAACTTCCAAACCCGATCCTATGATCTCATCTATGAAGAAAGAAAAGAAAGATGAAGAGAAATGTTGAATCAGAGAAGAAGCAAGAAGAAAGAGTTTAGCAAGAGTATAGGGACAAGCAATAGAAGAGCATGTCAACTCTTGATCTAAATATCAGAGGAATCAGGAAAAGGTTGCTGCTCGAGAGCTTTCAAAGTTCGAACAACCCAGAGAGCAGTATAGGAAACAACATGCCAAGTCCGAGAAAGTTACTTAGAAGTCATCCTTCTGCCAACTAATCTCTAGCATCCCCTAACTCGGCATCAACTGTCTTTGATGACAAACAACTCATCTCTTCAATCCTTTCAAATAAGATAAAACCTCCAAAGAAAGTAATAAAAGCAAGGATTGTTGATACAGAAGCCAAGGAGGAGATACTTCAAGGAACCAAAGTGTTGGTAGTTGGATATCTTACTTCGATGAAGAAATTTGATGTCAAAAGGGCTAATGGGGAGATCATCTACTATGACCATAAGAATGACATACTTGATCTACCCCTAGACAATTTAGAGCAAATTGCTAAGTACTTTACCATATTTGGATATAAGAATGACAAGTCCAAGATGCTAATGCATAAAGTAATCACCTTAGTTAATTATGATGCCAATGAAGAAGTCCCTAAAACTCCACCAACAGTACATGATCCTATAATGGAATGGGAATATCATCAAAAGAAAAACACCTACCTCATAACTAGATCAGCAGCTAGAAGAGTAGATTACGCAAGGAACCTACTAGTTTGCTTCAACCGGTTTGAGACAGCTAACGTAACCAGGCTGAGACTAAGGAAACCAAGTTATGATTCTAAGGTAAGGGAAATGGCAAAGGTTTTGATTAGGATCTACAATTCCCACCATCAAAGATCAAGGCTAGCTTGAGAATAAAGAAAGAAGAAAGTAGAATCTGCAACTACCAAAACCTTTCCATCTCCCGAACCTAGAATCCAACCAAACTCACCTCCTCATTATTCACCACCTGGTCAATCGACTAACATGGTACTACACAAGTCCAACAAGCTTCTAAAAATAGCCAAATTCCCTACATGAGCTGAAACATCCGGTAGAAGAAAAAGATCTCTCAGAATCTGAGGAAGAAGAACACTCAGAAAATAATGATAACTACGATTATGATTTTAAAATTAAGAGGTTCTCCATTGATAAGAAGAATAAGGTAGAATATTTCTTTTTATCTGATTGGATGATCTAAAACTCAGATATAAAGATTTAAAGAAAATGCATAAGTTGTTCCCTGAAAATGAAGACATGCCATATAAGTACAAGTTGATGGAAGCTATTCTAAAGAGCAAGTTTAGCAACAAGGCTAAGCAAAAGGAAGAAGAAGAAGCTTTGCATGTAACTCCACTAAGCATTCATGATCCAATCACTCATCAGAGTCATAACTCCTCAACCAACACCTTTAGTATTGCTTATGCTACTACCGACAAAGTTCAAATAAAAAAGTATGACATGTTCAAACTCTCTAGGCAGACATGAAGGACTTGGTGAATCTAGCTCTAGAAAATCCATTAAGACATAGAAAAGAATACATGTATGAACATCTACTAATTCAAAAGCTTCAAGGCTAAATTTAGAGTTTTGGTAACATCATCCTAGGTGGAATTTGTTAAATATGAAGGATGAAATTTCCAAAAACTAAATATTTTAGCGTTGGCCATCAGTAGTGAACTCCATGAGCTACTAATCGATCGCTACATAGAATAAGTTTGTCTATGTTGATGGCTATTGTGTTCCACTGCGACAACATAGTACAGAAGCTGCCAACTTCGATACACAAATTACTGGCTCTACTGTAGTATTTGAACATAAAATAGATTAATCTGTTTGTTTAGTATAAAGTCCTCAAGCTGTACAGTAGAGGCAAGCTTTCCAAGCCATTTGATTATACGTGCCAAATTGTAAACTTTGTACGAAATAGATTAATAAAGTGAATACTTTGAAAGAACTTATTATGCATTTATCTTTACTCAAAGTACTTGTGTTATGATAGTAAGTAAGTAACTTAAGTTACATATTTGTTAGTTACTAATCTAATAAGAAGTTCTTGTTTGTATAAACCAATCTCATCCAACATAAAGTGCAAAATTCCAAACTTTAGGGTTAAAAGTATCAATTTAAAAGTATAGGGATAAAAATGTCAATAATTGAAACCACACTAATTTAAGATTAATACACTTATAACAAGAATTTCAATCTAAAATATTGTGTGTAGACTATACTTAAATAATACACATGTTGATACTTCAAGAACTCAATACATAAAGTACAAATTACACATGTGTAACTTGAATTAACAAAACAAAATAAAGTAAACTTAAAACTCATGGGTTGGACTTAGATAAATACTTAAGGGATTCCAATACATAGAAATTGAACTTAGAAATGTTGTTGGTCGGTGGCAGTATAGACCCTTAGCCTTTAGTTTAGAAAGAAAGATCAGATGACTCTAATAAACCCTTTTTCACTTAAATCTTTTAGCGTGAAACACATATGCTTTAAAATTTATTTTATGGTGTAATATTACTACTCTGGTCCTAAATATTTGTGTAATTATTACCTCCATCTGGATTCACGTGATTTATGGATAGTACTATTTGGGGAATCCCGCACACATAATAGGCCCTAATGATAGGGAAACCCTATTGATATTTAACAATCATTGTGCCATAAATTAGTGTATGTCAATCGTGCTTAGCAGGGCATAAACCCATAATAATAAAGGGTTGGGTTAGGGTATATTTTAGAACTCGATAGGGTAACTAGGGTCAAGTTTTGATTATGATACTTTCTTTTGTACACCAATGATACTATCATTATATTCTACTCCTAAAAAGTCATGTATGATAAACTTATGAGTTCACCAATATTATATTAACATGTTTTGAGTGTGCATTTTAGGAGAAGAAATATTTTAGCATGTGACATATGGATATAAGCTGCCTTAGTTTGATATTTGGAGTTTTAGCCTCCACCTTATTCATTTATTAATGTTGGAGACAAACTTGAATAAAATATGTTGCTTAGGTTTTAGACAATATTAAATTTAGATAATTTATTTTAAATGAAATTTCATCTAAGGATTTGTCTATGGAATTATAATTGAATGTAACTTTAAATTATTATTTCCATCATATTATGTTGATATCAGTTAGTGACAACTAGTCTTAATCAATGGGGTGTGACAACAACACCAAATTGGAAGCATTACATTATGTCTTCACCCGTAGCAACTTTAAACTATACTTTGGGCCACTTTCTTCTGTTTGGTTGATCTATTTGGTATAAGTAGCGGGATGGAATCAATGGATACGATGAAAGGATTACACTTACGAGGATGATGCAACCAAACAGCTATTAACATGCACATGTGAAGTACAAGGAAGTTACTTTAGAAGATTTGATATACTTACTGAATTATGCTAAGTATCAAATCTTCCAAAGCCAAAAGGCTAATTCTTCTGAAGCCAAAGATGAAGTCATCTAAAGCTTTAAAGACAAAGTCTTTTGAACCCAAGACTGATTTCTTATTTAGATGAACTATTGGCAGTTGGATATCTAACTTAGATGAAATTTGTTGTCAAGAGGGATAATGGAGAGACCATCTACTACGACCATGAGAAGGAGGTACTTGATCTGCCCCTTGACATTTTAGAGCAAATTGCTATGTGCTTTAGCATATTTGGATGTAATAATGACATGTCCTAGATTTTGATGCACAAAGTACACACCTTAGTCAATATGATGCTATTTAAGAAGTCCCCAAAACTCCACAATCAGTACAAGCTTCCTCGTTGGAATCGGAATACGACAAAAGAAAAACACCGACTTCATAACCAGATCAGCAGCTGCAAGAGTAGTTTACTCAAGGAACCAACTTGTTTGCTATAGCTACTTTGAGATAGCTGAAGTAACCAGGCTGAGACTAAGGAACCCAAAAAATGATTATAAGGAAAGGGAAGTGGAAAAAGTTTTCATGAGGATCTACAACTCCCACTTACAAAAATCAAGCCAGGCTTCAGAACAAGAAAGAAGAAAGGAGAATCTTAAGCTGCCAAAACCTCTCCATCTCTCGAACCTAGCAATGAACCAAACTCACCTCCTTATACTTCACCATTTGCTCAAGCCACTAAGCATGTTTCTCCACAAGTCCAACAAGCTTTTGATATAGCCAAATCCTTTACCATGAGCCAATCTAAAGATTTAAGAGATAAAATGATCATCACTGATGTTGTTGATAGAATTAGACATGGGTTGGATCATTCAAAAGAATAAAAAGATCTCTCAAAACCATGGCAGATATCCTAAAGATCAAGTTTAGCAACAAGGCTGAGCAAAAGGAAGAAGAATAAGCTCTACATGTAACTCCATTATGCAGTCATGATCCAATCACTCATCGGATTTATAACTCCGTAACCAACACCTTTAGTCTCACATATGCTACTGCCGACAATTTTGAAGTCAATGAGTATAACTTGTTCTAACTCTCTAGCCAGAACATGAAGAACTTGGTGATTCTACCTCTACACAACCCTCAAGAGATAGAATAGGATACATGCATGAACTTCTACTCATCAAAAAGCTTAAAAGATAAATATAGAGTTTTGGTAGCATCATCCTAGGGGGAATTTGTTGAATCACGAACGATGAAACTACTAAAAACACAAGATTTTAGCATTAGCTATCAACTATCGAAACAAGCCAAGTGTTGAACTTAGGATTTCAACATTGGTTGTCAACTATCGAATCAAGCCAAGTGCTAAATCCACTATCGAAGTGTATATGCTAAATTCCTTCTAATCAACATATGCCAAAGAAACAGGTGATCTACATATCATGAATGTGTGTTAATCTGCATATGCAAATCAATTGCCAATTAGTAGGGAACTCCAGGAGCTATTGATCGATCACTACATAAAATAAGTCAGTCTTTGCTGATGGCTGTTGTGTTCCACCTTTTCACAACAACATAGTACAGAAGCTTCCAACTTCGATAAACAGATTACTACTCTACTGTAGTATCTAAATATAAAATAGTTAAATCATTTTAGGTGAAACACATACACTTTGAATTTTATTTTATGGTGTAATATTTACTATTCTTGTCCCGAGTTTGATGCAACCCAAGAGCTCTCAGCATACACATTTGAAGTACAAGGAAGTTACTTTGGAAGATTTGATATAACTTAGTAAGTTATGCTAAGTATCAAATATTTCAAAGCCAAAGGCCAATTCTTCTGAAGCCTAAGATGAAATCTTCCAAAGTTTTAAAGACAAAGTCTTCCGAAGCCAAGACTGATTTCTTCCAAAGATAGAGAAGGCATGTCTTCTGTAACATGCTTTTGACAAAATCTAAAACACCTTTCCGCTACCATCTTTAATGGCTCACCAACTTGCATAAGTTGGTGAAAAGTTCATGCTTTTATCAACTGTAGATTAATGTGTAAAGTTTGTAACTTTCCAACTATACACTTTTATCCTATTTGTATTAGATAAGAATATGAGCTATGGCAAGTCATAATCACTAGTCAAAAGGCAATCTGCCTTTATCTATACATTGATCTTGTTGTCTAGATTAGTGTTCCAGCTGACCTTCAAAGTATGGTTGGCTATAGGAAGTAGTATAAAGTATCTTAAGAACTTGTTTTTTGTATGTAAGCTTTATAACACTTGTAAGAACTTGAGACCAATATACATATTTTTGAAAACCATATTTGAGCGTTCTTGTTCTTGTTCTATCTTTTACTTGTGTTTGTTGTTTCTTCACAAATTGGTTCCCTATTTGATATGCTAAGTGTTCTAACTCTCATAACACTATGAAACTGTTTCATTGACCCCCTTCACGAGTCCTTTAATTCGTATCAGAGCATTTCATGCTCTTGATTTTAAGATCTTACCATCTTAGATCTCTTTAGTTTCACAAAACACTTAAAAGCTCAAATTGCAGCTCTCTTAAAGGCTGATATGGAAACTAAAACCATAAAAAAGTCTACAATGATCACTCCTCATACCTTTGATACTTGGTGCCAATGTATGGAATGGTTTATCAAGTCTCAAGATAGTAGCATTTGGAGATTTGTTGTTGAAGGACCTCACATCCAAGCACCTCTTCAGCCAAGCACCTCTTCAGCCACTACTAAAGGAAGGATGATTCCAAAGGAAATGGTTGATTATTCTAAGAAAGATTAGAAGAAAATTGATGTAGAATAGAAAGGAATAACTACTCTCCAAACTGCTCTGCCAAACTCTATATACAGAGGCTTTAAGAAGTGCACAACTACTAAGAAACTCAAGGAGGCACTAAAGCTTATGTATAAGGGGGCTAAGGAAGCCAAAGAAAACAAGAAAGACCTCATGAAGCAACAGTTTGAGAACTTTGCATGCAAGTCAGGTGAAACTATGACTCAACAATACTTCAGGTATGTTAAGATTGTAGATACTCTGATGGACGTTAGTGTAAAACTCGAGAAGAGGGACATTATGGAGAAGTTCATATTCTCATTTCCTAGACAATGGACTCGCTACTATGTCACCATTAAGAAAACTAAAAAACTCTCTACCCTTACTCTCATAGAGTTGTATGGTATCTTTAGTGGCTACCAGATGGAGATGAACATGTAAAATCCATCAAGGACCTCTTCCAGTAATCAGCAAAGTTCAGCCTTTTATGTGATTGAAAGGGATAGCGGAGAACTACAACATCATCTCATCTGCTACCTTCACAACTCACAAAAACATCCTTTTATCACCTTCCCTAACACACCAATAGAGAGTTACATCCAAAGAAGCTCATTCCAAAAGACAAGCTCTACTCAAGCCTTTGTGTCTACTGATGAAAGTTGGAAACTTTCTCTTCACTCTTGAAGACTTGGATTCTATCCATCCAGATGACCTGGGGTATATGGAGATAGTCCAGCAAATTGATCATCTCACTCATAGAGCCAAGAAGTTCTACAAGAGAACCCGAAAGAGGTTTCCTAGCAATGTATCTAGTGGAAAGTTAAGGTTGGATAAAAGAAAAATAAAGTGTTACAACCATAACCAAATAGGACACTTTGCTAGGGTGTGCAAGGCACCAAGAACTAATGGTGGTCAAGCACAATTCAGGCCAAACTACACATTGCTGATCCCAGACCTGAGAAACCTAGCCAACCAAAACAATAAGTTGTTGTTGTTGTTGTTGTTGTTGAAGAAGAATGAGGCTTTAACTAGAGCTTCCAGGTAGAAGATGTTTCTCCCAACTAAGCACTAACTGCAAACCACAAAGAAGCCAAGGTTTAGAACATCTTTGTACTCCTGAATGCATTGCTTTAATAAATATCTATACATCCTATAACCTGGGAGTGAGATCTAACCTCAGTCCTTGAACATGTTAAAAGTTTATTTCAAAAGAGCTAAAAATGATTATAAACTTAGAATAGAATATTTGGAGAAAACAATTTCAACTTTTAAGCACTAGCAAACAACTTACAAGACTCAAATTAAAGATCTAATTATCAAGTAAACCGAATGTCAGGCTGAGCTTGTGATTAGCAAAGCAAAGGCAGAAAAGTGTGTTCTTGAAAAAGAAACCTTCAAATTCATCATATCTTCATCCATGTGATTAGCAAAGCGAAGGTAGAATAGGCAGGGATCAGGTTCAAGTGAGATAGCTCCTCCACATACATTATTATATGTAAGACCTTCAAGGTGTGGAACTTTTCAAGATGAGTTGCCCCTCATGGATATGAAGTGAGTGAAGTAGATCATCCTAACAAGGGTCAGTATTCTCTTAGAGAGAAGAAAGAATCAAGTATGATGAAGTCTGCTAGGAAGAACTTGATCGGGGTAGCCAAAAGGAAGTCAAAGAATGTCTAGGAGATCATGACCATCTTTAACTCTAAGCAAAAACAAGTTTTTATATGTGTTGGATTTAAAGTAGTGAGGATTGAAGAGTCAACCATTGACTCTAGTACCAAGATTCCTAGTTCATGTCAAAATCATCCTGGTCAAGAAAAGAAGGTTGACCAGATATGCACCACTGTTGCACAGCCTGAACCATCCAGTTGCAAGAGCAAGCCTCACCCTAAGAAACCTATTGTATCATCTGTGAAGATGAGGAAGGAAGTGGAAAGAGATCAAGCTCAGCTCCTATTAAGAAGAAGAGTCTCAAAAGTATGCAAATTGAATGTATTTGCTAAGGATTGAATGTACAATGCCAAAAGCACTATCCACATGAGCAAGAAGAAAACTTAAGAGAAGAAAAAGAAGAAGATAGCTTCAGAAGGAAAATGTCTCACTTTCGTAAGCTCCAAAGTGAAGAAAAAGATAAGTTAAAACTTACCTTTGGAAGAAAAATTGGTTTTGGAAGAGAGGAATGCTTCTAAAATACTGAAGTCTACTGCAATGGATGCAAAAACTTTTGAAGGTCCAGTCTCCAACACATCCAAAGTCATCAAAACTTCCAAAGTATTGAAGCTCAAGTCTAGTCTTCCAAATATGGTGTGGAAGATGAATGAAGGCCATGTGATTGAAAGTTTTTCATCAACAATAGCAAATGATCCTCAAAGCTTGTACATAGGATCAGTTACTATTAAATTATCTTCGATTCACTTTGACAAGCCCAAAACCAACAAGGCATGGGTTTCCAAATGTAACTAACCATCTTTTCCGTGAAGGAACAATTTAAGACCAAAGGAAAAATATGGATCATTGATGGTGGTTGTTCCAGGCATTTGACAGGGAATGGCTGTTTGCTTCAAAACATTGAAAGAATTGATGCAGGGCCAATTACTTTTGGAGGAGAATCAGGTGGTTAAATCACTGGAAGGGGTAGAGTCACAAATGGTAAGCTTAGCATTAAGAGGTTAAACTATGTTAAGGAGCTTGGGTACAACCTTTTGAGTGTATTCTAATTTTGTGACCAGAGACATAACATGTTCTTTGCTGAGAATGAGTGCATTCTTCTTAAGCTTGGGGTGCTCATTCATCATGATCATATCTTGCTTAAAGCCCCTAGGAAAGTGAATATGTACAAAATGAACTTGTAGGAAACATCCCTATAAGGATAAGTTTCTTGCATTCTATCTAAAGCCAATAGTGACGAGTCTTTCCTCTGGTATTAAAAATGGTACCATGTAACTTTAAAAAAATGAATAAATTAAAAAATAATTTGGTAACTAGAATGCCAAAGAAAGAGATTAACCATTGTCTTGTATGCCTAAAAGGGAAGTAAACAAAGTGTCTTACAAGCCAAGGGAAAGAAACTCTATCATTACTCCCTTATGCTTATTACATATGGATCTCTTTGGTCCCACTAGTGTAATGAGTCAAGGAAGGTTCTCTATTGTTTGGTGATCATAAATGACTTCACACGATACACTTGGGTCTTCTTCGTTAGAACTAAGGATGAAACCCTTGTGATCTTGAAGAGCTTCATTCTAAAAATTAAGAATTTATGTAATCATAAGGTTAAAATCATAAGGTGTGATCAAGGAACTGAATTCAAGAACCAAGTCCTAGATGTATTTTGTGATAAGAAAGGTATCATAAGACAATATAGTGCTCCTGGGATTCGTTAGCAAAATGGTATTGCTGAGAGGAGAAATATGACACTTATTGAAGCTACAAGAACCATGTTTTATGGCTATAAACTGCCCATCACCTTCTAGGCAGAGGCAGTCAACACTGCCTACTATGTGCAGAATATAGTTTTATCAGTCAAGACTTATGGTAAGACTCCTTATGAGTTATGCACAAAAGGAGACCTTTCTTTGGTTTCCTTGTATTACTTGGATGTCCTTGCATCATATTGAATATCAAAGATCAAATAGCCAAATTTGCTATGAAATTAGATGATGGACACCTTATTGTATTCTTTTCCCAATCTAAATCTTATAGAGTATACAATCTCAAAACTAGAGTTGTTAAGAAGTCAACCAATGTGACTTTCATTTAGCAGACTCAAAGTGTGAAAGGTTCTGGTTCTGATTGGCTATTTGATCTTGATTTAGTTACCAACTATTTTGATAAATCTTTTGAATATTTTTTAGGATCTACACGTAACTTATCAATAGGAGATTCTAAGCCAAGATTTGAGCTGAGAAGAACAAGTCATAATACTACTTCAGCTCTAGTGGTAACAAAACCTACAACAAGAAACCCCATCAGCACAACAATGACATACTCTTTAGCAGATACATCTAAGGTGCCTACAAATTCCAACAAAGAGGCACATAACTCAAATGAAGAAGTTTCCGATGTAGGAGGAGAAGGAGGTGGTGATAGTGATCTAGAATTCCTTGATACTAATAACCACTCCATAGAAGACAACATCCATGATGTCATACACTCATTGGATCAAGTTTCTCTTGATAAGTGTGCTAATGTGGTGGATGATACTCAATCACCATATCAAAATTTCATCAATATAGATCTCTCCAACCAACTTGTTGTGATTTCTAAATTAAGAATCCACAAGTCACATCCCATGACAAAATGCAAGAGTAGTTCCTTTAATTCAAAAGGGAAAAGTTTAGAACCTATGTCCTACTCTTCAAAGGAATAACACAATAGGTACCAAGTGGGTTTTTAAGAATAATAAAAATGATAAAGGACTTGTCATCAATAGTAAGAAAAGACTAGTTGTTCAATGGTACACATAAGAAGAAGGGATTGACTATGAAGATGTTTTTAATCCTTTAGAAAAACTTGAAGCTATTAGGATATTCCTTGCTTTTGCCGCATCCAAGGATTTCAAGGACTATCAAATTGATGTCAAGTGTGCCTTCTTATATTAGGTTATTAATGAGGAAGTTTATGTCAAACAACCACCTAGCTTTGCAGACCCAAATCATCCTGATTATGTCTACAAGCTTGACAAATCTCTCTATTGGTTGCTTCAAGCTCAAAGAAAGTGGTATGAGACACTCTTATAGTACCTTTGTTAGTATGGCTACAAAGAGGGTTACTATGGATTAAACACTCTTCATTAAAGGAACAGGATATAACTTGATGTTGGTTCAAGTTTATATAGATGACATTATCTTTGGGTCAACTAATCCAAAGATGTAAGGACTTTGAGAAAAGGAATAGATATGAAATGATTGCCATGGGGGACTTCATTTTTTTCTACGAATTCAAGAGAAGCAGCTTGACAATGGCATCTTCATCAACAAATCAAAGTATGTGTAAGACATACTTACTAGATCTCATCTAACTAAGTGTAAGGTTGCTAAGGAACCCATAGCTAGAAATAAATCACACACTATGACCTAATCTTGAGGGGGGTGTTGATGATCATGTTGGGGTTTGTAAGAACAAGATACATAGTTTAACCATTTAAACTTTGTAAAAATGCAGTGGAAACAACATTATAACATAGTTAATGAACTGAAAATTTAGGGTTTCATCTTGATATTATAAAGTCACAAACAAACCCAAGAACAAAGGACCTTTATATGTGAATAAAGCTAGCAATGTAAACACAAAACAAACATGGGGGACAGCCATAATGAGGCTGCCATAAACTACCTTTCAGCAGCAAGATTTCGAAATGGATGAGGATGATATGGACCAAGAAAGAAAGACCAAGGCACCAAAGGAAGGTCCTCTCAAGCTTGCATACCCCAAGCTCTATCACAAACACCTTGTTGCTAGAATTTGAGCACCAAAAACCGAATGAAAAGGCTGCTGGGAACCTTTCAGCCGAGAATCACTTCAACAAGAGGAGAAAACCCTTTTTCTTTCTTGTGTTTTGCATGTGAGAGAGAGAAGAAGATGGAGTGAATGTGTTGTCTAAATCTGTTTTTCCAATACACCAAATGAAAACCAAGAAAAGGCACACCCAAAGGGGGCGGCCGAATCCACCTTTTCACTTTGGGGTTTCCCCCCAAAAGTTAAAACACAATGGAACACATTAACATGTCACTAATATAAGTTATACATGTAATTAACCTTTTAATTTTTTAACTCACAAACACTCTCTTATTATTTGATGTTATTTAAGTAACTTAAATAACATTACAAACAATATCTATAAACAAAATAACCATATAAATTGTTCAATCTCATATGCAACTTATTTAGAAAACACATTTTCTAAATTGGTGTATTTATTTAATTGAATGATCATATCATCAATTAAATATTATTTGGTGTTTGCTAAGCTTGTTATTGGGTATGACCCAACTTGGATCATAACATACTAACCACATCAATGTTCTATCTGTCTTGGGCATAAAGAATTCAACAATCTCCCACTTGCACAAGATTCATAGAAGATTGATGCAAGCAGTAAATACCGCCTAACAACGGTTTACTACCCTTAATACGCATGACTTAAAGCAATTCAATAACATCATCCCCTTCAAGTATCCAACTTGAAATGATTTAGGTGAATCAATCATTTATCTTTTTGTTACAGATGTCATGTCAAATCCAAGGACATAGAATGATCATTCCTTGTTGATTTAACTTAATGAGGCCTTAGACATCCTCTTAACAAATAAGAAGAACAAATTCCATCTTGAATACATACGTTTGTCACAAACACTTCGTGTCACGCCTGAACATAGCCTTACGTACTGTCCATTATTACAGGGTAGTGAAGAACTAGCTCAAGGTATAACACTTGGTGAATATCAAAACCCAATATGTATCTCGTGTCTGAGGATACCAAATGATATTCGCCTTTACTCAAATTTACTTATGATCAATCAAGAAGATTCGATGTAGTAAAATTTGAGATGCGGATCAGTCCAATATTTGTATCCCACAAATATCTATGAACTAATTGCTCTATATTCATTCCTTATGAATATCTACCAATCCGAATTCATAATAATCTTACCCTCATATTTGTTCGCACAAGTATGAACGATTACAGACATTTAGAGTAAACAATTTACCCATGGATTAAACATGCTAAATTGGAACATTTATTGAAATATTATAACCAAATAATTTTATTCAAGTAGTAAGGGAGTTCCAAATATCCAAATACGAAATCACAGATCAAATCCAATCACTAGAATATCAAGCCATGGCACAGGTATGACCTTCATGCTTTGACTTTTCTAGGAGCTTCGTAAGAGGATCCGCAATATTTTGATCTGTGTGAACTTTGCGTATACATATCTTTCCTTTCTCAACTTCATCTCGTATGTAGTTGAATCTCCGCTCAATGTGCCTAGTCTTTTGAAGCGCACGAGGTTCCTTGATTTGAGCAATCGCACCCTCGTTATTACAAAAGATCTCTAGGGGTCCTGAATGGAAGGGACAACCCCTAGATCGGCAATGAATTTCTTCAACCATGCAGCTTCTTAAGCTGCCAATGAGGCGGCGACGTATTCTCATCCCTAGTTGATAAAGCCACCACATCCTGTTTAAAGCTCTTCCAATAGACGGCTCCTCCATTCAGATTGAAAATGTATCCTGATTGTGATCGTGAATCATCATGATCGGTTTGGAAACTCGCATCTGTGTACCCTTTACAATGAGTTCCTCATCACCAGATCCATAGACTAGAAACATATCTTTAGTCCTCCTTAGGTACTTAAGTATGTTCTTAACAGCCATCCAATGACTGCTTCCAGGATTTTGCTGGGAACGGCTTGTCATGCTTAAGGCGCATGAAACGTCCGGCCGAGTTCATATCATTGCATACATGATGGATCCAATAGCAGATGCGTATGGGATTGCTTCATTTTATCTTGCTCATCCTTTGAGCTTGGACATTGAGTCGTACTCAATATTGTTCCTCTTTGAATAGGTACCGTACCTTTCTTAGAGTTCTCCATCTTGAACCTTTTCAAGATCTTATCAATGTATGCACTTTGATTCAAATCAACCAACCGCGTTGATCTATCCCTATAGATCTTTATTCCCAGAATATAGGCGGCCTCACCAAGATCCTTGATGGAAAAACAACTTCCAAGCCAGATTTTTACACCTTCCAAGGTTGAAATGTATTTCCAAATAGTAGTATGTCATCAACATACAATACTAGGAAAGTGATGATGCTCCCACTAGCTTTCTTAAATACACAAGCTTCATCAGTGTTCTTGATGAATCCAAATTTAATTACTTCATCAAAATGGTGATTCCAACTTCTCGATGCTTGTTTCAATCCATAGATTGATTTTTTAACTTGCATACTTTGTTAGGATGTTTTGGATCGACAAAACCTTCAGGCTGAACCATATAGACATCTTCCTCAAGATATCCATTTAGGAAAGCCGTTTTGACATCCATTTGCCAAATCTCATAATCATAATGCAGCTATGGCAAACAATATCCTAATAGATTTTAGCATCGCAACAGGGAGAAAGTTTCATCATAGTCAACCCCTTGAGTTTGAGTGAAACCCTTTGCTACAAGTCTTGCTTTATAAGTATCCAAGTTTCCATGCATATCGGTTTTCTTTTTGAAAATCCACTTACTTCCAATTACTTTAGAGTTAAGAGGTGGTATAATCAAGTCCCACACTTGATTGTCATACATGGATTGCATCTCGACGTTCATGGCTTCAAGCCATTTGTCACAATCCGAATTGGACAACCATCATGGTATGTGATTGGTTCATCAGAATCTATCACATAGCATACATCAGTGAAAAATCCATATCTTTCAGGTGGATTACTAGTTCTACCAGATCTGCGAACATTTTATGTGTATTGATCAACAATTTGATCACTTTCAACATCCTCATGTTGAGTGCTAGTGTCAACCAAACATGTACCAGGTTGCAGTTCTTGATCCTCTTCAAGATCCACAGTTTTACTACCAGTTCCTTCCATAAGAAACTTGGTTTCCAAGAACTCACCCTTTTTGGCAACAAACTCCATTTGTTGTATTGGATCATAGAAATAATATCCCATAGAATCTCTTGGATATCCAATAAAGATACACTTAGTGGAACGGCTTTCTAACTTGTTCGAGGTGGGAGTCTTCACATAAGCCTCACACCCCCACACCCTCAAATATGAATATGATGGAACCCTTCCATGCCATATTTCATAAGGTGTCCTTTCCACTTTCTTGGTTGGGGCCATATTGAAAATACGGGCCGCAGAGAGCAGAGCAAAACCCCAAAATGATAGAGGTAATGAGCTTCTAACATCATAGATTGAACCATATCCAATAGAGTTCGATTTCACTGCTCGGGCACGCCATTATGTTGTGGGGTTCCTGGTGGAGATAGTTGTGAGACAATCCCACAAGTTCTAAGATGGTCCCTAAAACATCATTCAGGTATTCACCTCCTCTATAGGTGCGGAGAATTTTAATTGACTTATTGAGTTGATTTTGTACTTCATTCTGAAAGATCTTGAACATTTCAAAAGCTTCATCTTTTGTGTCTTAACAGGAACACATACCCATATCGACTATAGTCGTCAGTAAAGGTAATGAAGTATCTTTCATTGTACTTCATAGGTTTAAAAGGACCACATACATCTGAATGTATGATAGCTAATAAATCCTTTGCCCTTTCGGCTTTGCCTTTAAAAGGTGTCTTGGTCATTTTACCTTGTAAACAAGACTCACATACATCAAATGAATCACATTCATTTGTTTTAAAAGACCATTCTTTTGTAGTATTGTCTTCTTCTTGTTTATATGACCAAGACGGCAATGCCAAAGATAAGGTTACTCAAATCCGATTTGAGTTTTTAGTACTAGTTGGTACAATAAGCTATCATTCAATGTATTTTCACAACTAATTCATAGATACCATTGATGGGAATAGCTTTAAAGTAAAACATGTCATTCAAAGTAACATGGATTTCATTTCCAATAAATGATAATACATATCCAAAATGTTTAATGGGCTACGGAAATAATGTTCCTAGTCAAACTAGGAGCACACAAAACATTGTACAAATTACTTTCAAACCATTTGGAAGTTTCAAGATGTAGTCACCACGGGCTTCAACTTGAACTTTAGCCCCATTACCCATGTAGAGGCTAACATCCCCTTTGTTGAGTTGCTACTTCTTTTGAACCCCTGCAAAAAATTGCAAATGTGAGTTCCACATCCGGTATCTAATACCCATGTGTTAGAGGATAGTAAGTTTAAATCAATAAGGATCATGTATATAGTACCGGAGGTCTGCCCGGCATCCCTCTTTGCTTTCAACTCTTGGAGATGGACAGGACAATTTCTTGCCCAATGTCCAATCTCCCCACACTTGAAGCATGGGTCATTAGAAGCAACCTTTTTCCTCTTCTCCTGTGCTTTGGGTGACACCCTTGCCACCCCTTTCCCTTTTCCCATTACGGGTCCCTTACCCTTTGTAACTCTTGCCTTGGGTGCGAGATGAGGCCTTTTCTTGTTCCCACCTTCAGTTATGGTGAGAACGGGTAAAACCCTTTTACCCATGGCCCCTCGGCCGTTTTGAGCATAGAGTGAAGTTCACCAATGTTTTTTCCCAAGCATTCATGTTGTAGTTCAACACGAACGTCTCAAACCTTTTGGTAAGGCCATTGAGGATAAATCCGTGGCCAATTCCTTTGAGACCAGACAGTTTAGCCTTCGAGGCGGTCAATGTGACTTTTCATCTAAAGTACATAAGATGAAACTGATTGGTTGTCGTCCATACGACATGCATGGAGCGCTCGAACCGTTTCGAAGCGCTCAACCCTCGCTTGCTGTTGGAACATTTCCTTTAGTTGGGTTATCATGTCATAAGCTCCATGATGTTCATACTCCTTCTAGAGATCCGGAGTCATGCTTGCCAACATGAGGCAAGATACCTGGACAGAGTCCTCAGTGTACTTCATCAATCATTATAGGCCTCCTCATCATCCTCACTAGGTTGATCGGGGAAGGGTCGTCTAAACATATGATCGTTTCTCTTGCTTGAGAACGATTCTCAAGTTTTGATACCAATCGATAAAATTGTTATGATTTAGAAGTTCCTTTTGGAGAATTGCTCGTAAAGATTGGGCGAATGTGGATGAATTATCATGATTATCATAATTATTGGTGGCCATCTACAAAATTTAACAAAGATCAATTTTAGTATTTTCGATGTTGTTATTTTAATAACTAGTACCTTTTAAGGTCATTTTCATATTAAAATATAGAATCCAACATTACATTTAAATGGTGGTTAGGTGACCTTTATCCCACGATTTAAATGAATAAAGTGGTCAACGATTGACGATTGCAACCATTTGCCACTTCTAGAGGTATGGGATCGACTTGAAACATCATATGTAAAGTCAGCGTGTAAATCCCATCAACACCATTTGGAAACCATATCGTAGGTGATTATTTGACGTGGTTTGCAATCAAGACACCCTACTTACACACATGTGTGAGTTTGCCAAAATAAGCGGTTAGGTGACTTTTATCCCATGAATGGCATTCTCACCTCAAGTCACAAGTTCCCTTAAAATGGTTAGGTGACCTTTATCCCATTAAGAGTTCCCGAGTGATTCAAGTGTTGTGTAAGAGGGCGGTGTTGATCTTATTTATTTTAAACAAAATTTAGAGATATAATAATACAAGTTTAGAAAACATTATGTATACATATTTGTATGTTTTCAAAACAAGATACCCTATAGTACATTGATCAAAACCCCATTTAATCTTTGAAATCATTAAACAATTTTAATAACCTTTTATTACCTTTTAATGATTAATGCCCATTTAAATAGTTTGTTATGATCATGGAAAGGATTGTAAAGCAAACATCATACACAAGTAATCAACCACAATACCATAACCAAACAACCAAGAATCAACCAAAAGATAGTGCATAACCATAGCATCTAAAGTGGCCACACTTGTTTGCCATCATAAGTGTGGACCATAGGACATTCCTAAGGGACAAAACACAATACAAAAGGCTTCCATGAACCTCCCACTTGAAACCGCGTCCAAATGCTCCATGTTTCTTGTGCCTTTCCTTTGTGCTTCTAACGCGTACATCTTCATATTACAAGATATTATGTCCTAATACAAGATTTCTAGTAATATGAAAAATACCTAATCTATTTATTACAGCCCAATAACAAATAAATTACACTTTAAACAAAGCACAAATAAGAGATTATACAACCCAATTGAATGAATAGAAACAACCATTACAAACATCCAAAAAACACAAGGTCAAGGGCTAGGTTATGCACCATAAAGAACAATGATCATATCATCCAAACCAACAATGAAACCCCACCTAAAACCCACAAAATTTCAGCCAACATAAACTGAAATTTCGGGTTTTATCTTGTCCAAACTTATAAACAATACAACATACATATCTTTCAAAGTTTAATCACAAGCATGTGTGATATAACTTTGAAAGTTTGGGGTTCATAATACATGAACATAGCAGCCCCTAAAGGGGTTTCAAAGTCCCATAAAACGAAATATAACAAGAACAAAACAAGCTAGCTATCCACATAACCGGCTCCAGATGCCAATGTTGGGATTTGTAAGAACAAGATACATAGTTTAACCATTTAAACTTTGTAAAAACGCAGCGGAAACAACATTATAACATTGTTAATGAACTGAAAATTTCGGGTTTCATCTTGATATTATAAAGTCACAAACAAATCCAAGAACAAAGGACCTTTATATGTGAATAAAGCTAGCAATGTAAACACAAAACAAACATTATGGACAGCCATAATGAGGCGGCCATAAACTACCTTTCAGCAGCAAGATGTCGAAACGGATGAGGATGATATGGACCAAGAAAGAAAGACCAACGCACCAAAAGAAGGTCCTCTCAAGCTTGCATACCCCAAGGTCTATCACAAACACGTTGTTGCTAGGATTTGAGCACCAAAACCGAATAAAAAGGCTGCTGGGAACCTTTCAGCCGAGAATCACTTCAACAAGAGGAGAAAACCCTTTTTCTTTTTTGTGTTTTGCATGTGAGAGAGAGAAGAAGATGGAATGAATGTGTTGTCTAAATGTGTTTTTCCAAGACACCAAATGAAAACCAAGAAAAGGCACACCCAAAGGGGGCGGCCGAATCCACCTTTTTCACTTTGGCTTTGCCCCCCAAAAGTTAAAACACAATGGAACACATTAACATGTCACTAATATAAGTTATACATGTTTCCTTTTAATTGTATAACTCACACACTCTCTCTTATTATTTGATGTTATTTAAGTAACTTAAATAACATTACAAACAATATCTATAAACAAAATATCCATATAAATTGTTCAATCTCATATACAACTTATTTAGAAAACCCATTTCCTAAATTGGTGTATTTATTTATTTGTATGATCATGTCATCAATTAAATATTATTTGGTGTTTGCTAAGCTTGTTATTGGGTATGACCCAACTTGGATCATAACGTACTAACCACAGCAATGTTCTATGTGTCTTGGAAATAAAGAATTCAGCAATCTCCCACTTGCACAAGATTCATAGAAGATTGATGCAAGCAGTAAATACCGCCTAACAACGGTTTACTACCCTTAATACGCATGACTTAAGGACATTCAATAACATCATCCCCTTCAAGTATCCAACTTGAAATGATTTAGGTGAATGAATCATTTATCCTTTTGTTACGGATGTCATGTCAAATCCAAGGACATAGAATGATCATTCCTTGTTGATTTAATTTAATCAGGCCTTAGACATCTTGTTCTCAATAAATAAGAGGAACAAATTCCATCTTGAATACGTACGTTTCTCATAAACACTTCGTGTCACGCCTGAACATAGCCTTACGTACTGTCCATTATTACAGGGCAGTGAAGAACTAGCTCAAGGTATAACACTTGGTGGATATCAAAACCCAATATGTATCTCAGGTCTGAGGATACCAAATGATATTCACCTTTACTCAAATTTACTTATGATCAATCTAGAAGATTCCATGTTGTAAAATTTGAGATGCGGGTCAGTCCAATATTTGTATCCCACAAATATCTATGAACTTTGGCAGCAACCAATTGTTGTATATTCATTCCTTATGAATATCCACCAATCCAAATTCATAATAATCTTACCCTCATATTTGTTCCCACAAGTATGAATGATTACAGACATTTGGAGTAAACAATTTACCCATGGATTAAACATGCTAAATCGGAACATTTATTGAAATATTATAACCAAATAATTTTATTCAAATAGTAAGGGAGTTCCAAATATCCAAATATGAAATCACAGACCATATCCAATCACTAGAATATCAAAGTCCCATGGCACAAGTATGACCTTCATGCTTTGCCTTTTCTAGGAGCTTCGTAAGAGGATCCGCGATATTTTGATCTGTGTGAACTTTGCGTATACTTATCTTTCCTTTCTCAACTTCATCTCGTATGTAGTTGAATCTCCGCTCAATGTGCCTAGTCTTTTGATGAGCACGAGGTTCCTTAATTTGAGCAATCACACCCTCGTAATCAAAAAAGATCTCTAGGGGGTCCTGAATGGAAGGGACAACCCCTAGATCGGCAATGAATTTCTTCAACCATGCAGCTTCTTGAGCTGCCAATGAGGCGATGGCGTATTCTGATTCTGTAGTTGATAAAGCCACCACATCCCCTATAGAGCTCTTCCAAGAGACGGCTCCTCCATTCAGAATGAAAATGTATCCTGATTGTGATCTTGAATCATCGATCGTTGTTTGGAAACTCGCATTCGTGTAACCCTTTACAATGAGTTCCTCATCACCAGATCCATAGATTAGAAACATATCTTTAGTCCTCCTTAGGTACTTAGTATGTTCTTAACAGCCATCCAATGACTGCATCCAGGATTTTGCTGGTAACGGCTTGTCATGCTTAAGGCACATGAAACGTCTAGCCGAGTGCATATCATTGCATACATGATGGATCCATGCAAATGCGTATGGGATTGCCTTCATTTTATCTTGCTCATCCTTTAAGCTTGGACATTGAGTCGTACTCAATATTGTTCCTCTTTGAATAGGTACCGTACCTTTCTTAGAGTTCTCATCTTGAACCTTTTCAAGATTTTATCAATGTATGCACTTTGATTCTGTTGGACTAAAAGAACCAATGAGCCAGATCAGAAAAACCTTTAAGTCCACAAGACATAACAACAACTGCTGAAGACTCAACAGCTAAAGAACAAAGTCTGAAGATCAACAGCTGAAGACTAAAGTACTAAAGACTTCAACAGCTGAAGACCAAAGTCTTAAGATCAACAGCTGAAGACTAAGGTACTGAAGACTTCAATAGCTGAAGACCAAAGTCTGAAGATCACAGCTGAAGACTAAAGTACTGAAGATCAACAGCTGAAGTACAAAGACTGAAGACATCAGCTGATGACAACAACTGAAGTTCAAGAACTCCAAGTACTGAAGCCTTCAGAGTTTGTCACAACAGCTGAAGGAGCATTCTTCAGTTGTTGTGATGGTTTCCTTTCAGTAGTTTTATTTTCTATTTCAGTACTTGTAAAACGACTGAAGAGTATGTTCTTCAGTCGTTGTTGTTTAGTAGTTTCTTTTCAGTAGTTTAGTAATAGTTAACACTTGGTATTTTTGTAAGAAGATGTCAGTTGTTTGACATCTTCAGTAGTTGTGTTAACTTTCAGTAGTTAAAAAAAACAGTTAGATGTCACTGTCAAGTGACATCAGCTAACGTCGGCTTCCCTTATAAAAGGAAAGATGACCTAATTGTAATGGCGCGCGTGAAGCCAGCCGAAGCGTGTATTGAATGAATATATTCCTTTGGCAGAAATTCTCTCTCTATAACGAACACTGTTTCATTGATAAATTTCGTGTGTTCTTGTTTAAATTTGTTAATTCGTGGACTCATTCCGCTGCAAATCCAATCTAATTGATCAAACTAGATGCTGAGATCCTAACAAATGGTATCAGCGTAGGTAATCATTGATCGATTTAACAATTGATCATTGAAACTATTCTTTTGCTATCTACGTTTGATCGAATTAGCAAATTTGCAAGAATCGGTAATAGAGATTGAGTTTCTGTTGCTTCTTGCCATTTTTGTTTGAGGTTCTAAGTGGTTTTGAGCTAGATTTACTTTGTTTACCTTGAATTTGTCTGAATTCAGAAATGACTACTCCTTGTAATGACCCTCACAATACTGGTTCCTCAACCAAGCCTCCGATGCTGGTTAGGACTGAGTATAACATATTGCAACGAAGAATGCTCCATCACCTGTCTGTTAACAGTTCAGGTGGTGGACATATGTGGTACATGGTCCACATAGCCTATGGTGAACACATCCGGAAACCACCAAATGGTTCCGAAGAAGAAGGAACAATACTCTGAGAGATCGAAACTGTTTGAGATTGATGCTAAAGCTCATGGATCTGGTCATGGCACTGCCTAATGAAATCTATTATGGGCTTATGCATCATGAAACTGCTCATGACCTTGGAAGGCACTGAAAGAACAATTTGGTGGTACTGATGAGGTCTTACAAACAATAGGGAAATACTTGCCCAACAATATGAGAAATTTCTCATAGGAAGGGTGAGGACTCTGACTCAACAGTTTAAGCGTTTCTCATGTTTGATCTCTGAGCTGAAAATGGTCAAACATGAATACACTAATAAAGATGAACTACAGATTCCTCAGATCATACCTGAGAGATGGACACATATACAATTGTCCTACGCTCTAATGCAAATCTGGATAGCCTATCTCTCACCCAACTTCATGGGAAACTGCTTACATTTGAAAGAGAGATAGAGCAGAAAAGAAAACTGGCATCATCAGGAAAGCTCACTGAAGACTTTGTACCAGGGAACACTGTCTTGGTCGGTCATGAGTTAGCATATGTTGCATCAAAAAGTAATTATGATGTGCATATAGATTTCTCTTCAAACAGTTCCGATCATGCATTTGTGAGTGTTGATAGTCAGTCAGGTGTAATAGTGACAATTTGTGCTTCATTATGGATGATTTGAAAGGTATAGCTGATGATGACTTAGAAGAGACGGATATTCTAAGCCAATGGCCTTGATTAATATCAGATCTCAAAAGTTCTACAAGAGAACTGGTAGGAAATTCCCTGGACTCTCTGGAAAACAAAGTTGGTTTTGACTAGAGTATTGGGTGTCACAATGCCACAGGCTTGGGCACTTTGCAAGAGAGTGTAGATCATCTGGATCTAACTCCTCTGCACCCTTTGTGACTTTTCCAAGTAATATTCAACAAAACAGAGGGCAACATCCTGTAGTTCTGGTCATCAATCACAACCTCTATCTCCTGCATATTTTGTCCCTCAGGGTCCAATGCCATATCCATATCCCTGCTATTACATGCCAAAACTAGTCAAGTTCAAGTACCCATTGCTCAACAACCACCTGTTCTTCCTGAGCCTCAACCTTCCCAATCTCATCAACAATCTCAATCAACAACATAGCTTTTTCACCCCAGGAGTTGTTGACTGGAGCAGTTTACCAGATGATATGTCTGGTCATGACAACTGTTTTCTAGTGCTAGTCAACATGGTGGTGACAATCATTTTGGAACCTTGCTCTTAGGGCCCGGAGTCTGCTGATACCTCATCCTCTAATGCCTCCACACCACAGGTATCACAGGTATCCTCTGAGGCCAAAGCCAAGCTATGTTCTGAAACATGCATAGCCGCATTTGCATCTATTAGACAAGCAAATGTAGCTTTAATTAACAAGAAAATTGAGCTAGAACAAATAATATCCAAAAGAAAAGCTGAATTTGAGTCTGTGCTTAATGATAGAATGATGAGATTTACAAACTTAAATGCCAATCACTGATGATAAGGCTAGGAAGAGGTACTTCTAGAGAAGTACAGAGACCTCAAAGAAACACTTGCGGCTACCCAGGTAGAGTGTGATCGATGGGTACATTCCTGCAAGGGTTTTGAAATGATTCTCAGTAAGCAGTCTGCTTCCAATGTGAAGTTTGGCATTGGTTATAATCACACTGCTCCTCCTACAGATTTTACTCCCGGAGCAGAGGTAGAATCTGATGGAGAAAGCAATAACCAATTCTTTTCATCATGTGAGCTACTATCTGATACAGCACCATCAGAGGTTGGAGTCAGCATTAATTCCTCACAAAACCTATCAGCTGATGTTGATGGCTCAAATGCTAACACTCATATGATCAAAAGGTTGATCACTCCAGGTGGTATTTCACAAAGTACTGAAAGTACTAAAGAGCAAGTCATCACACCTGGAGAACAAACCGAAACTACTGCATGTACTAAAGGGAAGAAAACTGCCAGTAGAAAGGGTGGGAAACTACTGAAGAGATATCAAGAAAGCATGTACTGCAAGCAGAAAACTGCTAGTACTGGTCGCAAACTTCTGAAGAATAAGTCTTCAGTAGTTTCATCTTCTTCGCAGATGATCAACTTAAGATGATAAAAAGCCATGTGAAATATGTTGCTTATTCAATCATCTTACTCATGATTACTGGTGTAAAAAAGGATCCAAACTCAACACAATGAGAACATTAAAAAGAAAATGGATAAAATGAAACTGAGTTTGAAACCAAGTTTGTACCAGCAACATCAAAACTTGTAACCCTAAATCCAAAAAGAAATCTAAAAGGAAGGGGTTATCAGGCAACAGCTAGGTTGCTCAAAGGGAGATGGTACAACACAGGAATCCATCAATCTCAAGCACTAATCTGTCTGATGAGCTGAAGGCTTTATCACAGAATCAGAACACAACTTGTTATGATGGTTCAACATCTATTGGGGAGAGTCAACCAATTAGATGCTCCTGTGCTGAAACCACAGAGAAGAAATCCATGCCAAAGGTTCTTCTTCTTCACCATCTCCATCCCCTCAGGCTGTTCTTCATAGCAAATCTGTTAGTTTACCATCTGTTGATGTGAACAGACCAAAACCAAAAAGGTTTGGGTCTCAAAAACTAACTAATTATTATGAGTGCAAGGTTCTTCAGCATGCCACAGTAGCATCTGGTATGTAGACAGTGGAGGATCTATGCATATGACAGGGAACAACTCTCTTCTTCATGAACTCTCAAGGAAAGAAGGGGTTTGTTTCTTTTGGCAATGATGCTAAGGGTTACATCATTGGCAAAGGCTTTGTCTCCAATGGGGAAATAAGTTTGATGATGTTAACCATGTGGAGAATCTCAAGTACAATCTCTTGAGTGTCAGTCAAATGTGTGATAAAGGCCATGTTGCTCTTTTCACCAGTCAGAACTGCATGATTCTGTCATCCAAAGTTCTGAGTTTGATTGATAAGGTGTTGGATGATCACACTCTCCTGAGGGCCAACAGGACAGGAAGAGTGTATGCCTTAGATCTTTCCAAGAAAATAGATCTCAAAGGCCATCCTTGCCTATTTTCCAAGCTTCTCCTCAAGAATCTATTCTATGGCATATAAGGCTGGGTCATGTGAATCTTAAAAACTTGAATCAGCTGATACATCATGGTTTAGTAAGGGGATTGCCTATGAAGAGTTCAGATGTGAAGACAACTGCACTGCTTGTTTGAAAGGAAAATAGCACAAAGTCTCATTCCCTCCTATTGAAGAACCTAAGTCCATTGCCTGCTTGCAATTACTACACATGGATATCTTTGGTCCTGTGAGAGTAATGAGTATGGCAAAGAAGAAATACTGTCTGGTAATTGTGGATGATTACTCCATATTTGTATGGACTTTCTTCTTGCATTCAAAGGATGAGGCTGCTCAGACGATTATAAACTTTGTGTTGTATGTTGAGAAGCAGTATTCCCTATCTGTCAAGTGTATCAGAAGTGATATCGAACAGAAATTCAGAAACCATACACTTGATGATTTTTATCTCTCAAAGGGAATCAAGAGGCAGTTTAGCATCCCAAGGACTCCAGAACAAAATGGAGTAGTAAAGAGAAAGAACAGGACCCTAATTGAAGCTGCAAGGTCCATGTTGGCTGACTCTAGTTTGCCACTGACCTTTTGGGCTGAAGCTGTTAACACAGCTTGCTATGTGCAGAATAGAGCCTTAGTAAATCTGAGGTTTGATGAAGACTCCATATGAAGTTCTACATCATTTGGCTCCTCTAATTTCATTTTTCAGAGCCTTTGGGTGTCCTTGTTTCATTCTCAACACAAAGGATCAACTCCACAAATTGATCCTAAGGGGATGCAGGGTATTTTGTTGGTTATTCATCTACTTGCAAGGCATACAGATCTTCAACTACAGAAAAAGATAGTTGAGAGACTCTGCATGTGAAGTTTAATGAATCTCCAAAGGACAAGATTCCACAAAACCTGTGGAGTTATTTGATTTGGACATACTGCAATATGTTCCTTATCAGGCTTCAGCTGTTGCTCCTGTCAACAGTTCTCCACCTAGTGGTATTGATGATGATGATAATATCAATACTCACCTATTCAAGTTTAGTGATCAACTGCCTGAGTCCACTAAACTTGATGTTCCTATAGCTTCAGCAGTTCCATCCACAACAAATGCTGATGAGATCTCTGATTCCTTTACATCTTTTGATTTGCCATCTCATTCTTGGTTTCAAGAGTCTGCATCACCATCTGCTGCTGCTGAAGGTCCTACAAACACTTGCACAGATCTCATTGTTATCAAGAGCTGAAGAATCACCCAATGTCTCAAATCATTGGTGATATCAATGTTGGAGTTTCAACAAGAAGTCAATTGTCAATTTCTGCTTCTATGCTCTCTTCATTAGTCAGCAAGAGCCAAAGAACTATCACATTGCTTTAAGGGACAATGGATGGGTTGAAGCCATGCAGCTTGAGCTACTTCAGTTCAACAAGCAGCAAGTGTGGGAACTGGTTCCTCGACCCCCAGGTAAGTGTGCAATAGCACTAAATGGGTGTTTAGGAATAAAACAGATGAAAATGGGCTTATTGTAAGAATAAAGGCCTGATGGTTGTTCAGGGGTTTGCACAGGAAGAAGGTATTGATTATGATGAAACCTTTGCTCCTGTAGCAGACTGGAGGCAATTAGATTGCTCTTAGCCTATGCTGTATTCCACAATCTTAAAGTTTTTCAAATGGATGTTAAAAGTGCATTTTTATATGGTAAAATAAAAGAAGAGGTTTATGTGTGTCAACCACCAGGTTTTGAGGATAATAAACATCCAGATTGGGTATACAAGCTTGATAAGGCTCTTTATGGGTTGAAACAAGCTCCTAGAGCCTGGTATGAGACATTATAAAATTTTCTTCTTCAAAATAATTTCACTAGAGGCTCCATAGATAAAACTTTGTTCATTAAGAAGTGGATCAGCATAAGCTACTTGTTCAAATTTATGTTGATGATATTATTTTCATCCTCTGATCCCCAGTTGTGTGATGATTTACCAATTAATGCAAAAGAAGTTTGAAATGAGTGCAATGGGAGAATTACAGTTCTTTCTAGGATTGCAAATCAAACAAAAGGCTGATGGGACTTTCATTCATCAGTCTAAATATACAAAAGATTTTGAATAAGTTTGATTTACAAAACTGTAAGCCCTGTTCTACTCCATGTGCCACACCACTCAACTGGATGCAGATCAGAAAGGTAAAGCTGTTGATGAAACACTTTACAGATGTATGATGGGTCCTTGATGTACTTAACAGCTTCTAGACCAGATATCATGTTTGCAACTTGTGTTTGTGCTAGATTTCAGGTTGCTCCTAAAGAGTCTCATTTGATTGCAGTCAAGAGGATCTTTAGATATCTGCAAGGTACACAATCTCTAGGTTTATGGTATTCCACTGGACACTCTTGCAAATTAGTGCTTTTTCTGATAGTGACTATGCAGGGTGTAAGTTAACCAGAAAGTCAACTTCTGGTGGATGTCAATTCCTAGGCAACTATTTGATTTCTTGGCAGAGTAAGAAACAAACATCTGTTGCTACATCCACTGCTGAAGCAGAGTACATTGCTGCTGCAAGTTGTACATCTCAGGTACTCTGGCTTCAGAACCAACTTTTGGATTATGGCATTACAGAGACTAAGACTCCATTATTAATGGATAGTGCTTCAGCTCTTTGCATTGTCAAGAATCCTGTCCAGCATTCTAGGACCAAACATATAGAGATCAGACACCATTTTATTAGGGTTGTTTTGAAAAAGGTCTGATTGATCCAAAGTTTGTGCCTAGTGCTGATGAGCTTGCAGACATTTTACTAAGCCTTTGGATAGTTCAACTTTCCAAAACCTAGTGTTAAGGCTTGGTATGCTGCAGCTAGAATAAGTGACAACTACTGATGATCTCAGTAAACAAGTCTGATGATCATTAGTAAACATGTCACAAATAAGTACTGATTCTGTTACAAACTACTGTTTAGTATAACTACTGATGTTAGTAAAAACAGATAAGTACTGATGTCCTATGAAACAACTAAAAACAGCCAAAAAGACTGATGGTAAGTGTTGAGGACAGTATGAAACAGCTGAAAAGCTAAGAATTGACGAAAACTACTGATGGGAATTTCTCTTCAGTCGTTTTACAAACTGTTGTTCATCTTAAACAACTGAAGCAAAACAATGTCTCAGTAGTTTCACAACTACTGAGACTAACACCAAGTCTTCAGCGTTCCAACAATGATGACAAAAACAATGTCTTCAGTAGTTTCACAACTACTGATGACTAACACCAAGTCTTCAGTCGTTTACAACACTGATGACAAAACCATGTCTCAGTAGTTTCACAACTACTGATGACTAACACCAAGTCCTCAGTTGTTTCCAACATCTGAAGTCAAAACCATGGTTTTCAGTAGTTTTTAATTGCTGATGCCTAAAACCAAGACTTCAGTTGTTTCAACCTCTGAAGGATAATACCATATCATGTCATTTAAAACTATGATGATTAACACCAACCCTTTATTTGTTTTTATAACCATACCCTATAAATACCTAATCCTACAGCTTCATTATCTCAAACCTAACGTTCAAAAACTCCAAACCTTCTCTCACATAATGGCGACCATGCAGCTTAAACCAAGACACAACTGTGTTTCCTACCTTACCAAATCACCCTCTGGACGAAGTTTGATACTGCCATTGATCTAATGGTCCATTCTCCATACAAAACGGCCTTCCTTATCAATCCTACCATTTATGCCGAATCCCTAAATCAGTTCTGGACGAACGTCACCCTTACCACTGGGGAGAATGACACCAAGTCTCTCAGTCATTCGTCAACTACCGTAAGGTGGTCATCACTCCAGCAATCCTTCGCCAAACCCTACAACTGGATGATGCCACCTTCCCCGCTGGATATTCAAAGGGCACCACTGATCTATCCTTTGCCCAACATGGATACCAGGGTAACCTCAGCGCTTCTACCATCCTAAAGAAGCATTTCCATGACGCTGAACGTCTTATTTTTCATATGGTGAATGTTGCCTAGCCCCTAAGACTTCTTCTTGGGATCAAATGTCAACCAGGTGGCAGCAGGTATTCTTCTCTATCCTTGAGCAACAAAACTTAAATTTTTGAAATATATTTCTTGAACTTAAGGATATGGTCTCAAAACCTATTGCTAACCGATGGATATTATATCCACGGTTCATAATGGCCATTATAGAGAACCAGCTGAAAGCTGAAGGACTTGTTGTCCTTGGGTCCCTGCCATGGCTGTATTGCCTGAGGTATACTCCAGGCACAACTCAGACCAGTCACTCAAACAGGCTGCCAAGCTGCGAAAACCCACGCAGCTGGAACCCAAAGCCACCACCTCCAAATCCAAAGTCCCCACCAAACCCAAACACAAGAAACCCAAAAAGGCTGCTCAGGGAGATGAGTCCCTGAGGATGCCCTGTACCACAAACACAGGAAATACATACGGTTATAAACCCCCAGTAATGTCCATGACTCAACCCTGCTACAACCGCTCAAGCCTCCTCTCAACAGGAGCCTGCAGCAACCATTTGGGCACCTATACATCTGGAACCTTCCTCATTTGAGGAGGTTGCCATTGAAACGCACCACTCTCCCCGGGTGCATACTGCTTTCACACCATCTCCCACTACAACCGCCCCCCAAAGTCCTACCATAATAGTTGCAAAAGTGTTGACTCAGTTGCATCCTCACCCCCCCCCCCAAGATACCAATCAAAACTAGGATAGCCTCAACAATTGAGGGGGAGGATCCAAATGCTTCTAATAACCCCAGCACAGGGGTTACACTGTTCCATCTCCAAAGTGTAGAAAAAACGGAGATTCGAACATCTGGTGAGGCAGGAAGTCCCAGTACCAAGAACAATGGGCACATGCTGATATGATCTACACTCAGAGTATGTACATCCTGATTCTATCAGGAGGTCAGGTGATCCAGCAAACACTGATGAGACCTGGGCTTCTTCTATGATGTTTTAGCCCAAAATACCATCCTAGAGAATGAGGTAAGCAGACTCAACGAGCTGATTGCCAAAATTTCTCAGGATCTAAGTCCATCTGCCCCAATCCACCAACAGATGGCACCTTCCTCTGAGGTCTCTTATACACAGAGCCACTCCAAAACACTCAGCCACCTGCCTCTACTTCTGGCACTATCTCTCAGGGACAGAACCCCCTTGAGCAAATAGCTGCTATCCTTCAAAATTCCTTACCTCTCATCACACCATTATCACTAATATAGTGATTAAAACCCTTGATGAGAGGCTTCCCTGTTATCCAAACCCTTGATGGAGGAAGTTGTGAGCAAAAGGCTTTCTGACAATCAAACCCTGCAACCAATGCAACCAAAAAGGGGGAGATTCAGTCAGTGAAAGCAAAACGAAAGAGGATTGAAGATGGGAAAGAGAAAGGAAAAGAGATAGAGGTGGAAAATGAGAAGGAGTTGGGTGTAGAGACTGAGAACGAGAAGGAAAGGAAGCTGAAATGGAGAAAGTGATGAAAGTACTAAAGAATTTCATGTCACATACAAGAAAAGGAGAGTGGAAAGAAGGAGAAGGAGTTGGAGGAAATGGTGAAGGAGGTTGATGCCTAACACAATCGATCAATGGATAACATCATTGATCAGTTGTTAGGCAAGGTCATGACACTGAAAACTTGACTCAGAAATGAGAAGATTGGAGATTGAAGAAATCCAAGCAAGATGGGCAAGTTACAGTGTGTTGGAAAGGGAAAGGCTGGAAATCATGATCAGTTCATAGCTAAGTATCTTGGAAGATCATTGATTGAAATCAAGTCATGGTCCAGGGACAGCATCTTGGCAATAACACCAAGATCTGTTCGTCTGAAGTATATACCAAAGGGCTGGTCATTGAAGCCTTGAATGAAGCTGGTGTGGGAGCAGGACTGAACTGGTCAAACAATCTAAAGCCTTACTTACATCCAAAATGCTAGAACAGCCTGTCAAAATTCCCACACCAAAACCACCACAATCACAAACCACTAAACCAATTCCTACCCACAAAACCAATAGCCGATGATGTACCCAGAAGAGGAAGAGAGGGTACTGAGGCTAGAAGAGGAAGAAGAAGATAATGATGAAGATGAAGACAGGCTGCCAATCTCAGCTGTTATACAGTTGCCTAAGGCCATAAGTCACCCTCAACAATCACTCCTGAATCTCAAGGCAAATGTGAAAGTGAAGTTAGAAGAAGAAGAGCTTCACAAACAACATGATGAGGAACTGTTGAGAAGAGTCGACAAAGCATACGCTGCCACATCTTCAATCATCAATATGAAGAAACATGCTCAGAGATTATACACTCTCAGACATACTTTTCAATATCAAAAAGAAAGAGTGAGGATTTGGCCTGATCCCAGGGTGTCTCATAGGATTCAAAAGAAAAATATTCCCAGAGATACATTGGCCAAGTAAAGAAGATTGTAGATGAAGTGATCTCACTGGCCTTTGTAGTATCACCTTGGGAGATCCTATATGACTTCAAGAAAGCCTATAAAGCTAAACTGACCCCACGAAAGATGCTGGAGAATAAAGTGGTGAAAAAGGGGTTAGTGTATAGGAGGCTTGAGGAAGTTAGAAAGAATGAGCTCCAGTTGTTCTTAGAGGGTATTCACCCAGATGAATTCGCATATAGAATCATAACAACTGTGGAGCTAAAAAATGGGAAGCAGGTCAAATACCTCTCTGAGTATTATGGGCCAGAGTCACTTTTGAAGGAGAAGCAGAAGAGCTTACCATGAAGGAACAAATAACCTTCCTTGAGGCCTATACAAGGGAGTCTTACAGACTCATAGTTGGGAAGTAGATCTCATGGATGGGGTAACAGCTCTGTGTCCAGTTCCCCAAGACAGAGTTCCCATCCATCCTTTGCCAAACAGATCATTGAGACTTCTTCCAGGCCTGTGCTTACAAGGGTCACTTCTGAGCTGATCTAGAAGACAAAAAGACAATCTTTTGCCATAATAAGTGGGACATCTTCAATAAGCTTAAAGGTTTTGGCTGCATTGGTTTAGGGGGATGTTGGACCAAAAGAACCAATGAGCCAGATCAGAAAAACCTTTAAGTCCCACAAGACATCACAAAAACTGCTGAAGACTTCAACAGCTGAAGACAAAGTCTGAAGATCAACAGCTGAAGACTAAAGTACTAAAGACTTCAACAGCTGAAGACCAAGTCTGAAGATCAACAGTGAAGACTAAAGTACTGAAGACTTCAACAGCTGAAGACCAAAGTCTGAAGATCAACAGCTGAAGACTAAAGTATGAAGATCAACATGAAGTACAAAGACTGAAGACATCAGCTGAAGACATCAGCTGATGACAACAACTGAAGTTCAAGAAGTCCAAGTACTGAAGCCTTCAGTTTGTCACAACAGCTGAAGGAGCATTCTCAGTTGTTGTGATGGTCCTTTCAGTAGTTTTATTTCTATTTCAGTACTTGTAAAATGACTGAAGAGTATGTTCTTCAGTGTTGTTGTTTTAGTAGTTTCTTTTCAGTAGTTGTAGTGATAGTTAACACTGGTATTTTGTAAGAAATGTCAGTTATTTGACATCTTAGTAGTTGTGTTAACTTTCAGTAGTTAAAAAAAAACAGTTAGATGTCACTGTCAAGTGACATCAGCTAACGTCAGCTTCCCTTATAAAAGTAAAGATGACCTAATTGTAATGGCGCGCGTGAAGCCAGCCGAAGCGTGTATTGAATGAATATATTCCTTTGGCAGAAATTCTCTCTCATAACGAACACTGTTTCATTGATAAATTTCATGTGTTCTTGTTTAAATTTGTTAATTCGTGGACTCATTCCGCTGCAAATCCAATCTAATTGATCATACTAGATGCTGAGATCCTAACAGATTCAAACCTCAAGCGCCTTGATCTATCCCTATAGATCTTTATTCCCAGAATATAGGCGGCCTCACCAAGATCCTTGATGGAAAAAACAACTTCCAAGCCAGGTTTTTACATCTTCCAAGGTGGAATGCCATTTCCAAATAGTAGTATGTCATCAAATAACAATACTAGGAAAGTGATGATGCTCCCACTAGCTTTCTTATATACACAAGCTTCATCAGAGTTCTAGATGAATCCAAATTTAATTACTTCTTTTAAAACGGTGATTCCAACTTCTCGATGCTTGTTTCAATCCATAGATTGAATTTTTAACTTGCTACTTTGTTAGGATGTTTGGATCGACAAAACGTTCCGGCTGAACCATATAGACATCTTCCTCAAGATATCCATTTAGGAAACTGTTTTGACATCCATTTGCCAATCTCATAATCATAATGAGTAGCTATGGCAAACAATATCCTAATAGATTTTAGCATCGCAACAAGGGAGAAAGTTTCATCATAGTCAACCCCTTGAGTTTGAGTGAAACCCTTTACTACAAGTCTTGCTTTATAAGTATCAAAGTTTCCATGCATATCGGTTTTCTTTTTGAAAATCCACTTACTTCCAATTACTTTAGAGTTAGAGGTGGTATAATCAAGTCCCACACTTGATTGTCATACATGGATTGCATCTCAACGCTCATGGCTTCAAGCCATTTGTCACAATTCGAATTGGACAACGCATCATGGTATGTGATTGGTTCATCAGAATCTATCACATAGCATCCATCAGTGAAAAATCCATTTCTTTCAGGTGGATTACTTGTTCTACCAGATCTACGAACGTTTTCTATGTATTGTTCAACTATTTGATCACTTTCAACATCCTCATGTTGAGTGCTAGTGTCAACCAAACATGTTTCGGGTTGCGGTTCTTGATCCTCTTCAAGATCCACAGTTCTACTACCAGTTCCTTCCATAAGAAACTTGGTTTCCAAGAACTCACCCTTTTTGGAAACAAACTCCTTTTGTTGTATTGGATCATAGAAATAATATCCCATAGAATATCTTGGATATCCAATAAAGATACACTTAGTGGAACGGCTTTCTAACTTGTTCGAGGTGGGATTCTTCACATAAGCCTCACGCCCCCACACCCTCAAATATGAAAATGATGGAACCCTTCCATGCCATATTTCATAAGGTGTCCTTTCCACATTCTTGGTTGGGGCCATATTGAAAATACGGGCCGCAGAGAGCAGAGCAAAACCCCAAAATGATAGAGGTAATGAGCTTCTAGCCATCATAGATTGAACCATATCCAATAGAGTTCGATTTCTCCGCTCGGACACGCCATTATGTTGTGGTGTTCCCGGTGGAGATAGTTGTGAGACAATCCCACAAGTTCCAAGATGGTCCCTAAAACCATCATTCAGGTATTCACCTCCTCTATCGGTGCGGAGATTTTAATTGACTTATTGAGTTGATTTTGTACTTCATTTTGAAAGATCTTGAACATTTCAAAAGCTTCATCTTTGTGTCTTAACAAGAACACATAACGGTTTGAAGAGAATATGGAAGAGGCTAAATCCATTAGCAAAGGTGTGTATAATCATCTTATGGAGAGAAACCCAACTACTTGGTCGAGAGCTTTTTTTGAAATTGGTAGAGCATGTGATGCATTCGAGAATGGAATGAATGAAAGCTTTAAGTCACACATTCGAATTGCGAGGGAAGCCCATTATTAGTATGTTTGAAGAAATTAGAACATTTGTTATGCGTAGAATGTTTTTAATGGTGATAAAATCATGAAGCTTTGAACATGTAGTATGTCCTAGAATCAGGAAAAAATTAGAAGATATAAAAAAACAAAAGTAAAGGTTACATTTTTAAATTTATGTTATTTTGTCATGAGTTTTTATTGACTTTTAAGTTGATTGTGTAGGCTTTACAATGTTGTCCCTAGTAGTAACAACATATTTGAAGTAAGAAGTGAAAAGAATGCATTTGTAGTAAAGATTGAGGAGCAGACTTGCACTTGTGGATAATGGAAATTGTCGGGTATACCTTGTGTTCATTCGGTAGCAGCTTTAGGGTTTATCAACAAAGACCTTGAAACTTATGTTAGTAACTTGTTCAAAAAAGACATGTTTAAGGAAGCATATAAACATGGTATTAAACCACTAAAGGGAAGTATCATTGGCCTACAACAGATGACATCAAACCCCTACCACAAACAAAAAACGAATGTCTGATAGACCAACAGTAAAAAGAAAAAGAGACCCTTCAGAAAAATAAAAGAAGACAACGAAGGTTGGAGTTGGAAAAAAAATGACTTGTCAAAATTGTCAAGGAAGTGGACATAATATAAGGTCTTGCAAAAACGAGAAAAAAGACCCACAACCAAATGAAGCAAGACCTAAAGGTAGAAATAAAAAGGGTGACCCGTTTAGGCGTATTTGAGTTAATTTTGTTTCTTTTGGACATATTTTGGTGTCATTTTGACCCGTTTGGGAACGTATCTTGGTAGTTTTTAACCCATTGGGAGTATTGTGATGTAATTTTGACTTTTTTATGCATTTATATAATTTTGACCCGTTTGGGTATATTATGATGTATGTTGACCCGTTTGGGCATATTTAGATGTATATTTGTGTATTTGGGTATGTTGACCCGTTTAAGCATATTTAGGTGTATGTTTGTGTATTTGGTATGTTAACCCACTTGACTATGTTTAGGTGTATTTTCGTATAATTTAGTATGTTGACCCGTTTAGATATATGAATGTATGTTGGTATAATTTGGCATGTTAACCCTTTTGGATATATATGTTGGTATAAATTGGTATGTTGACCCGTTTGGATGTATAGATGTATGTTGGTATAAATTGTATGTTGACCCATTTAGTATAATGTTAATTTTTTTTCAATTTTTACAATTATTGGACAATGTATTTATGCATTTTAAACATTTTTTTTCAATTTTTTAAATATTCAACTTTTTTTAATTTTTTTTAATATTTTAAACATTTTTAAACGGGTCAACATACTATGTATATTATGATGAAATAAATTTAGATTAAATACACAAGATTGAATTTTAAACAATTTTTAAACTATTAACTTGTTTAATAGTTTTCCTATTATTCAGATTAATTATATAAGATTGAAACATTAAAATAAAGTTTAATGACCTGATTGAAATAAAAAAATATATATATACACTAATTATAATAATTTTAAAACTTGATTATTATTATATAAAGTTATTTTTTTAAACGAACTCGGAAATAAATATATTTATTTTATAGCTGATTTTAATTTAACGACGGTAGAAGGAAAAATAAAAGGCGGTTAACATGAGCAATTAGGTTTGGCTTTGTCTTGCTCCCCTTCAAGTTCAACCTCTCTGTTTCACACCATACACATTCATAGATCAGGTATCGACCACCAAAACCCCCTCAAATTCAACTCATTCAGGAATCCATCATCAAGCATATGGGAAAACACGATAAATCATCGTTGGGAAGAGCCCTAGTTAAGCATCACAACCACAAAATCCAAGAATCTAAAGAAAAGGGCCAGCTTTACTACAAACAGCACAAGAAAGTTCTTGAATCCATCACCGACGTCGCTGATATCGACGCCGTCATCCAGCAGGCCGACGATGCTGTGCGTCTCTTCTCCGTCGACAACCCCACCGCCGTCAATACCCTTATTGATTTGTATGTCCTTTGCCTCTAAAACCCTTTTGTTTATTTTATTTTTCGTAAACCCTTTTCTTTGTTTTTCTATCTAAGGATGTTATTATGGTATATGATTTGTGCGTTGGAGTTTATGATTAGGATTGTAATCTTGAAGGGTCTAATTATCTGAGGTTATGATTAGTATACATGCAACTGGTTTGGTGTTTTACTTCTATGTTTTGGTGTGTTTGATTTCATTTGCTCTAATTAATATGTGCTTATGATTGTATGTAACAACTAAAAAGGGTGTTGTATATTATAAATTTTTAATTATAGGTTCATACAATTTGTCTTTGTAATAAAGTTTAAGCCTTGTTCTCTGCAAGAGGTGGCATATCTATATAAAAGAAGACGTTTTAAAAGTGATGGTGATATTCGACTCTTTATTTACGTTTGCCTATGTTTCTTGCATAATTTATGTATGGTATCAGTTTATAATAATATTAAATTTGTTTTTTGAATTTTTTGGGCTAGAAAGCACATTAAACTTGTATTTCTACTCTTTTTTTACGATAGGAGGGCATAATTGAGTAGCTAAATGTATTTCTACTCTTTTTTTTTGAGATATCCAAACCTCATTTGCAATGGCATAAAATGAAGTGATGATGTTGATATTTTATCCATTGTATATTTGTTGTCATCTTGTTTTTTTAATCTATGTTGTGGATGGTCACTTATGAATTCTTTGACTGCTTAGAGAGTCGATTTCTAGCACCAGTGAGATGACTCCCCAAGAAAGAAGAGAAAATCAAAAGAAAGAAGAGGCTTTGCATGCTAGCAGTCTTAGTGTTCCACGAAGGTACGCATCTTTTGATGGTTTTATACTATTATTTTTGTATTTGTGTATTTTTCTTAATTTGTGTTTTAATGGTTCTTAATTTATTCATAATCCTTCATCATTTGGTTTTATTTCAGACCAGCATGGAATGCCAGTATGACTGTTGAAGAGCTTGATGCTAATGAAAGGCGTGCCTTTTTAGTTTGGCGACGTAGTCTTGCAAGGTTGTATTTTATTTAAAGGAAATTAGCTTTTCTCATAACACCTACAGTATGTAACAGAAGGCCAAATGGACTTCAGCAGGACTGCAGGCATGAAATGCCCATCAAATCCGTTAATGAAGCCTAATCAAAGCGGGCAGGGAGGGTTGGGAAGTGAGCTAAAACAGGTTTGGGTAGGGATAGAGTGGTTTTTTGATAGAAACACTTTTTGTTTAGAATTTTTATATTTTGAAACAAATATTCAGTGTCTCAAAGACGATTACAAAAAGTAACAATGATAATAATGATCTTGTTTTCTAATTAATTGATTTAGGAGGTTTTATGAGTTGAAAGTTCACTTTGGTTGAGTTTTGGCCTATTTGATCCTTTTCTTCAAAGCTATTCTTTTTTTAATTCAACCCACTCCGCCTTTTAGAGATAAAACACAACCCAAATAGACTTATCAATAAGGAAATGGGTCGAATTTACTAGCACAATGTGAGCATAGTTCTTTAATTGTGTTGAATTAATATTCATGTTACTAATGTTGCTTACCAACATAAATATTATAACCAGTTGATCACCATCACTCTATTTTGTACATGAACTCCTTTTTAGTTGTGTTTTAGCCACTAAGGTAAAAAAAGTATTATGGTTTGTTGTTTTTCATTCCAAAACTTTTGTTTTGCAGGCTTGAGGAGAATGATAGTCTTGTTCTAACACCATTTGAGAAGAATTTGGATATATGGAGACAACTTTGGAGGGTTCTTGAACGAAGCGATTTGGTGAGTGTTTATACTTGCTAACGTAATTTCGTGTGAGTAGTGCTACTATATTGGAGCTGGAACTATGTCTCTTAACACCGCTAGCTTTTCTAATATGTAAGGTTGTATAACACATGGGATATAGCAAATTTATGCCTTCATTGAGAAATCCTACTTAGGCCTTATGTTAACAATTTTGATGATCCACCTAATCTGTAGAGCACTTTCTCTTAGAGTATGGGTCTCTTGGAAAATTGATAAGCTTATTCTTAAAGTGAAGAAAAGGACATCAAGTATAATTATGATTTTTATAAATTAGGCAGGACATCCGAAGACATTCGTACATATCTTCTAAAATATTTTGGATTATGAGAAATTGAATAAAAAAAGTTTATATCATTCAAATTTTTGGGTGAGGAGATCACTACACAAGGGACAGTCTTCGCTTTCCTAGGGAGATCAAAACTATCAATTTATAATTACCAGTTAAAAGTATGAACTAAAAATCAAGGTTATTGCTGGGAGAGAAAATATGAGATGAGGAGATACCAAGAAGTTATCTATCTAATAGTTTAGATAACCCACCAGAGTTCTTAAACCAAGACTTATGCTTTAGTATTTAATTATGTGTTAGTATGGGAATTATGAGATAACTTCTTTCTCTAATCGGTTTCTTTAGCCTTGTACACGCATGCACACATATACATTTTCATATCAAAATGCTTAAAATATGTCTTTACATAGTAGACATGAATTTTAGTTTTAATTAAAAACAAAAATTTTGTGTACGCACAATATGCATCCAGAACAAATCAAAATATCATATATACTGTTTCTAATACATTTTTCATGTAATGACATTTTTCTATCCTTTTAATTTATTTTTTAACCATTTTTATTATATTTATAACCACCTATTGAAACCACTCATTTTGTTCTCTCCTGAAATCTTTTAATTCCTGTTCATTTCTCGTCTATGTGGTCATCTCTACATCTGAAAAGTGATGTGAATTTGGTTTTATTCCATCTATATTGTCATATGCAATTTGATTCTAGTTCATTCCCGTTCAATTTTTCTGCATCTTCATCTGCAATTTTGTTTTAGTAAAAAAAAGGAACTACTTACGGATACAACTCTTGAGCCTTTGTGCAATGATTTATTATCTTTCTTGTTCTCGGTAGGACCCAAACATCCTGCAACTATACTCGGCAAAACGGGCGGGTTGGGTCGGGTAGTGTAACGGGTCAAAATGGGTTCGGGTTAAAACGGTTCGGGTCAGGATGGGCCAATTTAAAAACGGGTCAGGACGGGTTAGGGTTAAGTTGGATTCGGGTAAATATATGTTCGGGTCAGAATGGGTCAAAAGTCTAAAAATTGAAAACAATACATAAAGTTCAAATAGGTTGTATTCTGGATGGTATTAGTATACAATGAGGAATTGAGGATTCAGAGCATCACTTTCAATTCAATCAAAATCCATGTCTTCTTCGTAGAGTTATGAATTCCTAAAGATATGCATTAGTTACATTATCTATTTAACTAACTATGCATTGAAATTATTGTTTATCAATTGAAAAGACATAGCTTCACTCTAAACTAATAGATTAAATTTACAAAATAATGACGAAGACCACGAACGTCGACGTTAGTTATGACGATGAAGAGTTTCCACGACTAGTAGAGTCTTCTTCAAAATCCGATCGAATGCCATTAGAGGATGAAGTTTACACGTTTTTATAGCGAAAACCTAAATGATTGTGTCATCACAATGATTAGAAACAACTACACCATTTCCGGTTGAATATTACATTCATATTGAGGATAATTATGGGTTGAATTTTAAGAAAAAACAACACTAAACAATGATTTGTGATGAAAATGAAAAGGTAATACGTGACGTATTAAATCAAAATAGGGGATTAATCACTAATGCTGATTTTTGAATGGGATCTAGATTTTGATAGGATGAATGAACATGTTGGGAAGGGCTCAAAGCCAAACGTAATAGTGACCCATCCTGACCCGTTGAGGGTATTTAGCATCGCCCATCTTAACCCATTTCTTTTCTCCTCAGCTTTTAAATTGCCCATCCTAACTCCCTTAAAAATAATAACTAACCCATCTTAACCCATACTTTTATAATTAAAGCCCAAATCAACCCAATTGAAAGCAAACGGGCTAGCATTGCTAGGTCTACCTGCAACAATATTAACAAAGCTTATATATCAAATCACCAAATTGTACTTGTTTGTTTTTTACTTTTTTAATTTGAAGAGATTTATATAAAATAAAAAAGTTGCCTTTCCCATCCGATCCCAATATACTTGACATGCTCATCTAGAAACGTGATTCTAAAAGATGGTGTGGAGATAATTCACAGTATTCTTAAGTTGCTCAGTTTGTGTTGCAGTCTTTCTTGATCTCTGCTTCAGTCAATCAGTCACACTTTTCTTTTAGTCTGGAATTTTCTTTAATCTCATCTAGTTTGCAGCCTCGTTTGTGCCACATGAAAATAGAGACTTGATGATAAAAATAACATTAATATTAAAGAATACGATAATAGCTTGACAGCTTGCAAGAACAAGTAAATTTGGGGGAAAAATAAAATATATAACTTATGAAAATTCTAGCTACTTATAGATACACATTAAAACCACAGGAAAAAAAACAGCAGTAAAAAAGTAAAGTACAAACTGCAATAAAATATTATCAAATAATTGTTACAAAATGGGTAACGAGTGTTGAAGTTTTGAGCCAAATAAGGGTAAAATGGTCGAATTATGAAGGTTTGGGTGAATTTGATATTTTATTCATTGACAAAAGGTATATATTATATTTTGAGTTTAACTTGGGCACATATGAATGTATGCTTTTAGAGGTTTCTAGGGGTATATATGAAATTCTCCGTGGAGAGGGTAGTGTCATGATATTAGAATAATTTACTTTTTCAACTTTAGATTGTGCCTCTATAGGAGGTGAGTTTACATATTCCAGTTATTAACAGTTAAAAGGAACTGGTAAAGTCACTACTGATATTTGCTTCAAGATTGACTTCTTTTTTTCTTTCTGATTTGTTGCATATAAGTTTATTAATTAACTTTTTTTATGCTATTAACTTGTGTGACTCTCTCCAGCTTGTCATGGTTGTTGATGCACGAGATCCACTGTTTTATCGCTGTCCCGATCTGGAGGTAACCTTGGAGCTTACGTTTTTTTCACATATGTTGATATGCTAATGTGTTGCATATTTTCTTGCTTTCTTTCAGTAAAATTGTGAAGAACACATCAATAATCTGTAAATCATGTTGAAAATGTGAATGAACAAAATTAAACAAGTTGGTTCTGAAATCATGTTTCATTTTCAGTAGGAAATATGTTTTTAGTGAACGTTTGTATCTTTTGTTACCTTGAAACATAACTTCTTTAACAATCATCACTTGAGTGTCAAGCCGATTATTGGCTTAGCTTGTGAAATGGTTTGGTCAATACGACAACAATTTTGAGTAGAGAATTGTGAGAACCATATAAACACTTTTGTCTATTGCTTTAAGCCTTTAACTATGTTACATAAGGCAGTTATGTAACCGCATAACCGCCTCTCTTACTCTCCCCTGCGGCGCACTACGTACAAATGCCTATGCAGTTCTCATGGTTCTCTACTTAAAATTCGTTGGTAATTGGTATTGAGCAGTCCTATTGTGAGATGTGCACTTCATTGGATGTTTAAACCTTAAGATGGTATTTTGTTTTTTCAATGAAGTTCACAAAACATTGATGTTTTAGTTTACAATTTAAAAGTAATATGAAGACCATATTTTGATATTTGACAATAAAGATCGTCATGACTCAATCTTTTTGTAATGGTACTGCAATTCAAGAAATATGGAAGTTATCATGATTTTCCAATTTAGAGCAGAACAAAATTAGGAATGAACCTCTTCTCTTGTGATGAAGGGGGCATATTATTTTGTGCATTTTGTTTCTTAATAAATTGGACTATTAATCAACTTTGTAAAAAATGCAGGCATATGCAAGAGAAATAGATGAGCATAAAAGGACATTGCTTTTGATTAACAAGGCAGATCTTCTACCATATTCTGTAAGGTTAGTGGTGACTTTTCAAGTATTTAAAATAAACATTAGTTTTTCGTACCAGCTGCAACCAAACTGATAAGATGGTAATTTTTTTTTGTTTTTGCTTTGGTTTTAACTTATTTTGAAATACTTGTGCACTTTTGAAAACATAAAATTTTTTTTCATGATAATATTCTGTCATATATTTTTCTTGTTTTTTTAACTGCTGTCATTTTATTTGTTAAATAATTAGATTTATCAAACACTCAAAACATGCCTTATATATTTTATATAATCATTACAAACTCAAACAATAGACGAACATCCAAATTTTAGAAAGGCCGTTTTGTTGCTGCTGGTTCTGATTCTGATTATCAAATATCATACAAGTACTTCCAGAACCCACATCTAAGCGCCCCTAAATAGTACAATGCTCCTTCTGTTGAACTATTTATCTTTTGGTTCATTTGCAGACTGAAATGGGCCGAGTACTTCCAGCTTCATGGTATTCTGTATGTCTTTTGGTCTGCCAAAGCTGCAACAGCAGAATTAGAAGGAAAAAGACATGTTATTTCTTCAGGGGAGCCTGTAGACGGTGACACAAAAATATATGGGCGGGAGGAGTTATTATCCCGTTTACAGTCAGAAGCAGAGGATATAGTTCAAATGAGAACCGACTCACAACAACAATCAGCTGATGCAAAAATGGAACATGTAACCGTGGGATTTGTGGGGTACCCTAATGTTGGAAAAAGCTCAACAATTAATGCTTTAGTAGGTGCAAAACGGACGGGTGTAACTTCTACTCCTGGTAAAACCAAACATTTCCAGACGCTTATTATTACCGAAAAGCTTACTTTATGTGATTGCCCTGGATTAGTATTCCCATCTTTCACAAGCTCGAGGTATGAAATGATTGCATCTGGGGTTTTACCGATTCATAGAATGACCGAGCATCGGGAGGCAGTACAGGTGGTTGCAGATCACGTCCCACGCCATGTCATCGAGGGTGTCTACAACATCAAACTGCCAAAACCAAAGCCATACGAGCCTGAAAACCGACCTCCACTTGCATCAGAACTTTTGAGGTCGTACTGTGCGTCTCGTGGGTATGTTGCATCTAGTGGACTACCCGATGAAACAAAAGCAGCCCGGCAAATCCTGAAGGATTATATCGATGGAAAGCTGCCTCATTATGAAATGCCACCTGGCATGTCGGATGAAGATGCTAATTTAAGAGATGCAGGTGGGTCCGACCAGAGTGAAAGTGATGAATCAGATTCTTGTGTCGGGACTACGGAAGAACAAGACGGGGTGAGGCTTGATGATGTCATGGACGACCTTAAGTCTTTCGACATGGCTAATGGGTTAGGTCCGAGCAAAGGGGTTCGTGGTGCTAGGAAAAAGGTGGCTTCGGCTGCATCTTACAAACACCATAAAAAACCTCAAAGAAAGAAGGATCGAGCGTGGAGGGTCAAAGATGATGGAAGCGATGGGATGGCTGTTGTGAGGGTGTACCAGAAGTCGGTCAACGTTGGACCAACGTCTACGGCTACGGCTACGGCTACTTATTTAGACTAGATAGAAGTGTATGGTTTTTGTTTGTATGAATTATTTAAAGTGAATTGATGCATTTGATGGATTGTGTATGTTCGTGGAGGTTCAAACACATGAATATAAGATTAAGAATGTGATTGATTGCTTGGTTTTATTTTTTGAGGTCTTTGGTTGGTATTACGTATGTTGCGTTTTCTTGTCAGTGGTTTTTTCAAATTCTTAATTTACACCCAAATAATAAGTGACACTAATGTGTTGTATATATCAGTGTATTGTAACCGAAGCATACATAGAGCTTGAATGATAATGTGGATGATCCAAGTAAATGACCAAATAATGTGTAGAGGTGGAGGGGTGTTTAGTATTCTAATCGTATTCAAGAAACTAGAATGAGCTTATAACATTTGGGTCTGTCAATCGACAATTACTCTAAAAATCAAAACATCCAATATGCAAACCATCAACTAATCAACCCAACAATCAATTGCCTTAGAGCCACACGCTATCAGACCTGGGGGAGGGTGGGGGGCTCCATGCTGCGGGTGGAAACGCATCCCTGAACCCGGGGTTTTCTTTCCTCTTCACGCTCACTGAATTTTCACCGAGTTCTACCGGCCACCCACCCCACTTTTTTGACCGTTGCTAAAATATCTAGTGACCGTTAACTTAAAAAAAGGGTAAATACCATAAAAAAACCAACATAATTTCAGTTATTTTTAACAAAAGTCATTGTACAACTTTTTACACGTAAAAAACCAAAATACTTTTTGTTTTTCATATAAAACCTTTTAATAACTATTTACACATTTAAGTCACTTCACTTTTTAGATTTGAGCAAATTCTAAAAAGATTCTATAACAACTTTTGCACTGATTGTTTTGTTTGTGTGCAGTTTCCACCCCTATGTTGCTCGTTTAAGTTGTAGGACCCCGAGTCCGGATTGTTTAAGTTGTGGGAGCTCAAGATCGACTTGTTTAAGTTATACCGAATGAAATGAATTTAACGTGTAAATAATTATTGAGGGGTTTTATGTGAAAAAACAAAAAGTATATTGTTTTTTATGTACAAAATCTACTGAAGATCTATTATGAGATAAAACAAAAAAGTATGTTGATCTTTTACGTATAAAAAATTATACTCTGATTTTTGTGAGAAAGAACCGTAACTATGTTGGTTTTTTATGATATATGTCACACCATAGATTTCTTCTATAACTTCTTACCTCTACTCTTCTCTACTCTGTTAGATTATCTATTACTTTTCAAATCCTTTTAATTGACTATGAATCCGATAGATTTTATAATTCACTAACTCATTAAGCTCGATGAGGATTCAAATATGTGTAAGCGTAATTTTGAATTTGTAATTACGGTTACTTTTTTATCGCTAGAGGGAATGCAAGACACCACCCCATTGTCAAGAAGGTAATTTAATTATTTTTTTATCATTATTTTTATCTATGTTCATTTTTTTGAGAATATTATGTTTACAATTTTGAATAGACAAAACGTATTTTAATGATCGCCAGTCAATTAGAGATGAATTTTGAGTTATTTCAAACAACTTTAGCATACAAGGTCATCAGAGTCTTACTTTTCTACAAAAATGCACTTTTTCAATACAACAACTTGTATACGAGAATGTTTCTTTTGAGAAGTAATTAAATATGCTTGAGAGAACATCACGTGACTACTTACAACGCTAATGTGATATCTTCGTAAACTGCCACACAATGTACAATTATTATATATCGCAAATGAGCAATGCCATGGTTTTCTAGGAATGTTAGGTATCTTAGATTATATGCATTGGCTTTGAAAAATTGTCCAAATGGAGAGGGCAATACATGAGGGGGTGAAAGCAAGCATCCAATGATAATGCTTAAAGCGATGACGTTTACGGATTTATGAATTTGACATGTATTTTTTGGGATTCGCGGAGCTAATAACGACATCAAACGCCATTGACTAATCAAATTTGTTAAATGATATTATTAGTGGAACAGGTCTGACTAATCATATTTGTTAAATGATGTTATTAGTGGAATTGTTTAGAAGTGCCCGTTTGTGGTAAACAATGTTGGATATAAATTTGGAGAATATTTAGTCGATAAGATATATCCAAACTCGGCAAAAATAGTTAAAAAGTTTTCATTCTCACCGGAAGACAATCTTAAACGAAAACAATTCAAAAGAGTGCAATAAACGGCATGAAAGAACATTGAACGGGTACTTGGGGTTCTAAAAGTTAAATGAAAATAATCAACAATCAGAAAAACAACTATATTCATGAATAGTTTGAAAAAAAATCATGTATACGTTTATTATCTTAAACATATGAAATTGAAGAGTGATGGTGCGAGCAATATCTCCGAGTTACATAGAAGATTTTTCAAATAATGATCTGATAAAACATATTATGTATGCGATCACACACGCCCAACAATAGCCTTTGGTGGATCTTATCGAGCATTTGTATATATCAAACCAAATGAACCTTTTGTATATTTTTTAGATGTATTTCTATGTTTGTAGATATTAATTTTTTATGATGTCCTTTTTTATTATGAAAGTTTATTTTATTTTTTCTATTTGAATTAATTTAAATATATAGATTAAAATGTAATAGATATAAGAAAAAAATAAACTGAAAAAATATAAGGAAACGAGAAAAAACTGGGACGACAACATGTAAAACGGAAAAAACAAAGGAAAAAAAACTAACGTGAAACTGATGTATCGCACGGGAAAAAACGAAAATATGAGACACCCATCACTGATTTAAATAACTCGCAGGACCGTTTGCTGGGTTTGGTCACTTACAACACAACACACAATGAGTAAAGATTGATTTAGAACACTTAACTGGGGAACTAGAGACCTGTTACAATGATACTAAGAAACACGAGTAATGAGAAACAGAACAAAAACAAAATAACACAAATGTTTGATTTTTCAAGAATGTCGTATATTGCTCTCTAGTTCCTACAAATGTTACAAAGAATAAAGAAAGATATAAGGGACCAGAGATACTTTATATTACATCTTACAACCGGCCATACTTTGAAAGTCAACTGGATACATGATCTAGACAACAACAAAAAGACAAATTGCTATAGTATGACATGTCATAGATCACATCCTAAAATATTATAAAAAGGATAAAAGTACATAAAGTAGAAAGAAACAAACTCAAGACCTCAATGTACATTTTACCAAAAGCATGGACATTTTCACTAACTTGTGAAAGTTGGTGAGTCAAACAGAGTTGCAGCGGAAAGGTGGTCCAGCTTTATGGTAAAAGGTACATCAGATAAAGCATGTACTCAAAAGTCTTCGGAAGAAATCTGTCTTCATAAACTTGCTTCGAAAGACCTTGTCTCTATAGCTTCGGAAGACTTCATGTTTGGCTTTAGAAGATATTGGTTTTGGCTTCAGATGATTTCACACTTAGAATGTTTTATAATGCAGAATGTGAAACTTCAGAAGCATTCTACTTCAGCACTTTGTGCATGCATGCAAGACAGACTATTTGGATGTTCTGGATTGCATCAGCCTTATATGAAACCTTACAAACTCCCCCTAGACTGATGCTACCAAAATATTTAAAGACTTCAGATATTGACAATCCTCATTATGATAATGACCATGCCTTTCTTCATAAGAGAATTAAACTCTCAAAATGTCTTCTCATCTTAAAGAGATCATGCAGAGGTAGATTGAGCATGTCTTGCCATGTGTAGACATCTTCAACACCTTGATCTCTGATGACATGCCATCTTTCTGGATTAGTAGAGTAAGTCCAGGACAAGATGGGTCTTCTTGATGCCAGAGGAGCTACTTGGATTGGAGTTGGTTGAGCTTCCTCTTGTTGCACATTTTCAAGATATTCTGACTCATCTTGAGATTTGAAGATGGATGTCTCTTTTTTTCTTTTTCTTAGACTTTGGTTTAGAAGCCATCCTTTTTCTCCTCTTTGAACTTTTTAACTGAGAATACTTGTTGATACATATGTACCTAGTTTAGGAGCTTAATATAAAATGTCTATCATGTCTTACATATATGTAATGAATGAGTATGAATGAAATACAATATGCGGTTGATGCTTATAATGTTTAATATTTCATTGTTTATTGTGTGATAATTTATAGTGAAATAACTATATAGGTTTGTGGTTGTTGTACATAATTCTTAGTCAATAATGATTGAGAAATGTGTTCAAACTTAATCATAAGAAGTCCTCATGCGAATGGACCATATGCACGAATACTTCATACTAATGGACCAGTCGCGCGACTGAACCAGGAGAATGGATCAGTCGCACGATTGAGACATAAGATTGACTTAGTCGCACGACTGAACCTTCAGTCGTGCGGATGGGTCAATCGCATGATTCAGTCGCACGACTGACCATGCTAATGGTTCAGTCGTACGATTGGAAGACCCTAACCTATGAATACCACCTAATTCGTGGAAAAAAACGTAACAATTCGAATACCTACGCACATAATCGTACCCTAGTCGTCCAAAGACTCAAGAAAACATGTTCCAAGTTCATAGATCGCAGTTGATCTTGTTTTAATCGTTCTTAACGTTTCTTTAATTGTTAGATTGATCTGAACTGCGTTCTCACTGATTGGATTGCCAATCAAATAGGATTCCGCACAATTTGATCTGGTATACGCACAGAATCAGTTAGTACTCCGTACGTACACGGTCCCTAACAAATGGCATCAGAGCCTTGGCTCTTGATTTTGCGTGTGATTCGATCGGTTTCGGTGTAAAAATCATGTTTTTCATTCAAAAACACCATCTTTTTGAGTAAAACAGTGTTTTCGATGTCTCCAGATCTAAAAGTTCACGTTTTTCGGCTTACAACATATTAGGGTTCGTGAAAAATCTTATTTTTATGTCAAAGTACCAAAAACCTTCGAATTTTCAAAACCAGCAGCCTTCAGTCACACGATTGACTCAATCGCACGAATGTACTCAGTCGCTCATCCATTCGTACGATTGAACAATTCCATTCGCATTGTCCATCCGCATTTGTCCAATCGCCCGACTGTTCATCCGCATTTTTCCAATCGCACGATTGGCTCATCCGCATTTGTTCAATCGCACGATTGACTCATTCGCACCGCTCCATTCGCACGAGTGAATAAGTCTTGTGTAAAGTTCAAAGTTTAACGAAATGGAAGATCAGTACTCAGTGTTTACTGCCGGAAGGTACTCTCGTATCAAGAAACTTTTGCTTCTGGAAAATGAAATTGGGAATCACAATAAGCCCCCTAAACTCATAACGTTAGACGATTACCCATAATGGAAGCAAATGTTCGAGATATATCTAAATGAGTTGATCCAAATCTGTGGGAATCAATCGAGACAGGATATAGTATGTCGGTTGGTGTTGATGGTGTTAAACTTACCTTGGGTGGTATGACTGATAGCTAGAAGGTGAAGTACAATGCTGAAAAGAAGGTGTATGCTTTGTTGACTCAGTCGATACCAAAAGACATATTCCATCAGTTTTTTGAGAATAAACAAGCAAAGAAGTTATGGGAGGCTCTGAAAAAACGGTATGACATGAATGCAACATTGAAGGCATTAAAGGCAAAGGCTCTGAAGAAGGAGTTTGATAACTTCTCTTCGATAGGAAAAGAGAGCCTGGATGACATCATCGACCGATTCTACCACTTGATGAGTGACCTGCATACTCATGGGGTAACCACGTCCATGGAAGACAAGGTGTCAAGTTTTGCAGATGGGTTGCCAGAGAAGTGGGTCTTGTTTGTGTCAAATCTGAGACAGAATGATATGCTTGCAAAGTTGGATATTAATGATTTCATTCTGAAGTTGAGAGAGGGATTTACATTGACCAAGGGGGAGCCTCTGTTTCTAAGGGCTCTAGGAAGAAGAGGATGACTCATCCTTATGGCAAAAAGGGTAAGAGGCAAAGATTTACATTGACCACATCCACTCCTACTGCCACAGCCACCACCACATCTACCACATCCACCATAGCTACCACCACCACTGCCACACTCCCTAGGACTACTACCACACTCCCTAGGACTACTACCACACTCCCTAGCACTACTACCACACTCCCTAGCACTACTACCACACTCTTATCCACCACTACTACAGCCAACCCTTCACCATCCACTCATATCCCACCACCCATATTCACCACAGCCACCACTACCACCACCAGCCACTAAGCAGGTCCATCAACCCGCACCACCTTCACCATAGGATCCACTCTACCCTCCATTAGGGTAGAGGAACAACTGCTGCTCTAAATCAGATGGTGTTGAAGCTGTTAGCGGCTGATGGGGAAAAAGCTGCTCAGCTAAGTCAGCTTGTGGAGCTAAATGCTGCTCAAGCACAACAGATTGCCCAGCAAGCACAATAGATTTCCCAACTCTTGGAGCGAAATGACCAATCAGTGAAGAGGATTGAGGAGTTGGAGGCCTCAAATAAGACGATCATGCTCAAACTAAATGGATCTAAAGATGAGCCACTGAAGATCAGAGAAGGTGATAATGATGATGATGATGATGATGATGATGATGATGATGATGATGATGATGATAATGATGATGGTGATGATGATGAATCTGATGAAGAAGATGATAGTGAAGATGAAAGGCCAAAGGGAAAGAAAGATGATGATACTGATGAAGAAGGAGATGCAGCTGCATCTGCCTCAGCTCAAGGTCAAGAGAGAAGGACAAAGAGAACTCAAGACCAAGAAGCATCATCCTTTGCCCCACCTGCCGAGAAGCCAGCAATTCAAGACAAAAGTAATGATTAGATGCTTATGTATTTGAAAACTTTTGTACTTGAATCTTGTATTAAAATTCTTTAATTAATGTTTATATATCTTTATCAAATGTATGAATGTCTTGATACTAATGATTGACGTGTTTTAAATGTATAAATCAAGCAAATCAAATATCTCAGCAAGATGAATATGATGTTGCTCCCATACAGCAAATCAAGTCTCAACTCACAATGATTCTTGATTTGCAAGGGATAGTCAGAAGGTCAGTGAGCTATACTCTCGAAGAAGGAGAAATCATACATGACCTGACTGACGACCAACTTGCAGAGATGTTCAGGCTAAACCTAGACGAGATTGTCAAAGATACGCCTACTATTGATGTGACAAGTGATGATGAGCTCAACGACGTAGATGAAATAGAGATTGAAGATGTCACAAGCGAGCATTATCCAGAGTACACTGAACGAGAGGGCTATGTGATCCCCAACTTGGGTGACACTCTTGGCAGTGCTACTTTTGAAAAACTGGATGAGATGGAAAAAGAGACTAAGAAGAATGAGAGCCAAGCCCAAGCCTCAGAACCTGATGTTGATTTAAAAAGGTTGAATGGGCGTCTTGTTTTGCTGAGATACGAGCCCAACGCACTGCACAAAAGCCAAATGTCTACACCAAGCTATACAAGGTCAAGAAACACCTAAAGGTGTTGGGCATAATCATTACGTGGGCATATTTTAAGGATCTTAACGTCTATGCAGTTAAGAGGGAGAAGGGCATAGAGTACTTTAGATTCCCACACGATCTGAAGACTCTCCCTGGTTTTGAGCTCAACCAGCTGGCACGCCTAAATTTGTTATATGCTGATCTGAGGAAAATGTCAGGCTGGTTTGAGGCTGCACTAAGGAAAGAATACCACACCAGGTGGGTAAACTTTAGATCTCAACAACCGAAGAGGTACATCAGAAGGTCTGAAGTGGATCCCATTTCTGGAAAGCCTATGGTAGTGCTGAAGTGGAGTCCTTTGCGCATAATGTCCAAGATTCCCTTATGGGAAATGCCACAGGACTTCACTCCACAATTCAAGTGGTGGTATTATGATTGGAGAGCAGGTGAAGCGGTCATAGTCTTACAAAGAGAGAGAAAAATGGAAACTATCTGGGTGTTCGACCCTATGTGGCTGACTAACTTGTCTGCAGACGATGTCTATACCTTATACATGTGGCCACTATTCTATGACTCGCATGATATAGTACAAGCCCTCTAGTTGCAGAACGTGATACGACTCTGTTTTGCATTCGAGATACATGCCGGAGTTACTAGTGAGGAAAAGTACAAGAAATTTGAGGAGCTAATGAAGAATGTTAGACACTAATGTAAACTAGGTCCAAGGGGGAGTTTGTTAATACATATGTACCTAGTTTAGGAGCTTAATGTAAAATGTTTATCATGTTTTACATATATGTAAAGAATGGGTATGAATGAAATACAATATGTGGTTGATGCTTATAATGTTTAATATTTCATTGTTCATTGTGTGATAATTTATAGTAAACTTACTATATAGGTTTGTGGTTGTTGTGCATAATTCTTAGTCAATAATGACTGAGAAATGTGTTCAAACTTAATCATAAGAAGTCCTCATGCGAATGGACCATGCTAAAGGACCATATGCATGAATACTTCATGCTAATGGACTAGTCGCACGACTGAACCAGGAGAATGGATCAGTCACACGATTGAGACATAAGATTAACTCAGTCACACGACTGAACCTTCAGTCGTGCGGATGGATCAATCGCATGATTTAGTCACACAACTGAACCATGCTAATGGTTCAGTCGTATGATTGGAAGACCCTAACCTATAAATACCACCTAATTCATGAAAAAACGTAACAATTCGAATACCTATGCACATAATCGTACCCTAGCCGTCCAGAGACTCAAAAAAACCTGTTCCAAGTTCAAAGATCGCAGTTGATCTTGTTCTAATCGTTCTTAACGTTTCTTCAATCATTAGACTGATTAGAACTACGTTCTCAATGATTGGATCGCCGATCAAATAGGATTCCGCACTATTTGATCTGGTATACGTGCAGAATCAGTTAGTACTCCGTACGTACACGGTCCCTAACAATACTGGCCTGCAACACCTTGTTGATCATCTTTGTCTTGCTAAGTTAGGTTTACCTCTCTCACAGGTTCAGATTGAGAGGGGACAAAACTTTGTTGTGGATTAGAAGATGAAGCTTGCTGAGACTCAACATGAGGTCTAGGTTGTGTTGTCTCAAAAGGTTCAACCTTAACCTCCACTTCTTAAGGGACTTGACTTGGTGGGGAGTGTAAGTCAACAAGTTCTCCTCTTTTGATCTTCTGCGGGGACTTGACTTGGTGGGGAGTGTAAGTCAACAAGTTCTCCTCTTTTGATCTTCTGCTTGATCACCATAATGTCATCCAAAATGCCAAGTAGCCGCCCCATGCCATCCTCAGCAATGCTTACCTGCCGACTGGAAAATGCATAAAAGTCAGCGTTGCTGAGTGAGTTCTAGTTTTAACATAAAACGTACTTTACATTCTTTAAAACCATTCTTTACTTTAGCATGCAATCACACATCATACATACAAATAGATAATATCATTATTATCTTCATCATTCGTTCGTTAACTTCTGTTCATTCATCGTACGTCATTATCATTCACTTTCGTTACTTTCATTCATAGGTTCATCATTACCTCTTTTCATTCCATCAAAACCATGAACTTTACCCCACTGTCATGCATAAAGCGGGTACGGGGCCGGGGCCTATCATAGACCCCCAGTCATGGTGCACAACAGCCTGTCCATAGTACCTAAGGGTAAATTCAGGTGTACCATTGTCATGTGCTATACCCACCATCATGAATTAAGAGGATACTGGGCCGAGGTCTATCATAGACCTCCCGTCATAGCGCATAGTAGCCTGGCCATAGTATCTACGGTAAGCGACAAAGGTTCAATACATATGGTCAATCACAAAGAAAGACCGCGATGTGCATCCTTCTGGGGTAGCTAACCCACACACCGTTGGACTAACACCCTTCATTGGGCGTGTTCCCACACACTTTACTTTCCTTCATTCATTAATGCATGCATTCATTCATCATGTTCCTCTTTTCATTATCTTCCACTTTACGTTACATAATACTTTTATTTCATTCATTAACGTTCAACGTAAAGCCATGGGAAAACAAAAATTCATAATAAGGAACATCAACATAAACAGTCAACATCATCATACACGGCATCATACATACATAACATACATCATACATACCATCATACATACCATCATCATACATACCATCATGCATAAGCATCAATCATACATGATAACATCATCCTACAATGCCCATCATAACATCTATGACCTCAAAAAGTCAACTTACATAGCCCCCGGGAATCTCCCAGGTCAAAGCCTAAATTTCACCTTTTTCCCCAAAAAGTCAAAAAATATTTGAAGTGTTCATCCACATTTGCCTTTTTGTTTATCCGCATTTGCTTTAGTTCAGCCGCATATGTTTTAGTTCATCCGCATTTCCCATACTTAGTCACTGTTCATCTGCATTTCCCATACTTAGTCAATGCTCATCCGCATTTCCCATACTTAGTCAATGTTCATCCGCATTAACTGTGCATCCACACTAACTTTCCATCCGCATTGACTTTACTCAGTGGAAAATGCTCATCTGCATTAACTGTTCGTCCGCATTTCTACAATACTCGTCCGCATTGACTTACTTAGTGGTCAATGCTCATCCGCATAACTGTTCATCCGCATTTCTCCAATACTCGTCCCCATTGACTTACTTAGTGGTCAATGCTCATCTGCATTAACTATTCATCCTCATTTCTTTTGAACACTTAGGCAGATTTTAAAACTTAGACATACGAGCCCTAAACATCATATTTCAGTTCCCAAAACACCATCTATCATGTTCTAAGCTTAAATCATGTATTCTAAGCCTTAGAAACACAACCATAACATCAACAAATCATGAACACAATCAAGAATCACACCATAGCATCATCATTCACACATTCAAACATACGGGTATACAACCTAATTTTATAAAAACATACATTCATGTATTTCCAGTCTCAAAATCAGTTAAAACATATAAAAGAGGGGTTTTAGAACTCACCTTTGCAGCTCTTGAGTATGGCTTCTTCCAAACTCGTTTGAAATTGAGTTCAACCACCTAGAAACCCACTAAAAACATACCCGGACACATACAAGCACACATAAGCATAAACCCGAGGATATGACCAGTCAAGAACATCATAAACACACGAATTCTTACCTTGAATTCGCACTTTTCTTTCTGTTCTTCGCTACCCGAGAGTTTCTTCTCTCTCTAAAAATATCCGAGGATTATGAGTGAAGAGAGGGTGATGGGCGGCCATCACCTTTATTCACCAACTTTTCAAAGATTTTGTCCTTTTTGTCATTTTTAGCCCCTAGACTTGGGTTTTATTTCTTTTCCTTCTTTTTCTTCACTTTATTCTTCTTTCTTGACTTTAAAAATAACCGGGTGTTACAAGTCTACCCCCTTATGTAGGTTTCGTCCTTGAAACCTGTTAATCCTCAAACAATTGTGGGTAATACCGTCTCATCTCTTCTTCAGTCTCCCACGTAGACTCGAATCCCTTCCTATGCTTCCACTGTACATGCACAAGAGGAACCACTTTATTACTCAGCCTCTTCTTTTTATGACCAATGTTCGCCACTGGTTGCTCCACATAATTGAGTTGTTCATCTACCTCAATATCCTCCAATGGTACAATGATATCCTCGTTTGGTAAACATTTCCTCAGATGAGATACATGAAATGTCGGGTGAATTCCACTTAACTCATCTGGTAACTCCAATCTATAGGCCACCTCTCCTACTCTAGCAATGATTCGAAAAGGCCCTATGTATCACGAGCTCAACTTGCCCCGCTTTCTGAACCGAATGATACCCTTCCAGGGTGAGACTTTCAGCATAACCCTGTCACCCACCTGGAACTCAATCGGTCTACGTCGTTTATCAACATACGACTTCTGTCTATCTTTGGCTGCCTTCATGAAGGCCTTGATCTTTTCAAGCTTCTCAGTCGTAGCCTCGATCATCTCAACACTTCCTAACTCTTTCTGACCACTATCACCCCAACACATGGGTGTTCGGCATCTCCTACCATATAGCATCTCATAAGGGGGCATACCAATGATGGCATGATAACTGTTGTTATATGAGAACTCAGCTAATGGTAAGTGGTCATCCTAACTTCCACCAAAATCAATGACGCATGCCCGAAGCATATCTTCCAGCGTCTGACTCGACCGTTCTGACTGACCATCCGTTTGAGGATGATAAGCCGTGCTAATATGTAACCTCATCCCCATTGCGTTGTGGAATTTCTTCCAAAATTTTGATGTAAACCGGGTGTCACGATCATACACAATAGACACCTACACACCATGACGAGTTACAATCTCCTTAATGAAAAGATCAGCCAACTTCTTGGATGAATACGTCTCCGAATCGGTAGGAAGTGAGCACTGTTCGTCAAACGGTCAACTATCACCCATATGGCATCATATCCTTGTGCGGTACGCGGTAGATTCGTAATAAAATCCATGGTGATGTGCTCCCACTTCCACTTCGGTATATCCAAAGGTTGGATCTTTCCATACGGGTTTTGATGTTCCGCCTTCACTTGCAAGCAAGAAAGGCACTTACTCACATACTCCACCATATCACGCTTCATACCCGACCACTAATAGTCTTTCTTCATGTCTTGGTACATATTTGTGGCACTGGGATGAATAGAGTACTGAGTCTTGTGATCTTTTTCCATAATCTTCATACGTAGATCCCCATAACGAGGAATCCACATCCGCCCGAATCGGGTCTTAACACCAAGTGTGTTTTCACCTAATGCAGCAATCAGACCTCTCATTCTTTCAGAGTTAAGATAATCTTCTTTCGATGCCTTATTTTGAAACTCTTTGACTTGCTTCATCACATCCGAGGTCATGATCATCTGATAAGCTTTCACCCGAATCGGTTCGGGTCTCTCCTTCCAGCTAAGGGCATCCGCCACCACGTTGGCTTTGCCCGGATGGTAATGGATCTCACAGTCATAATATTTTATGAGCTCCAACCATCGTCTCGGCCTCATGTTCAAGTCCTTCTGCTCAAAGAAGTACTTCAGGCTCTTGTGGTCACGAGTAGGATAATTAACCTCATGAACCTTTAACTGTCGGGATGCATAGGCTATAACCTTTCCTCTCTGCATTAACACACACCCCAACCCCGAGTAGGAAGTATTAGAATAAACCACCGGATCTTCACTTCCATCGGGTAATGACAGAACATGAGCTTGAGTCAGCCTCGCTTTCAATTCCTCGAACGCCTTCTCTTGAGCTTGACCCCATACGAACTTTACATCTTCCGGGTCAACTTGGTCAGTGGAGAAGCGATCTTAGAGAAGTCTTGAATGAATCTCTGTAGTAGCCCACCAAACCCAAGAAACTATGAATCTCGAATGGCGTCTTTGGAGACTTCCATTGCATCACTGCCTCCACCTTTGCTGGGTCCACCATAATCCCCTCAGGATTCACCACGTGACCCAAGAACTGAACTTTGCGCAACCAAAATGCGCACTTGGAGAACTTGGCGTACAACTTCTCCTTTCTCAACGTCTCTTGAACCTCCCGAATGTGACCGACATGCTCTATCTTGCTCTTCGAATAAATCAGGATATCATCGATAAACACAATCACTGATTTATCCAACATCGGCCGACACACTCGATTCATCAGATCCATAAAAGCAGCTCGCACGTTGGTCAAGCCGAATGACATAACGAGGAACTCGTAATGATCATAACGCATGCGAAAAGTTGTTTTAGGGATATCCTGCTCCTTCACCTTAAATTGATGGTAGCCCGATTGAAGATCTATCCTTCAAAATCAACTGGCACCTTGAAGCTGATCAAACAAATCATCAATCCTTGGTAACGGGTACCGATTCTTCACCATCAACTTGTTCAGCTCACGGTAGTCGATACACGTCCTCATGCTGTCATCTTTCTTCTTCACAAACAGGACCAGAGCACCCCAAGGAGAGATACTTGGTCTAATAAACCCCTTATCAAGCAGCTCTTGCAACTACTCCATCAACTCTTTCATCTCAGTCGGAGCCAGACGATACGGTGCATTGGCAACAGGTTGGGCACCCGGTATCAAGTCAATCTGGAACTCGATCTCACGGTCCGGTGGCACACCTGGTAAGTCTTCTGAGAACACGTCTGGAAAGTCACACACAACCGGTACATCAGACAGTTGTGGTGTTGGTGCATCCACGTCCTTTACGTAAGCCAAGTAGGCACTACATCCGCGCCTCATGCACTTTCCCGCCACCGCCATTGAGATTACTTTCGTGATCTTCAGGACCTGATCCCCATAAACCGTCACTGAACTCCCGTCAGGTGCTGTTAAATGAATCATCTTCTTGTGATACACAATTTTTGCCTCGTAGTCCGCTAACCAATCCATCCCAAGAACCACATTGAAACCACCTAAGGTCAACACGAATGGTCTAACAGGAAACTTGTGACCTTCTAATTCCACATCACATCCTTCTATTATTTCTAAAAACCTAGTAGACTTACCTATGGCAGTTTCTACATCAAAGGGTGCATCTATATTCTTACAACTAATAGGCAACTTAGCACAGAAAGCAACAGAAATAAAACTTTTACTAGCTCTAGAATCGAATAACACAGAGGCTAAAGTTTGGTTTACTAGAAACGTACCTAACACAACATCAGGGTCTATCCTAGCCTCCTCCCGCATCATCGTAAACGCTCTGGCACTCGCCCTCGGTCCTTCACCTCTAGTCTTCTTCACCCTAGAACCCTCAGCCCTCGGCTTCTTACAATCTCTACTCATATGGCCCTCTGCGCCATAATTAAAAGACTGGGCCGTACAATAGTCCTTTGCTATATGCCCTATCTTCCCACATTTGAAGCATAATTTCGATCCCAGCCTACATTCTCCTGTATGCTCCTTTCCACATCGACCACACTTCTTCGACCCCACACCAAATGTGACCACACGACGATCATCCACCCGTGCCTTCTTGTTACTCGTTGGGGCACCACCTCGACCAAACCTTCTCCCATTACAATTCCAGTCACCACTCCCTTTCTTGCTACCTTCAGCCACCACCACCACAGTTCTCTCATCATACAACCTCCCTGCCAAATTCACTGCCGACCTAAACATGCTCGTTCAGGCAGCGATCATATGCCTGAGAATATCCGCCGGCAAACCCTGAATGTACCTCTTAATCTTTCGTGACAAAGGCATCACTTGGTCCGTCATCAGATGTGCCATCTCATTGAATTTAGTGGTGTACTGTTAATGTGTCATGGTTCCCGCCTCCAGCTGCTGGAATTCCCTTTCCACCTTATCCATTTTCCTGTGAGGACAGAACTCCATAATCACCAACTTTTTTAGCTCAAACCACCTCATTCTCCCGGTAGCCCGACTACCCTCAGCTTGGACAATATTGTCCACCAGCATAAAGCTGAGTCCACGAAAGAGTGGGCAGCAAGCTTCAGTTTCTGATCCTCCGGCACTCGCTGATGTTCAAAATAGCTTCCATTTCTCTGACCCACCGGTGAGCAGTAACAGCAGTGCCGTTACCATCAAAAGTATGGGGCTTGCATCGTTGAAATGCCCCGTAGTTACAGCCTCGTGCCACCTCCGGCACAGGCTCTTCTTCTTCCTCTTCTTCTTCATCATGAAACAAAACCGTCTCAGTCTGGGGCTGTATTCTTTTGCTCGTAGGTCTGCTTCTCTCCTTCCTTTCTCCTTCCCTCACAGCCTTGATAACTTTGGTCACCACAGTCAGTAAGATTGTCTGCATGACCTGTTGCACCTCTTCGACAACAACCTCCTTCACTGAGGCCCTTAAGTTAGCACGCTCATCACCGCCCTCCGAATGAGGGGTCTCTGGTTCTTCATCAACCACCTTTTAGGCTCTAGGCCTTCCTCTCGTGACCCGTGGTTTAGCACCACGTCCTCCACCATGTGAAGGTTTAGATGATCTACCACCGACCATCCTCTAACACACACACACTGAAAGATTCAAACACCAACACGGTCATTCAAGGGAACAGCTCAGTTTATATCAAGTATAATAAGTCCCTAATTACAGTGGCCAGTTGTGATTAATTACTTACTTTACTCTTCATACCCCGAGCATTACCTATCCTGACTACATTAGTATCTAAATCTACAAACAACACATAACCACATCACTTACTTTACTCGGACTGGTATCCCTTCCTTTCCAACCCATTTCAGTTAAGTTTAGGTTTATTTTAGAAATTTACCCATTTCATTTAAACTTTGGCTCTGATACCAACTTGTAAGGCCCCGTCCCCAGGACGCTCACAACTGGTTAATCATTACACATAAAACAATATAATTACATTTAACTTTCATAAAACATCGTAGCGGAACATTAAAATAACTTTTCATTTCATATTAAATGCTTTTGCAAGATAATACAATCACTCTTTACATATTTTCATTTGTTCGCATTACAATGCAAAAACATTAACAAAAGAATGCCATCCAAAATGCTAAGTAGCCGCCCTGCGCCATCCTCAGCAATGCTCACCTGCTAACTGGAAAATGCATAAAAGTCAGTGTTGCTGAGTGAGTTCTAGTTTTAACATAAAACGTACTATACATTCTTTAAAACCGTTCTTTACTTTAGCATGTGATCACACATCATACGTACAAATAGATAATATCATTATTATCTTCATCATTCGTTCGTTAACTTCCGTTCATTCATCGTACGTCATTATCATTCACTTTCGTTACTTTCATTCATACGTTCATCATTACCTCTTTTCATTCCATCAAAACCATGAACTTTACCCCACTGTCATGCATAAAGCGAGTATTGGGCCAGGGCCTATCATAGAACCGCATCATGGCGCACATCAGCCTGGCCATAGTACCTAAGGGTAAATTCAGGTGTACCATTGTCATGTGCTATACCCACTATCATGTATTAAGCAGATACTGAGCCGAGGTCTATTATAGACCTCTCATCATGGCGCACAGTAGCCTGGCCATAGTATCTAGGGTAAGCGACAAAGGTTCAATACATATGGTCAATCACAAAGAAAGACCCCGATGTGCATCCTTCTAGAGTAGCTAACCCACACACCGTTGGACTAACACCCTTCATTGGGCGTGTTCCCACATACAAGGCTTACAAGACCTACTTTACTTTCCTTCTTTCACTAATGCATGCATTCATTCATCATGTTCCTCTTTTCATTATCTTCCACTTTACGTTACATAATACTTTCATTTCATTCATTAACGTTCAACGTAAAGCCATGGGAAAACAAACATACATAATAAGGAACATCAACATAAACAGTCAACATCATCATATAGGGCATCATACATACATAACATACATCATACATACCATCATACATACCGTCATGCATAAGCATCAATCATACATTATAACATCATCCTACAATGCCCATCATAACATCTATGACCTCAAAAAGTCAACTTACATAGCCCTCGGGAATCTCCCAGGTCAAAGCCTGAATTTCACCTTTTTCCCCAAAAAGTCAAAAAAGATTCTAAGTGTTCATCTGCATTTGCCTTTTTGTTCATCCGCATTTGTTTTAGTTCATCCATATTTGTTTCAGTTCATCCGCATTTCCCATACTTAGTCAATGGTCATCCACATTTGCCATACTTAGTCAATGTTCATCCGCATTAACTTTCATCCGCATTGACTTTACTCAGTGGTAAATGCTCATCCGCATTAGCTGTTCGTCTGCATTTCTATAATACTCGTTCGCATTGACTTACTTAGTGGTCAATGCTCATCCGCATTAACTGTTCATCCGCATTTCTCCAATACTCATCTGCGTTGACTTACCTAGTGGTTAATGCTCATCCGCATTAACTGTTCATCCACATTTCTTTTAAACACTTGGGCAGATTTTAAAACTTAGACATACGAGCCCTAAACATCATATTTCAGTTCCCCAAACACCATCTATCATGTTCTAAGCTTAAATCATGTATTCTAAGCCTTAGAAACACAACCATAACATTAACAAATCATGGAAACAGTCAAGAATCACACCATAACATCATCATTCACAAATTCAAACATGCGGGTATAAAACCCAGTTTTATAAAAACATACATTCATGTATTTCCAGCCCCAAAATCAGTTAAAACATGTAAAGGAGGGGTTTTAGAACTCACATTTGCAGCTCTTGAGTATGGCTTCTTCCAAACTCATTTGAAATTGTGTTCAACCGCCTAGAAACCCACTGAAAACATACCCGAACACATACAAGCACACATAAGCATAAACCCGAGGATATGACCAGTCAAGAACATCATAAACACACGAATTCTTACCTTGAATTCACACATTTCTTTTTGTTCTTCAAGCTACCCGAGAGTTTCTGCTCTCTTTCCTTCTCTCTTTAAAAATATATGAGGATTATGAGTGAAGAGAGGGTGATAGGCGGCCATCACCTTTATTCACCAACTTTTCAAAGATTTTGTTCTTTTTGTCACTTTTAACCCCTAGACTTGGGTTTTATTTCTTTTCCTTCTTTTTCTTCACTTTATCCTTCTTTCTTGACTTTAAAAATAACCGGGTGTTATAGAGCAGGCCTAATTGTAGCTTCCATGAAGCCAACAGACCTAACAGAGGAACTTTCTCTGCTTAGCTTCCTTTTCCTCTCTCTCTCCTCCTCCTCAATCTCCTCAGGAATCATTTTCCTTTTTCCTTTGTCACTCATAGACCTTTGTGACTTAGGGAGAAGAGAGTTTTGACCTTTATTGGTTGGTGTAGCATCCAAGCTCTGACCAAAGAGAGGTTCAGATGCACCTTCACCGGTAGGTGTCAAGGGAATGGACTTCTGAAGCAGTTTTAGGTGTGACAAGGCTCTTAGGTTCAATCACTGGGCCTTCAGTCAAGGTTTTTCCCTTTGAAGCTAATCTCATGGTCTGGCTTAATATCCAGTTGACCAATGACATTGCCTGATTGCCTTTGTCTCCTTCTAAGGCTAAACTCTTTAGTAATTTTGTGTTGAATCCTATGAACCAACTTGTCAGCTTGTCTAGATTGGTTTGGATTGGATTGACAAGTGGCATGTTGACAAGGTCAAGACCTTTATAGTAGTTCAAGGTCCAAAAATTAAAGACTTCTTGTTGCCCTTGAACTCTTTGAAGAATGAGGGCTCTTCTGTTAGCATCATACATCCACCCTGTTGCCCTTGAGGTGGAGATGAAACAACCCTTGGAATGCTTTCCTCAAAAAGACTTTGAACGAAAAAGTCTATAAAGTCCACATCAATGTGAACTTGAGGAAGTTGTTGAGTATGTACAATTGCAAGTGAAGATGATGAGTCCTCAAAGTCCATTATGTGTGAAGAAATCTTAGGTTTTGTAATTGTAATGACTTCCTCCTCTTTTGGTAGCATCACCCTCTTGCATAGGTGAGTTAGGATTTAGGTCAATCACATTCATAGGTTTTTGTGTTCCTGGTTGAGCTCTTCTTTAAGGTCTCCCTGCTAGTTTCTCCTTGAGATAAGAAATCTCAAGTTGTTGATCATTGACCCTGTTGTGTAAGGTAGTCACCTGAGATTCCAAGTGACTAACCTTAAAGACTAGATAGGTGCATGTTTTTGATAGTTTTTGCACCTTTAGTCTCGGATTCCCCTCTTCTTCATCAGAAGATTCATTGGGGGATTAGATAATTGTACCAAAGTCCTCAATCTCACCACCAGCAATATGTTCTTGGATGATGGTTTTTCTCTGCTCACTAACTACTTCAGATGGAGTATCAATGGGATGAGTTGCCATGGTTGAGGTCTTAAAGATATAATCACTTGCAGAAGTGAGAGCCTCTTCCATATGGACTTCCTGAGCAGAATCAGGAACATCCACCTCAATGGTGGGTAGATGATGTGGGCTAGACAAGGGAGAAGCAGAAGCACTTATCTCTCTTTGAGTGGGGGAAGAGAAGAGAGACTCATGATACTCACTGAATCCCAAGTCTTCATCATCATAGAAATCAAGGCTAGGGATTGTTGGTTAAGATCTAAAAGTTAGGGATGGTAACTTTCCCATGAAGGTTGTTCACTTAGAGTGTTGAGACTCTGAGTGAAGGCTTAAGGCTATTAGGCTAATGAGCTCATCAGTCTTAGCATGAGGAACCTCAGGACTGATAGTTAAAGTAATGGGAGTGGTTTGCTCTTTAGGAGAAGTAGGAGCTCCAATGTCCACTTCCTCCTGTGTGGGTAGTAGTATGGAGGCCTGCAAAAACTGAGTAACTTGGGCAAGGGTTTGTTTTAGATTTTCTTTTGTAGGCAAGGGTGATTTGTGGTTGTTTTGGTTGTTGAGAGGTTGAAGGTGTGAGTTCAACACTAGCTTGTGTTGCTAGGTTGTAACCTTGAGCAATGAGCTGTAACATTTTAGGGACAAGGCCTGTTTCCACCCTAGAGAAGCCAACAGTTGGCTTTTTCAAAATTTTAAAGATGTCAGGCTTTATCTATCCCAATTTAAGAATATTACCTGTTTCCCTCAGTTGTGAGCCCAGTTCACAGTTGAGAATATGCTGGACATATCTAGGAAACATATAATACTCTAAGGAGTCCAAGTTAGCAAGCAAATTTATACAAAAAAATGAGAGTACTTGAACTTGACTCCGTGAACCATTTCATGCACTATCAAGGAGAGAACTTCAGGAATCTGGTCCCAGCCCCCATGCTTATTGGACAAGTTGTGGATGACCACATGAAATAGATACTTCCACTGGGAGGAGACCTTTCCTTTTTTGAAGGTCTTGATAGAAAAGTCTCTTTTATAGCCCATCTTCTCAAAGGAGTTGTTGACTGCTTCCTTGGGAAGAACAACTCACCTTCCTCATAATCTAGCTCAAGATGGGTGTTTATGATGGCTGGAGTGATGAAGATTGTCCTCCCCTGCATTATGGCAGACAATACATTCTCCCTATCTAGAATAACTTCTTGGCAGGTCTTTCAGAAATCAAGCAAATGACCCTCATTCTTTGACAGGGCCAAAAATCGACAAATCTCTAAGAAATGAGGATCTTTCTCGAAGTGTAATAGAGCAACCTAATTGTGTTGCCTGCGTAACTGCATGGAAAATTTTGGATCATTTATGCGGTTGAGGTTGGCCATTTAAGAAAGATTAGAGGTGAAGAAACTGAAGAACAAAGGTGGTTTTAGAGAGAGGTTGGGAGTTTAGGTCAGGTAGAAGACGAAGATGATAAAGAAAGAGGGGGAATCGTTTGGATTATATATGAAATGGATTTAAGATAAAGTTAATAAAAGAGGATAAACTTTGAACTCCATATTTTTATTGTTAGGACCTGGTATTTGAACGAAATACCAAATGATTAGTGTAGACCAAACCAAATAGTGCGGAATCCTATTTGATTGGCGATCCAATCAGTGAGAACGCACATAGAATCAATAAGTTATTGAATCAAACGTTAAGAATCGATTAGGAATCGATCTACATCGTTCTATGAACTTGGAGTATCAACTTGGAGGCTTCTGGACGGCTAGGGTACGCCTGGAGTCGAAATAGAATGAATGCCCCCATATTTCCACGAATTGGGTTGTATTTATAGGTTAGTATTGTTCATTCGCGCGACTGAACCATTAGTAAGGTTCAGTCGTGCGATTGAACCATGCGGTTGATTCATTCGCACGACTGAGTGTTCAGTCGTGCGACTGAGCCAATCTTATGTTACAATCATATGACTGATCCAGTCTCCTGGTTTAGTCGTGCGACTGAGTCATTCGTATGAAGTTATTCATGCGTCTGGTCCATTCGCATGTGCCATTCGCATGAGAACTTCATTTTGTTAAGTTTGAATGTATTAATTAATATAACACTATGTGTAACAATTCAAACAACCACAAACCTAATTAACCAATTCAACATCGACTCATTAATGAAATATTAAACATTATAAATAACAAACAAACAATATCATTTCATTAATCATTCCAAGCATTACCTTAGAATCAGACAAACAAGATCTATTACATTCATATCATGATCTAGGGACATACCTGTATCAACATTTATCCCACCTCTAAAAAAGTAGTTTGCTTTATGCTCTAAAGGTAGTTTTCTTGGAAGTCTAAAATCTTCCGAAGGTAATTTGTCTTCGAAAGTTTTGATAAAAAACTTCCGAAGCCAAAATGACTTCGGAAGAGATTCTTGAGAGTTTTGAAAATTTTGCTTCGGAAGAGATTCTTGAGAGTTTTGAAAATTTTGCTTCGGAAGAGAATTAAGTCTTGAATACTTTATTCAATTAAGAATAAAGCTTTCAAGAGTAAATTTGCTTCGAAAGAAATTTGTCCTTGAAAACATTCAAGTTCTTATGGGAAATATTAAGCTTCGAAGATATTTTAAAATTTTATTTCGAAGGCAATTTTACTTAAGCAGTTGTTTGTTTTAAAGGCATAAGTTTCTTTAGAAGATAAAATCATATCTTCCAAAGAACAGAAAAGATCAAGATTTACAAAAATCTAAGGAAAATCTTTTTAAATATTTTCTTCCAAAGAAAACAAGAGCTTATGAAGATGATGAAATAGACAACTTATGACACACAAATTTTAGAAATGATATGAATTAGTTTTAAGAAAAAGCTACTCAAGGTTAATCATCCCAATAGCTAATATGAAATATTTAAATCTCTACCCATCAAAAGCTTTAGTGAACAAATAAGCATATTGTTCATTTGTGTTAACCTTGACTAGTTTGATCAAGCCCTTTTCAAAGTTATATGTAATAAAATGATACTTGATATTGATGTGTTTAGTCCTTGAGTGCTGCCCGATTCTCTGTAATGAAGATAACACTATTGTTGTCTATGTAATGGAAGTCTCTTTAAAGTTGAACCCATAGTCCAGCATTTGATTCTGAATCCAAAGCACTTGAGCACTGCAGCTTGCAGCAGCAATGTATTCAGCTTCAGCAGTTGATGAAGAGACACAAGATTGCTTTTTGAATTGCCAATAGACAACCCTTCCACCAGAAACTAACATCCCACTAATGTAGACTTTGCAATCATATTGCATCCACCATAATCACTGTCTGTATATGCATACTGATTAAAGTCAGAATTCTTTGGATACCAAGTCCAAGTGTTAAGGAATCTTTGAGATATCTTAAAATTCTTTTGACAGTGATAAGATGTGACATCTTGGGGTTGGCTTAATATCTTGCACACACACATATGGCAAACATGATATCAGGCCTGCTAGCTGTAAGGTACAAAGAGACCCAATCATATCCCTGTAGATATGTTCATCCACACACTCCCCCTCAAGGTTAGGTCCAAGGGAGTGGTTTCTTGCTATGGGAGTCTTAGCAACCTTACAATCACTCATGTTGAACCTCTTAAGTATGTCTTGAACATACTTTGACTGACTTATGAAGATGCCATCTTCAACTTCCTTCACTTGAATTCCTAAAAAGAAATTGAGTTCCCCTATGGCACTCATTTCAAATTCATCCTTCATCAGCTTCTTAAAGTCTTTGTAGAGCTTTGGATTAGTTGAACCAAATATGATGTCATCTACATATACTTGAATTAGCAACAAGTCATATCCTATTCCTTTGATGAAGAGAGTTCCATCTATTGTACATCTTTTGTATCCATGCTTGTAGAGATACTGATATAGAGTCTCATACCACTTTCTTGGTGCTTGGTGCAGCCCATAAAGAGCCTTATCAAGCCTGTAGACATAATCAGGATGATTAGGATCTGCAAAGCCAGGTGGTTGTTTGACATACACCTCTTCATTAATCACACCATAGAGAAAAGCACACTTGACATCCAATTGATAGACCTTAAAGTTCTTGGAGGCAACAAATGCCAAGAATATCCTAACAGCTTCCAGTCTTGCTACAGAAGCAAATACATATGTGTAGTCAATTCCTTTTTCTTGTGTATACCCTTGAACAACTAGTCTAGTTTTGTTTTTGATGACAAGTCCTCTATCATCCTTCTTATTCCTAAAAACCCATTTGGTTCATATAGTAGTCTTTCCATGAGGAAGAGGACATAGGTTCTAAACCTTCCGCCTTTTGAATTGAAGCATCTCCTCTTGCATAGCTTCAACCCAACTTCCATCCTTTAGAGCCTCATAAATTTTCTTAGGCTCTATCTGAGATAAGAAACAAGATTGAAGCCAAACATTTGCATCATGGGTTTGTCCTCTTGTTCTTACCCCTGTGTTAACATCTCTAATGATGTTTGAGGTGGGATGAGACTTGTGGATCCTTAGCTAAGGGATCATAGCAAGTTACTGAGAGAGATCTAAATTAGAAAAATTTAGATCTGGCATTGATGTTTCTCCCACCTTTTAAGCACCCTTATCAAGTGAGACTTAATCCAATGAGTGTGTGACATCATTAATGTTGTCTTCAATGGACTGGTTGTCAGCATCAAGAAATTCTTGATCACTTTCACCACCACCATGGTCTTTTATATTTGAAGCTTCTTTATCTGGTTGTTGAGCCTCTAAGCTGGAATTGGAAGGCATCTTAGATGTATCAACTGAATTGGTCATTGTAATGCTAATAGAAACTTCATTTGTAGAATTAGTTACAACTGGAACTGAAGATGTATAGCTTTAGGTCTCGTCAACTCAAATCTTGGATAAGGATCACCTATTGGTAAAATAATTATAGACCCTGAAACATTCTCACAAGATTTGTTAAAATAGTTGGTAACTAAATCAAGATCAATTAGCCAGTCAGGACCAGAACCAGTTACACTGGGTGTGTGTTCATTGAAAGTCACATTGGCTGACTCTTCAACAATACTATATCTGAGATTGTATACTCTATAAGCCTTAGCTTGGGAAGAGTACCCAATGAAATGTCTATTATCTGATTTCTTAGCTAATTTGGCAATTTGGTATTTGGTATTCAAGATGGTTCAAGAACATCCAAATGACCTGAGAAAACAAATGAAAGGTTTTCTCTTGTGCCAAAGTTCACAAGGAATCTTACCATATGTCTTAACTACTAAACCTCTGTTTTGCACATAGTAGATAGTCTTGACTGCCTCTGCCCAGAAGGTGATGGGCAGTTTAGAGTCAGACAACATAGTTCTTGCAGCTTCAATAATTATCTCATTTCTCCTCTCAATAATACCATTTTGCTAAGGAGTCCTGGGAGCATTATATTGTCTTGTAATACCTTTTCATCACAAAATGTATCAAGGATTTGATTCTTGAATTCAGTTCCTTGATCACATCTTATGGTTTTGACCTTGTGATCAGATTGATTCTCAATCTTTAAGATGAAATTCTTTAGAATCTCAGGAGTCTCATCCTTAGTTCTAGGGAAGAAGACCTAGGTGAATCTTATGAAGTCATCTGTGATCACTAATTAGTAAGAGGTCCTTCCTAGACTCATTACACTAGTGGGGCCAAATAGATCCATATGTAACAAGTGTAGGGGAGTAGTGATGGAGTTTCTTTTCTTTGGCTTGTGAGATACCTTGTGTTGCTTCCCTTTCAGGCATGCAACACAGTGATCATGACTTGTAAACTCTTTCTTTGGCATCCTAGTTACCAAATCATTCTTAATTAGCTTATTCATGTTCTTAAAGTTTACATGGCACATTCTTTTATGCTAGAGAAAAGACTCATCACTATTTGCTTTAGACAAAAAGCATGAAACTTCTCCTGAGGGAGATGTTTCTTGCAAATCCATCTTGTACATCTTCCCTTTCCTGGGGGTTCTAAGCAGAATATGCTCATGAGAAATGACCACCCTGGGCTTGAGAACAATGCACTCATCCTCAGTGAAGAGTATGTTATGACACTAATCAAAAAATTGAGATACACTCAAAAGATTGTATTCAAGCTCCTTGACAAAGTTTACCTTCTCAATGCTGAGCTTACCATTTGTGACCATGCCCCTTCCAGATATATAACCACCCTTATGTACTCCAAATGCAACTGGCCCTCCATCAGTTCTTTCAAAGTTTTGGAGTAGTGACCTATTGCCTATCATGTGCCTAGAACAACCACTATCAATGATCCAGACATTCTTGTTTGTCTTGAGTTGTTCCTACATAAAAGAGATGGTTAGTTACATTTGGAAACCCAAGCCTGGCTTGTCTTGGGTTTATCAAAAGAAGTTGATGGTAATGAAATAGTAATTGATCCTATAGTCATATTTTGAGGATCCTTTTCTGTTGTTGATGGAGAACTTTCAGTCACTTGGTATTTCTTGAACTTCGACACCACCTTTGGAAGTTTAGACTTGACCTTCAATACTTCGTAAGTTTTTCTGACTTTAGAAGTTTTGATGACTGGTCCTATGGAAGATCTTGCTGTCATTGCAGGAGGCTTTAGTGTTTCAAAAGTATTCCCTTCTTCCGAGACAAATTTCTTTCGATGGCAATTTTCCACTTGCCTTCATCTTCATTTTGGTGCTTCCGAAGGAAATAGATTTTCCTTCCAAAGATATTTTCTTCTTGGAACTCTTGGAAGTCTCTTCTATTGTCATATGGAAAGTGTTTCTTGGATTGTAGAAACAATCCTTAGCAAGATGAGAAGTACTCTCACACATAACATAGTTCATTTTCTTCTTCCTAAGAGCCTTTTTTGAGAACAAGGCTGAACTTGATCACTTTCCCTCTCCACCTTCATCTTTGTAGATGCTGAGATAGTTCTTTTAGGGTGAGAACTACACTTGGAGCTGGATGGTTCAAGTTGTGTAACAGTGGTACACAACTGATCAACCTTCTTCTTGATGCTGGGATGATTTGAACATAAACCAGAACTCTTGGTACTAGAGTTCAAGTTGATGTTTTCAGTCTTAACCATTTCAAACCCTGTAGAAATAAAAACTTGTTTCTACTTAGAGTGAAAAGTTGCCTTGATCTCTTGAGTTTTATTTTCTTTTCTCTTGCTCTTTCTGATCAAGCTCTTTCTCATAGATTTGGTCATCATAGGCTTCTTACTCTCCTTAAAAGGATAGTGACCCTTCTTAAAATCCTCTTCTTCACTCTTCTCAGAGGCATTCTCCATTATCACATCTTCATCCTCTTCAGTCAAGGGGTCTATAAGAAGAAGCTCATGTTTACAAGTTCCACACCTAGGAGATCTTACATACAATATTGTGTGTGGAGGAGTTATCTCACTAGATTCTAGTCCCTGCTTATTCTGATAACAAACTTTTGCATGCAAGGATATGGATATAATGTTTTTGAAGGTCTCTTCTTCAAGAACACATTTTTCTACCCTGGCTTTGTTGATCACAAGCTCAGCCTGGTATTCAGTCAACTTGGCTATGAGATCTTTGATCTAAGTCCAGTAGTTGGTGTGTTCATGTTTAAGAACTAAAATGGTTTTCTCTAAGTCTTCTATCTTTAACTTATTGACATTTTCAGTTTTTTTGAAATCAGATTTTAAGATATTTTAGGACTCAGGATCAGATCTCATCTCTAAGTTGTAGGACCTGTATCTATTAACTTTAGTAATACATTCAGGTGTATAGAGATGTTCCAATACCTTTTCTTCATCATGGTCAGCCATTAATACTTGGTTTGGAGATGCATCTTTCACCTGAAAACTCTAGTAAAAGCCTTCTTCTTCAACAGCAACTACAACTTGCTGCTTTGGCTTCTTATTCTGGATGGTTCTCTTAATGTAGTTTGGTCTGGTTGTGCTTGGCCAACATTTGTCCTTGGTGCCTTGCACTCCCTAGAAAAATGACCCATTTGGCTATAGTTGTAACACTTGACTTTGCTTTTATCCAGCCCAAACTTTCCACTGGCTGTATTGTTGGGAAACTTCCTTCCTGTCCTCTTGTAGAACTTTTGGGCTCTATGAGTGAGAAGAGTCATCTGCTGGACTATTTCCATGTACTCCAGGTCATCTGGATGGATATAGTCCAAGTCTACAAAGGTGAATAGAAAGTTTCCTAAGCTTTCATTAGAAGAAACAAGGCATGTGAAGAATTTTTCTCTTAGAATGGGCTTCCTTGAGTGTAGCTTTCTCTTGGTGTCTCTCGGAAGGTGATGAAAGGACCTTTTTATGAGTTTTCAGGGTAGCCTAAAAGATGATGTGAGGTTCTATGTTGTCCCTTTCGGTCACATGCAGGGTTGAACTCATTTGATTGCTGGAGTTACCAGATGAACCTTGCATGTTCATCTCCATCTAGTATCCACTAAGAGTACTAGTTGGGTCAAGACGAAGGCTAAGGCAACCAAAATTAAGTCACTTAGATAATTTTGGTGCTGCATGCAAAGGCTTCCGAAGACAGAACTCTACTTCCGAAGTCAAGTATATACTTCTGAAGTTCAAGCCTTAGAAGAATAAACTGAAGACCACTTCCGAAGTATGATGAAAAGAAGAAGTCTCCATGTCTTGGAAGAAGCAGTCTCTTCTGAAGTATAAGTGGCTTCGGAAGTACTTACTCTTCCGAAGCCATTTAACCTTCGGAAGACACTGCTATGAACCAGTGGACACAAGTGTGGTTTCTGACACTCCGCTGCAGACCTCTAATACTGTATGGCTTCTTCATAAAGAGCCATGCAATTGACCATACTTTATTCCACTGTTCATCTTTTCATGATAGTACATGTTACCAACTTTAGTTGGTGACAAAAGGTAAGTCAGGGAATGTCCTGACTACCAAATCTCAGATAAGACTTTATCTGAGATACCTTAAACTTTATCTTGTAGTATATAGACTTTAGCTATAAGATCCCAACTGGTATCAAAGTATATCCGGCTGTAGGTAGTATTATATATAGGTTCTCTTGTAACTCATTGTAACAAAACTTCTTGTAAGAGTCTTGTATTATTGAGTTGAGAAGCAATTATAAAAGTACCTTGAAAATTACTTCCTGTGTTCTTTATTACTTTCTATATTGTGATCAACTCTTACTGATTCTATCTTAACCCGAGTGTTGTTCTAGATGAGTTTGAGAGAAAACCATAAGTGTTTAGTGACAAACATCGATCCTGCACTTGGTATCAAAGCTTCTCAGGCTCTTGATTGTGTGATCTAACCATCCAAATCAACCTGTTTTTCACTCCTCTCTACAACCCATTCACTCTAATGGCCCTTAACAAGTCCGAGGTAGAGATGGGAACCATGAAAAAGTATGTGGAGGAGGAGAATGGAAGGCTTCATCAGATATCAAGACAACAAAATGTGGAAACTCCATCGTCAATGGCCGCGTATAAACCAAAGGTGGCATCACCTGGTGGAAACGGTGCCATGATAGAAAAGGATGTGGAGGATTACTCTGATGAGACGACAGAAGAAGATGGACATCGACAGCAATGCTATGACCATTCTCATGACTGCAATACCGAACTCCATTATGGTGGGATTCGAGCATTGCATGACTGCCAAAGAATTGTTTGATGCACTTTCTCAGATGTACTCAAGCTGTAATGACTCAAAGAGGGACTCACTGAAGCAACAGTTCGAGAACTTCACTCATATTGCTGGAGAGACCCTCAGCCAGCAGTACTTCAGGTACATGAATCTTATCTCTTCTCTTTAGTCTGTGAAGATAAGTCCCGAACTTAGAGATCTTACTAGAAAGTTCATGAGTGCTCTTCCAAACGAGTGGACATTCTACTATGTCTCCATCAAGGGGACAGAGAACTTGAACACTCTCACCATGACTGAACTCTATGGCATCCTTGATGGATATCGCCTAGAGATGGAGAGTAAGAAGGGCCACCAAACAAGCCGACCCATGAGTCTTCCTGCTAGCAATGCATTAATGGTTGCTGAAGGCTCATTACCCCCACAACCTCAGCATTACCTGACTTATCAGCAACCATCCTGCTCCTCTGGACCTTACATCACTTTTCCTGAGACTCTAAGGTCTCAACAGGCTCAACACAACTCCTTTCAGGAAAGTTGTGCCTTTGTCTCAGGAAGTAGACACTCTGGTATTTTTAATACTTCTTTGATGATCTTGAGTGTTTCAGTCTAAATGATGTAGAGTACATGGACATTGTCCAATAGATGGCTCTTTTAACTTACAGAGCGAAGAAGTTATTTAAGAGAACTGGAAGGCACTTCCCTCAAAACCTAACTACCAGCAAGTTTGGTTTTGACAAGACTAAGGCAAAGTGTTACAACTGTAAACAACTGGGTCACTTTGCAAGGGAATGCAAGGCTCCCAAGACTAATCCGGGAACCCACAGGCCTCCACACATCCCTTAACCTCAAAGCCCGCTGAAAAGTCAACTGAAACAGCTGCAATAGCTCAAGAAGTTGACTGGAGCTTCATGGTACAGGATGTGACTCCTGCTCAAGCTCTCATAGCCAGAAACATTGATGCCCAGGGACATCCATATGACAAGAACAACAATACCTAGATTGGCTCAAGCTCTCATGGCTGGAACAGATGATGTCTAGGGACATCCATATGACAAGAACAACAATATCTGGATTGTAGATAGTGGATGCTCCAGGCATATGATAGGGAATAGATCTCTCCTTCAATAGTTTCAGAACTATGATGGAGGTCCTGTCCAGTTTGGAGGTGAGGCTGGAGGATATATTTCTGGCAGAGGGAGTATATCCAATGGTAATTAAAGGTTGACAAATTTCACTTTGTCAAACAGCTTGAACACAATCTGTTAAGTGTTTCTCAATTTTGTGATCAAAAGCACCAAAAGCTTTTCACAGAACATGAGTGCATTATCCTCAAACCTGGTATGACAATGCTTCCCCAAAAAGATTTGAAATGAAGGATTGCAAGCCGTCCAAGACACCCATACCCAGAAACCATAATCTTTGTCATTACTTGAGAGGGAGGATACTGATCAACATCAGTATAGGGCAATCATTGGTTCTCTGATGTATCTTACTGCTAGTAGACCTGATATCATGTTTGCTACTTGCATTTGTGTAAGATATCAGGCTGCTCCAAAGGTGTCTCATTTAGCTACTGTTAAGAGAATCCTCAGATACCTCAAAGGAGCACCTAAACTAGGTCTCTGGTATCCCAGAGACAAGGATTGTAATCTCTATGGATACTCTGACAGTGATTATGGTGGCTGCAATATTGACAAGAAATCAACATCAGGAGGATGTCAATTTCTTGGTGGAAGGATCATCTCATGGCAATGCAAGAAACAATCCTGTGTATCTACATCAACTGCTGAAGTTGAATACATTGCTGCTGCTAGCTGCTGTGCTCAACTACTATGGATTCAGAATCAGATGTTAGACTATGGATTCAACTTTATGAGTACTCCTATCCATATTGACAACAACAATGCTATCTCCACTATTGAAAATCCGGTGAAGCACTCCAAGACAAAGCATATTGACATCAGGTACCATTTCATTAGAGATATTCATGAGAAAAATCTGATTAAACTAATCAAAGTTGACTCAAATGAACAATATGCTGATTTGTTCACCAAAGCTTTTGATGAGCAAAGATTTAAGTATCTCATAACAGCTATTGGGATGATAAACATTGATTAGATCACCACTTTTGAAAACCTTTTAATATGTAATGTCTTCTGTCAGTACAATCTAAGCCCTGTTACGAAAGATCTTTCTAAATATTTTCTAAGTGTAAATTTCTTCCGAAGAGAAATTAACCCTCAGAAGTTATTTTTATATCTTCCGAAGCATAATTTCTCAAAGAATAATTTTTCTTCTCGGAAGAACTTTTGGTCTCGAAAGAAGCGATTGATTACATATCAGATCTACTTCCAAGGTTTACAAACTCTCCATTCAGAAAGCAACTCTAACCTTCAGAAGCAAAGTTTTACTTCGGAAGTAAGAATTGCCTTTGGAAGACAAATTACCTTCGGAAATGTTTTACATTCGGAAGAAAGATTCTACTGTGTAACGTAAATCTCTTGGGCCCCACACTGTAAAAAGCAAAGATTTTGTTAATGATGTCGGATTATTTAACTGATTTTAACCTTACTGCCATTGTCATTTCATCCACTAAACCATCACATCACCTTATCCTAACCCCCATTACCGCCTTTCCACCCTCTTTTAAATAATCTCAACTGTTCAATCTCATATTCTTACTTGCAATTTTTACTGCCCTAGAAATTTCTCTCCTCTGTTACTTTACCCAAGCTCAAAATCATCCACATTCACCTTTCTCCAAATGGCACTTAACCCTCAACACAACCAAGTCGCACTTCTTGATTCTTTAAGGAATGCCAACTTCTCTGAAATCATCTCCTTTCTCACCCAATCACCTTACTACACTGCTCTTACCGTTAACCGCACTGTTTACTCCAACCACATGGCCGAATTTTGGGGAAATGGTCAAGCCGAAACCCTAAATGGGATTCGAGTACTGAGGTCCAGCATTTGTGGACAGCAGTTGATCATTATTGAACAACTCATTTGGGAGCATCTAGAGCTTCATGATGAAGGAGCTCCTACTGAATTCCCGAAGGCAAATTTGGACAGCACCTACATCCTAATAGGATATGGCGGAGACATAAGCAGGTCGACGGTATACAAGTTCAACTACTCCTATAACTGGAAGTTCCTCCTGCATGTTGTTCTCCACTGCTTGTCCAACAAGTTCGGCGGATGGGATCAAATCCCATATGAACTAGGATGCTTAGTTCATGGACTGGTGAGAGGCCTGTGCTTCAATTACTCACGATTTGTGTTCACCAATCTGATTGGGAATCTACAAAGGGAGACATTCTATATGTATCCTAGATTCATTCAACACATCATCAACTATGAGTTGGACCAGAGCATGCTTGTCTGTGCAGCTGCTCTGACTGTCCCACACATGCGGCCTACCATCTTCAAGACATTGAAGAAGGTGTCCACCAACTTCACTGGAAGGTATACTACTCTGCTTCCAGGTATGATTGAGTGCATAGCTCCTGGTGACAACCCTGTTCACCTCACAGGTGATGAACCCACACCAGCAACCACCACCACAATACCAACACTGCCTTCTCCACCCATCACCATCACATATCAAAGACGCCCTAAATGAAACCTTGTTCAATCTACTCTGATTGAACAAGCCCCTCCTGTTCAATCCAAAAAGACTAGAGTGGAAACATGGGCTCCCACTCAGTCTGAGGTCTCCATCCTTCTCTTTTGACCTCAATTTGGGTTTTGAGTCTCCTCAGTCTCAAACCCAGGAGCCCGACACCCAAACCAGCAGCCTTCAAAATGAGTATCTACACTCTTCTGAATAGCCAACAAGGGACAACCCCACCAGAGGCTCAATGCCTGTAGACATTGACCAAGGTCTCAGGTCAATAGGCTTAACCTCCCTATCTTTTACTGACCTTCTCTTCAAAACTATGAAGAGATAACATTCTCCATGGCAATGAAGTTGATCTACAACACCCTCTTCAAGATCAACAGAGCCGGAGAAATCCCTTGTCTCTAGCCCCCATCAGTAACCTATAACTAGGTGAGTCCCACTGATGTGGAGGGGACTCATGCAGATTTAGCTGCCACTACAGAAGGTGCCTCAATGGACCTTGTGGAAAGTGGTAACATATCTCAAACTGAATCTATGGCAACTGAGCCATTTGATGACTCTGAAAGAGACATCATTGAGCACGGAAACTAGGGTGCCAAGAAAACACATCTGGTGGTGAGGCTGAACATACCAGGTATGTTACCTCATCTCCCTGTGATTCTTCAAAAGAATATAGGGAAGAATGCAACTCCTCATTCACGACCTTCTATCTAAAGTCTCAAACCTTGAATCTTTGGTTAAGACTTTAGAAGAAAGGTCCGCCACTTAGCAACTTGAGATTGACAATCTCAAGGCCAAACTAGCTGAGAAACAGACAGAGAGGTCTGTTAGGAATGTACCTGTTCAGGTCTCATTGACTTCTTCCTCTAGCTCATCTAGCTCTCAAGATGATGCTACCAAAAAGGGGGAGAATGTTCAGAGACAAACACTTGAGGACCCACAACAGAGCCACACTTCAACTTCAACTTCATCTACTCCTATCATTATTGTTTCTGAGCCATCTCAAGTCATTCTTCAAATTGACTCAAAGATGCTTAGTGATCTCTACAGACTCTTCACTAAGTTTCTGTTGAGATCCTCCACAGATCAGCCAAGCCCAGATGCTGCAATGCTCTACTTTGGAGCTGAAGAGCTTTAGAGGTTGACTGCACCTTCTACCACTGTGGAACAAGTTGGTCAACCTAAGGTCCACATGGAACCTAAGATTCATTTCGAAGGGGAAATGGGGACTGATGGCTCAGAAACTGAAATAGTTGGGATAGAACTTGCATCTCCTCCAACTTCCGAAGCTGAAGTTAAAGCCTTGGAAGAACAAGCTGAATCTTCCGAAGCTGAAATGGAAGCTGCGGAAGGATTGTTTAAAATGTCCGAAGAACTGATCATCACAGATGCAATCCTTGAAATGGCATCTGAGGTGAACAGCGAGGACTTTCTGAATCTACCTCCATCCCAGACACCATCTTTGCCTCTCTCACAATCAGAATCCACTCTCCAAGAACCACCATAGTCAGGATCATCAAAGGATAAAGGGAAAAGAAAGATGACTGCAGAAGAGATTCAGGAAGCAGAAAAGATTGAGAAACTTAAGAAGAAAGGAAGACTTCCAACTGAGAATTTGCTAGCTGCCAGTACAAAAGTAGTTGCAACCAATCAGGAGGCTGTCAACAACAAGAAAATGGAAGAGATCATGACCAGCTTACCCAAATGGGAGCTGCTGATGAAGAGACACTCCTGCTACCACCAGAGGAGTTGGTGAATCTGGAGAAGGCAACCCGGCTGAAACTTGAAGAAGAAGCCAGGTTGGCCTTGGAGAAAGAAGAAGAAAAACAAAAGGAGGCTGAACTGCAACTGAGGAGAGACATGATAAACTTCCTACTCTCCAGAGGCTTTAATCTTCAAGAACTTTCTCCACACAATGATGATACGATCCTCTAGCTCTACAACAAAGAGTAGGATCAAATGGAGAAAGAAAGGAAGAAGGCTGGAAGAGAAAAGACAAAGGAGAAGAAGAAGGAGGAGGAAGAAGCTAGGGTCACTGCAACCAGGAAGCTCAGTATGAAAGACTATCTTCGGGCCCATGGCTTCTCTGGCAGGCAGGTGGGTCTCATGTTTGAGAGGACAATCCTACGGATCATCAGTGAAATCAAGGCTGACATCCGGTTGGGGAAGAGAAAAGAGATGTACAGAAGGGTAAAGGGGATGACCTTCACTGCAACCTCTCAACCTCAACCCTCACCCTCACCCTCACCTTCACCATTAAAACCAAGCCTTTCACCCCTAAACCCACACCATTACCCATAACTTCTCACTCACCTCAACCTCCCAAACTTCCAATCCTTCAACCCAAAACACTCACCAAAACTTCTGAACCTCAACCTACCCAACAACCATCCAAACCATCCCCTCAGCCTTCTCAACATCTCTCTCTTAAGGAGTTCAAGGTAATCAAGACCAAGCTCATCAACTGCATAACTCTGAGCGAAGTCTCATGTGATGAAGATTCTGTCAACATTACCTATGTTGATGGATCCTCTTGTTCCCTCACAAGAGATCAACTTCTTGATTTACCAACACTGGACCAGGCAGCTAGACTTCTAGGCCTCGGCTCAGATTCATTAAATGATGAAGAGAAGAAACTTAAAAGGAAACTGGTGACTCTGCTGGACACTAAGAAAGAGGACAAGATTCCCAGTCAGTCTCTTGTGCCTAGAAAGAAAATAGTCCAGTGGAGGTTCGATGAAACTTCTCACAACTTTTTTGTGGAAAGGGAAATGGCAAAGTCAATAGACTTAATGCAACCTCTCTGCTACACTCCAGCAGATTTGATATTGCTGAGTTAGCAGAGAAGCCATTCTCCAACCCCTCTAACTCTGAAGTTGTTGCACTCATCAGAAATTGTTGGACCAAAAGAACCAATGAGCCAGATTAGAAAAACCTTTAAGTCCCACAAGACATCACAACAACTGCTGAAGACTTGATCAGCTGTTTGACAAAGTCTGAAGATCAACAGCTGAAGACTAAGTACTGAAGACTTCAATAGCTGAAGAAGACCAAAGTCTGAAGATCAACAGCTGAAGACTAAAGTACTGAAGATCAACAACTGAAGTACAAAGATTGAAGACAACATCTGAAGACATCAGCTGATGACAACAACTGAAGTTCAAGAAGTCCAAGTACTGAAGCCTTCAGAGTTTGTCACAACAGCTGAAGAAGCATTCTTCAGTTGTTGTGATGGTTTTCTTTCAGTAGTTTTCTTTTCTATTTCAGTACTTGTAAAACGACTGAAGAGCATATTCTTCAGTCGTTGTTTCAGTAGTTTCTTTTCAGTAGTTGTAGTGATAGTTAACACTTGGTATTTTTGTAAGAAGATATCAGCTGTTTGACATCTTCAGTAGTTGTGTTAACTTTCAGTAGTTAAATAACAGTTAGATGTCACTGTCAAGTGACATCAGCTGATCTCAGCTTCCCTTATAAAAGGAAAGATGACCTAATTGTAATGATGCGTGAAAAGCCAGCCAAAGCGTGCATTGAATGAATATATTCCTTTTGGCAGAAAAAAAAATTTGTTAGGATCTCAGCATCTAGTTTGATCAATTAGATTGGATTTGCAGCGGAATGAGCCACGAATTAACAAATTTAAACAAGAACACATGAAATTTTTCAATGAAACAGTGTTTGTTATAGAGAGAGAATTTCTGCCAAAAGGAATATATTCATTCAATACACGCTTCGGCTGGCTTTTTGCGCATCGTTACAATTAGGTCATCTTTCCTTTTATAAGGGAAGCTGACGTCAGCTGATGTACTTGACAGTGACATCTAACTGTTATTTAACTACTGAAAGTTAACATAACTACTGAAGATGTCAAACAACTGACATCTTCTTACAAAAATACCAAGTGTTAACTATCACTATAACTACTAAAAAGAAACTACTGAAACAACGACTGAAGAACATGCTCTTCAGTCGTTTTACAAGTACTGAAATAGAAAAGAAAACTACTGAAAGAAAACCATCACAACAACTGAAGAATGCTTCTTCAGCTATTATGACAAACTCTGAAGGCTTCAGTAATTGGACTTCTTGAACTTCAGTTGTTGTCATCAGCTGATGTCTTCAAATGTTGTCTTCAGTCTTTGTACTTCAGTTGTTGATCTTCAGTACTTTAGTCTTCAGCTGTCGATCTTCAGACTTTGGTCTTCAGCTGTTGAAGTCTTCAGCACTTTAGTCTTCAGCTGTTGATCTTCAGACTTTGGTCTTCAGCTGTTGAAGTCTTCAGCACTTTAGTCTTCAGCTGTTGATCTTCAGACTTTGGTCTTCAGCTGTTGAATTCAGTACTTTAGTCTTCAGCTGTTGATCTTCAGACTTTGGTCTTCAGCTGTTGAAGTCTTCAGTACTTTAGTCTTCAGCTGTTGATCTTTAGACTTTGGTCTTCAGCTGTTGAAGTCTTCAGTACTTTAGTCTTCAGCTGTTGATCTTCAGACTTTGTCAAACAGCTAATCAAGTCTTCAGCAGTTGTTGTGATTTCTTGTGGGACTTAAAGGTTTTCTGAACTGGCTTATTGGTTCTTTTGGTCCAACAAACTCCCCCTGAACCAATGCAGCTAAAACCTTTAAGCTTATTGAAGATGTCCCACTTATTATGGCAGAAAGATTGGTCTTTTTGTCTTCTAGATCAGCTCAGAAGTGACTTTTGTAAGCACAGGCCTGGGAAGGAGTCTCAATGATCTGTTTGGCAAAGGATGGATGGGAACTCTGTCTTGGGGAACTGGACACAGAGCTGTTACCCCATCCATGAGATCTACTTCCTATTATGAGTCTGTAAGACTCCCTTGTATAGGCCTCAAGGAAGATTACTTGTTCCTCCATGGTAAGCTCTTCTGCTTCTCCTTCAAAAAGTGACTCTGGCCCATAATACTCAGAGAGGTTTTGACCTGCTTCCCATTTTTTAGTTCCACAGTTGTTATGACTCTATATGCGAATTCATCTGGGTGAATACCCTCTAAGAACAACTGGAGCTCATTCTTTCTAACTTCCTCAAGCCTCCTATACACTAACCCCTTTTTCACCACTTTATTCTCCAGCATCTTTTGTGGGGTCAGTTTAGCTTTATAGGCTTTCTTGAAGTCATCTAGGATCTCCCAAGGTGATACTACAAAGGCCAGTGAGATCACTTCATCTACAATCTTCTTTACTTGGCCAATGTATCTCTGTGGAATATTTTTCTTTTGAATCCTATGAGACACCCTGGGATCAGGCCAAATCCTCACTCTCTCTTTTTGATATTGAAAGGTATGTCTAAGAGTGTATAATCTCTGAGCATGTTTCTTCATATTGATGATTGAAGATGTGGCAGCGTATGCTTTGTCGACTCTTCTCAACAGTTCCTCATCTTGTTGTTTGTGAAGCTCTTCTTCTTCTAACTTCACTTTCACAATTTGCCTTTGAGATTCAGGCGTAATTGTTGGAGTTGACTTATGGCCTTAGGCAACTGTATACAGTTGAGATTGGCAGCCTGTCTTCATCTTCATCATTATCTTCTTCTTCCTCTTCTAGCCTCAGTACCCTCTCTTCTCTCTTCTGGGGTACATCATCGGCTATTGGTTTTGTGGGTAAGGAATTGGTTTAGTGGTTGTGGTTGTGGTGGTTTTGGTGTGGGAATTTTGACAGGCTGTTCTAGCATTTTGGATGTAAGTGACGCTTTAGATTGTTTGACCAGTTCAGTCCTGCTCCCAGCACCAGCTTCATTCAAGGCTTCAATGACCAGCTTTGGTATATACTTCAGACGAACAAATCTTGGTGGTTACTGCCAAGATGCTATCCCTGGACCATGACTTGATTTCAATCAATGATCTTCCAAGATACTTAGCTATGAAACTGATCATGATTTCCAGCCTTTCCCTTTCCAACACACTATAACTTGCCCATCTTGCTTGGATTTCTTCAATCTCCAATCTTTTAATTTCTGAGTCAAGTTTTTCAGTGTCATGACCTTGCCTAAATAGCTGATCAATGATGTTATCCATTGATCGGCTGTGTTGGGCATCAGCCTCCTTCACCATTTTCTCCAACTCCTTCTCCTTCTTTCCACTCTTCCTTTTCTTGTATGTGACATGAAAGTCTTTAGTACTTTCAGTCACTTTCTCCATTTCAGCTTCCTTCTCCTTCTCCTTCTCAGTCTCTACACCCAACTCCTCTCATTTTCCACCTCTATCTCTCTTTCTTTCTCTTTCCCATCTTCAATCCTCTTTCATTTTGCTTTCACTGACTGAATCTCCCCTTTTTGGTTGCATTGGTTGCAAGGGTTTGATTGTCAAAAGCCTTTTGCTCACAACTTCCTCTATCAAGGGTTGATAACCAGGGAAGCCTATCATCAAGGGTTTTAATCACTATATCAGTGATAATTGGTGTGATGAGAGGTAAGGAATTTTGAAAGATAGCAGCTATTTGCTCAGGGGTTCTGTTCCTGAGAGATAGTGCCAGAAGTAAGGCAGGTGGTTGAGTGTTTTGGAGTGGCTCTGTGTATAAGAGACCTTCAGAGGAAGGTGCCATCTGTTGGTGTATTAGGCAGATGGACTTAGATCCTGAGACTTTGGCAATCAGCTCGTTGAGTCTGCTTACCTCATTCTCTAGGATGGTATTTTGGCTAAAACATCATAGAAGAAGCCCAGGTCATCATCAGTGTTTGCTGAATCACCTGACCTCCTGATGCAATCAGGATGTACATGCTTTGAGTGTAGATTATATCAGCATGTGCCCCTTGTTCTTGGTACTGGGGACTTCCTACCTCAGGACTATGTCCTTCATTGGCAGTTGCCTCTGGTGAGGTCTTATGATGTTACCAACTGCATCCTGATCATATGCTGAAGCAGGAGAAGTGGCAGCCTCACCAGATGTTCTAATCTCCATTTCTACACTTGGAGATGGAACAGTGTAACCCTTGTGCTATGGGTTATCAGAGCATTTTGATCCTCCCCCTTAATGGTTGAGGTATTCCTAGTATTAATTGGTTTCTGGGGAGGGGGTGAGGAATGCAACTGACTCAGCACTTTTGCAACTATTTTGGTAGACTTTGGGGGCGGTTGTAGTGGGAGATGGTGTAGAAGCAGTATGCACCCGGGGAGAGTGGTGTGTTTCAATGGCAACCTCCTCAAATGAGGAAGGTTCCAGATGTATAGGTGCCCCGAATGTGGTTGCTGCAGGCTCCTGTTGAGAGGAAGCCTGAGCGGTTGAGGTTGGGTGAGTACTTGTAGCTACTGGGGGATTATGGTCAGTAGACATATCCTGCGTTTGTGTTGCAGGGACATCCTCAGGGGACTCATTTCCCTGAGTAGCCATTTTGGTAATCTTGTGTTTGGGTTTGGTGGGGACTTTGGATTTGGAGGTGGTGGCTGTGGGTTCCAGCTGCGTGGGTTTTCGCAGCTTGGCAGCCTGTTTGAGTGACTGGTCTGAGTTGTGCCTGGAGTATACCTCAGGCAATACAGCCATGGCAGGACTCCAAGGCCAACAAGTCCCTCAGCTTTCAGCTGGTTCTCTATAATGGCCATTATGAACCGTGGATATAATATCCATCGGTTAGCAATAGGTTTTGAGACCATATCCTTAAGTTCAAGAAATATTATTACAGAAAAATTTAAGTTTTGTTGCTCAAGGATAGAGAAGAATACCTGCTGCCACCTGGTTGACATTTGATCCCAAGAAGAAGTCTTAGGGGCTAGGCAGACATTCACCATATGAAAAATAAGGCGTTCCGTGTCATGGAAATGCTTCTTTAGGATGGTAGAAGTGCTGAGGTTACCCTGGTATCCATGTGTGGCAAGGATAGATCAGTGGTGCCCTTTGAATATCCAGCGGGGAAAGTGGCATCATCCAGTTGTAGGGTTTAGCGAAGGAGTTCCAGAGTGATGACCACCTTACGGTAGTTGACGAATGACTGGAGAGAATCGGTGTCATTCTCCCCAGTGGTAAGGGTGACATTCGTCCAGAACTGATTTAGGATTCGGCATAAATGGTAGGATTGATAAGGAAGGTCCGTTTTGTATGGAGAATGGACATTAGATCAATGGCAGTATCAAACTTCGTCCAGAAGGTGATTTGGTAAGGTAGGCAACACAGTTGTGTCTTGGTTTAAGCTGCATGGTCGCCTTTATATGAGAGAAGGTTCGGAGTTTTTGAACGTTAGATTTGAGATAATGAAGCTCTAGGATTAGGTATTTATAGGGTATGGTTTATAAAACAACTGAAGGTTTTGGTTTTAATCATCAGTAGTTTTAAACGACTGATGACATGGTATTAACCTTCAGAGGTTGAAACAACTGAAGTCTTGGTTTTAGGCATCAGCAGTATAAAACTACTAAAAACCATGGTTTTGGCTTCAGATGTTGGAAACCTGAGGACTTGGTGTTAGTCATCAGTAGTTGTGAAACTACTGAAGACATGGTTTTGTCATCAGTTGTTGTAAACGACTGAAGACTTGGTGTTAGTCATCAGTAGTTGTGAAACTACTAAAGACATTGGTTTTGTCATCAGTTGTTGTAAACGACTAAAGACTTGGTGTTAGTCATCAGTAGTTGTGAAACTACTGAAGACATGGTTTTTTCATCAGTTGTTGTAAACGACTGAAGACTTGAGCCATCAGTAGTTGTGAAACTACTGAAGACATTGGTTTTGCTTCAGTTGTTTAAGATGAAACAACAGTTGTAAAACCTTAAGAGAAAATTCCCATCAGTATTTTCGTCAATCTTAGCTTTTCAGCTGTTTCATACTGTCCTCAACACTTACTCATCAGACTTTTTAGCTGTTTTCAGTATTTCATAGGACATCAGTACTTATCTGCTTTTACTGACATCAGTAGTTATAACTGCATCAGTTCTTTTAATAGAATCAGTACATATTGTGAGATGTTACTAATGATCATCAGTACTTGTTTATTGAGATCATCAGTAGTTGTCACTTATTCTAGCTGCAGCATACCAGCCTTAACACTAGGTTTTGGAAAGTTGAACTATCCAAAGGCTTAGTAAAAATGTCTGCAAGCTCATCAGCACTAGGCACAACTTTGGATCAATCAGACCTTTTTCAAAACAGTCCCTAATAAAATGGTGCCTGATCTCTATATGTTTGGTCCTAGAATGCTGGACAGGATTCTTAACAATGCAAAGAGCTGAAGCACTTTCCATTAATAATGGTCTTAGTCTCTGTAATGCCATAATCCAAAAGTTGGTTCTGAAGCCAGAGTACCTGAGATGTACAACTTGCAGCAGCAATGTACTCTGCTTCAGCAGTGGATGTAGCAACAGATGTTTGTTTCTTCTTACTCTGCCAAGAAATCAAACAGTTGCCTAGGAATTGACATCCACCAGAACTTGACTTTCTGGTTAACTTACACCCTGCATAGTCACTATCAGAAAAAGCAACTATTTGCAAGAGTGTCTAGTGGAATACCATAAACCTAGAGATTGTGTACCATGCAGATATCTAAAGATCCTCTTGACTACAATCAAATGAGATTCTTTAGGAGCAACCTGAAATCTAGCACAAACACAAGTTGCAAACATGATATCTGGTCTAGAAGCTGTTAAGTACATCAAGGACCCAATCATACATCTGTAAAGTGTTTCATCAACAACTTTACCTTTCTGATCTGCATCCAGTTGAGTGGTGTGGCACATGGGAGTAGAACAGGCTTACATTTTTGTAAATCAAACTTATTCAAAAGATCTTTTGTATATTTAGACTGATGAATGAAAGTCCCATCATCCTTTTGTTTGATTTGCAATCCTAGAAAGAACTGTAATTCTCCCATTGCACTCATTTCAAACTTCTTTTGCATTAAATTGGTAAATCATCACATAACTGGGGATCAGAGGATGCAAAAATAATATCATCAACATAAATTTGAACAAGTAGCTTATGCTGATCCACCTTCTTAATGAACGAAGTTTTATCTATGGAGCCTCTAGTGAAATTATTTTGAAGAAGAAAATTTAAATGTCTCATACCAGGCTCTAGGAGCTTGTTTCAACCCATAAAGAGCCTTATCAAGCTTGTATACCCAATCTAGATGTTTATTATCCTCAAAACCTGGTGGTTGACACACATAAACCTCTTCTTTTATTTTACCATATAAAAATTCACTTTTAACATCCATTTGAAAAACTTTAAGATTATGGAATACAACATAGGCTAAGAACAATCTAATTGCCTCCAATCTGGCTACAAGAGCAAAGGTTTCATCATAATCAATACCTTCTTCCTGTGCAAACCCCTGAACAACCAGTCTGGCCTTGTTCTTAACAATAAGCCCATTTTCATATGTTTTATTCCTAAACACCTATTTAGTGCCTATTGCACACTTACCTGGGGGTAGAGGAACCAGTTCCCACACTTGATGCTTGTTGAACTGAAGTAACTCAAGCTGCATGGCTTCAACCTATCCATTGTCCCTTAAAGCAATGTGATAGTTCTTTGGCTCTTGCTACTAATGAAGAGAGCATAGAAGCAGAAATTGGACAATTGACTTCTTGTTGAAACTCCAGCATTGATATCACCAATGATTTGAGACATTGGGTGATTCTTCAGCTCTTGATAAACAATGAGATCTGTGCAAGTGTTTGTAGGACCTTCAGCAGCAGCAGATGGTGATGCAGACTCTTGAAACCAAGAATGAGATGGAAAATCAAAAGATGTAGAGGAATCATAGATCTCATCAGCATTTGTTGTGGATGAAACTGCTAAGCTACAGGAACATCAAGTTTAGTGGAGTGAGGCAGTTGATCACTAAACTTGAATAGGTGAGTATTGATATTATCATCATCATCAATACCACCAGGTGCAGAACTATTGACAGGAGCAACAGCTGAAGCCTGATAAGGAACATATTGCAGTATGTCCAAATCAAATAACTCCACAGGGTTTTGTGGAATCTTGTCCTTTGGAGATTCATTAAACTTCACATGCAGAGTCTCTTCAACTATCTTTGTTCTGCAGTTGAAGACTCTGTATGCCTTGCCAGTAGATGAATAACCAACAAAATACCCTGCATCCACCTTAGGATCAAATTTGTGGAGTTGATCCTTTGTGTTGAGAATGAAACAAGGACATCTAAAGGCTCTAAAAAATGAAATTAGAGGAGCCAAATGATGTAGAACTTCATATGGAGTCTTCATTAACCACTAATTTACTAAGGCTCTATTCTGCACATAGCAAGCTGTGTTAATAGCTTCAGCCCAAAAGGTCAGTGGCAAACCAGAGTCAGCCAACATGGACCTTGCAGCTTCAATTAAGGTCCTGTTCTTTCTCTCTACTACCCTAATTTGTTCTGGAGTCCTTGGGATGCTAAACTGCCTTTTGATTCCCTTTGAGAGATAAAAATCATCAAGTGTATGGTTTCTGAATTCTGTTCCATTATCACTTCTGATACACTTGACAGATAGGGAATACTGCTTCTCAACATACAACACAAAGTTTATAATCGTCTGAGCAGCCTCATCCTTTGAATGCAAGAAGAAAGTCTATACAAATCTAGAGTAATCATCCATAATTACCAGACAGTATTTCTTCTTTGCCATACTCATTACTCTCACAAGACCAAAGATATCCATGTGTAGTAATTGCAAGCAGGCAATGGACTTAGGTTCTTCAATAGGAGGGAATGAGACTTTGTGTTGTTTTCCTTTCAAACAAGCAGTGCAGTTGTCTTCACATCTGAACTCCTTCATAGGCAATCCCCTTACTAAACCATGATGTATCAGCTAATTCAAGTTTTTAAGATTCCATGACCCAGCCTTCTATGCCATAGAATAGATTCTTGAGGAGAAGCCTTGGAAAATAGGCAAGGATGGCCTTTGAGATCTATTTTCTTGGAAAGATCTAAGGCATACACTCTTTCTGTCTTGTTGGCCCTCAGGAGAGTGTGATCATCCAACACCTTATCAATCAAACTCAGAACTTTGGATGACAGAATCCTGCAGTTCTGACTGGTGAAAAGAGCAACATGGCCTTTATCACACATTTGACTGACACTCAAGAGATTGTACTTGAGATTCTCCACATGGTTAACATCATCAAACCTTATTTCCCCATTGGATACAAAGCCTTTGCCATGATGTAACCCTTAGCATCATTGCCAAAAGAAACAAACCCCTTCTTTCCTTGAGAGAAATCATGAAGAAGAGAGCTGTTCCCTGTCATATGCATAGATCCTCCACTGTCAACATACCAGATGCTACTGTGGCATGCTGAAGAACCCTGCAATCATAATAAATTAGTTAGTTTTTGAGACCCAAACCTTTTTGGTTTTGGGTCTGTTCACATCAACAGATGGTAAACTAACAGATTTGCTATGAAGAACAGCCTGAGGGGATGGAGATGGTGAAGAAGAAGAATCCTTTGGCATGGATCTTCTTCTCTGTGGTTTTAGCACAGGAGCATCTAATTGGTTGACTCTCCCCAATAGATGTTGAACCATCATAACAAGTTGTGTCTGATTCTGTGATAAAGCCTTCAGCTTATCAGACACATTAGTGCTTGAGATTGATGGATTCCTGTGTTGTACCATCTCCCTTTGAGCAACCTCAGCTGTTGCCTGACTAACCCTTCCTTTTTGGATTTCTTTTTGGATTTTGGGTTACAGGTTTTGATGTTGCTCGTACAAACTTGGTTTCAAACTCAGTTTTCATTTTATATCCATTTTCTTTTTAATGTTCTCATTGTGTTTGAGTTTGGAGCCCTTTTTATACCAGCACTCATCAGTAAGATGATTGAATACGCCACATATTTCACATGGATTTTTCTTCATCTTAAGTTGATCATCTGCTGAAGAAGATGTACTACTGAAGACTTATTCTTCAGCAGTTTGCGACTAGTACTAGCAGTTTTCTTCCTTGCAGTACATGCTTTCTTGATATCTTCTTCAGTAGTTTTCCCACCCTTTCTACTGGCAGTTTTCTTTCCTTTAGTACATGTAGTAGTTTGGGTTTGTTCTCCAGGTGTTGACTTGCTCTTTAGTACTTTCAGTACTTTGTGAAATACCACCTGGAGTGATCAACCTTTTGCTCATGTGAGTGTCAGCATTTGAACTATCAACATCAGCTGATAGGTTTTGGGAGGAATTAATGCTGACTCCACCTCTGATGGTGTTGTATCAGATAGTAGATCACATGATGAAAAGGATTGGTTATTGCTTTCTCCATCAGATTCTACCTCTGCTCTGGGAGTAAAATCTGTAGGAGGAGCAGTGTGATTATAACCAATGCCAAACTTCACATTGGAAGCAAACTGCTTACTGAGAAGCATTTCAAAACCCTTGCAGGAATGTACCCATCGATCACACTCTATCTGGGTAGCTGCAAGTGTTTCTTTGAGGTCTCTGTACTTCTCTAGAAGTACCTCTTCCCTAGCCTTATCATCAGTGATTGGGCATTTAAGTTGTAAATCTCATCATTCTTATCATTAAGCACAGACTCAAATACAACTTATCTTTTGAATATTATTTGTTCTAGCTCAATGTTTTTGTTAATTAAAGCTACATTTGCTTCTCTAATAGATGCAAATGCGGCTATGCATGTTTCAGAACATAGCTTGGCTTTGGCCTCAGAGGATACCTGTGATACCTGTGGTGTGGAGGCATTAGAGGATGAGGTATCAACAGACTCCAGGGCCATAAGAGCAAGGTTTCCAAAAGGATTGTCACCACCATGTTGACCAGCACCAGAAAACAGTTGTTCATGACCAGACATATCATCTGGTAAACTGCTCCAGTCAACAACTCCTGGGGTGAAAAATCTGTGTTGTTGAGGTTGAGATTGTTGATGAGATTGGGAAGGTTGAGGCTCAGGAAGAGTAGGTGGTTGTTGAGCAATGGGTACTTGAACTTGACTGGTTTGTGGCATGTAATAGCAGGGATATGGATATGGCATTGGACCCTGAGGGACAAAATATGCAGGAGATAGAGGTTGTGATTGATGACCAGAACTAGTAGGATGTTGCCCTCTGTTTTGTTGAATATTACTTGGAAAAGTCACAAAGGATGCAGAGGAGTTAGATCCAGATGATCTACACTCTCTTGCAAAGTGCCCAAGCTTGTGGCATTTGTGACACCTCAACTTACTCTTGTCAAAACCAACTTTGGTTTTGCCAGAGAGTCCAGGGAATTTCCTACCAGTTCTCTTGTAGAACTTCTGAGATCTGATATTAATCAAGGCCATTTGGCTCAGAATATCCATCTCTTCTAAGTCATCATCAGCTATACCTTTCAAATCATCCATAATGAAGCACAAATTGTCACTATTACAGCCTGACTGACTATCAACACTCACAAATGCATGATCAGAACTGTTTGAAGAGAAATCTATATGCACATCATAATTACTTTCTGATGCAGCATATTCTGACTCATGACCGACCAAGGTAGTGTTCCCTGGTACAAAGTCTTCAGTGAGCTTTCCTGATGATGCCAGTTTCCTTTTCTGCTCTATCTCTCTGTGTCCCATCTCTCAGGCAGTGATCTGGGGAATCTGTGGTTCATCTGGCTATTAGTGTATTCATGTTTGACCATTTTCAGCTTAGAGATCAAACATGAAAAACACTCAAACTGTTGAGTCAGAGTCTCACCCTTCCTATGAGCAAATGTCTCATATTGTTGGGCAAGTATTTCCCTATTGTTTGCTAAGACCTCATCAGTACCACCAAATTGTTCTTTCAGTGCCTTCCAGAGGACATGAGCAGTGAGCAGTTTCATGATGCATAAGCCCATAATAGATTTCATTAGGCAGTGCCATGGCCAGAATTCCATGAGCTTTAGCATCAATCTCAAACAGTTTTCGATCCTCATCAGAGTATTGTTCCTTCTTCTTCAGAACCATTTGGTTGGTTTCCGGATTGTTCACCATAGGCTTATGTGGACCATGTACCACAGATGTCCAACAACCTGAACTGTTAAGAGAAAGGTGATGGAGCATTCTTCGTTGCCATATGTTATACTCAGTCCTAACCAGCATCGGAGGCTTGGTTGAGGAACCAGTATTGTGAGGGTCATTAGAAGGAGTAGTCATATTCAGAATTCAGATGAATTCAAGGTAAAAAAAGTAAATCTAGCTTAAAACCACTTAGAACCTCAAACAAAATGGCCAGAAGCAACACAAACTCAATCTCTATAACCGATTCTTGCAAATTTGCTAATTCGATCAAACGTAGATAGCAAAAGAACAGTTTCAATGATCAATTGTTAAATCGATCAATGATTAGCTGGCTCTGATACCATTTGTTAGGATCTCAGCATCTAGTTTGATCAATTCGATTGGATTTGCAGCGGAATGAGCCCACGAATTAACAAATTTAAACAAGAACACATGAAATTTATCAATGAAACAGTGTTTGTTATAGAGAGAGAATTTCTGCCAAAAGGAATATATTCATTCAATAAACGCTTCGGCTGGCTTTTTGCGCATCGTTACAATTAGGTCATCTTTCCTTTCATAAGGGAAGCTGACGTCAGCTGATGTCACTTGACAGTGACATCTAACTGTTATTTAACTACTGAAAGTTAACACAACTACTGAAGATGTCAAACAGCTTATATCTTCTTACAAAAATACCAAGTGTTAACTATCACTACAACTACTAAAAAGAAACTACTGAAACAACGACTGAAGAACATGCTCTTCAGTCGTTTTACAAGTACTGAAATAGAAAAGAAACTACTGAAAGAAAACCATCACAACAACTGAAGAATGCTTCTTCAGCTGTTGTGACAAACTCTGAAGGATTCAGTACTTGGACTTCTTGAACTTCAGTTGTTGTCATCAGCTGATGTCTTCAGATGTTGTCTTCAGTCTTTGTACTTCAGCTGTTGATCTTCAGTATTTTAGTCTTCAGCTGTTGAACTTCAGACTTTGGTCTTTAGCTGTTGAAGTCTTCAGTACTTTAGTCTTCAGCTGTTGATCTTCAGACTTTGGTCTTCAGCTGTTGAAGTCTTCAGTACTTTAGTCTTCTGCTGTTGATCTTCAAACTTTGGTCTTCAGCTGTTGAAGTCTTCAGTACTTTAGTCTTTAGCTGTTGATCTTCAGACTTTGTCAAACAGCTGATCAAGTCTTCAGCAGTTGTTATGATGTCTTGTGGGACTTAAAGGTTTTTCTGATCTGGCTCATTGGTTCTTTTGGTCCAACAGAAATCATCTCAGCAGCCTTCACCTAGTCGAGCTAACTGCAAAGGCCAAGACTAAAGAAGAGTTGAGATTGAGAAGACAGGAAGACAAGGAAAGACCTCCTACCAAAGGCATTGCCTTTCTACAGATGGTGGAGGGTCCAGAATTAGAACCTATAGTTAGATAGGAATATACTACAGTTCCCATCAACTAACTCTTTTTAGAGGGCAACAACAAAGGATACATGTTATCCAAGGTGACAGACTAGATTTCCTATCGACCAAGGATCTATACAAACTTCTCAGCACCATATCAGGGAAGAACAAGGAGACAGACAAATATTTACTCTCCTTGGTGCTGAAAGTTTTGAGAAGCAGAAACAAGTGAAGTTTTGGTAGAATCAGCCTAGGGGGAGTTTGTTGGATCAAGAAGAAGGCTAATGCAACCAACACTAAGTCACTTAGATAATTTTGGTGCTGCATGCAAAGGCTTCCGAAGCTTAGCATGGAACTTCCGAAGGTTGTAGAGTTCTTCCGAAGACAAAGTGAAAGATCAACTTCCGAAGACAGAACTCTACTTCTGAAGTCAAGTATATGCTTTCGAAGTTCAAGCCTTAGAAGAATAAACTGAAGACCACTTCCAAAGTATGATGAAAAGAAGAAGTGTCCATGTCTTGGAAGAAGCAGTCTCTTCCGAAGTATAAGTGGCTTCGGAAGTACTTACTCTTCCGAAGCCATTTAACCTTCAGAAGACACTGCTATGAACCAGTGGACACAAGTGTGGTTTCTGACACTCCGTTGTAGACCTCTAATACTGTATGGCTTCTTCCTAAAGAGCCATGCAGTTGACCATACTTTATTCCACTGTTCACCTTTTCATGATAGTACATGTTACCAACTTTAGTTGGTGACAAAAGGTAAGTTAGGGACATGTCCTGACTACCAAATCTCAGATAAGACTTTATCCGAGATACCTTAAACTTTAGTCTTGTAGTATAGACTTTAGCTATAGGATCTCAGCTGGTATTAAAGTATATCCGGCTGTAGGTAGTATTATATATAGGTTCTCTTTGTAACACATTGTAACAACAACTGCTTGTAAGAGTCTTGTATTATTGAGTTGAGAAGCAATATATAAAAGTACCTTGAAAATTACTTCCTGTGTTCTTTATTACTTTCTATATTGTGATCAACTCTTACTGATTCTATCTTAACCCAAGTGTTGTTCTAGGTGAGTTTGATAGAAAACCATAAGTGTTTAGTGACAAACATCGATCCTGTTGTACCATACAACTCAGTCAAAGTGAGAGTCTTAAGGTTCTCAGTCCTCTTGATAACAACTCATAATGTGTCCATTTCCTAGGAAGAGAGGACATGAACTTCCTTACAATGTCCTATTTTCAAAAGTCACTCTAACATCCACTAGAGTGTCCATAATCTAAGCATACCTGAAGTATTGTTGAGTTATGGTTTCACATGTTTTAAAGGTTAAATTTTCAAACTGTAGCTTCAGGAGATCCTTCTTGTTCTCCTTGGCTTTAGTAGAACCCTCATACATTAGTTTCAATGCATCCCACAACTGTTTAGCTGTTTTGCATTTCTTGAAACCACTGTATACGGAGTTTGGAAGAGCAGTCTGAAGGGCTGTCATGGCTTTCTGATCAATTTCTAGTCTCTTTCTATCTTCATCAGAGTAGTCAGCCACAACCTTTGGAATCTTACCACCTCCAGCAGCAACTGAAGAGGTGCTTGGTATGTAAGGTCCTAAGACAATAGATTCCCACATCCTGGAGTCTTGAGACTTGGTGAAACCTTCCATTATTTGGCACCAAGTGTCAAAATCTTCAAGAGTGATCAGTGGGGACTTTGTCATGAATCTGGTTTCCATATCAGCTTTAGTGATAGCTGCCATTTGAGATGTTAAGTATTTTGTGAATATGAGGGATCTTAAGATAGTGAGATCTTAATATCAAGAGCCTGGAATTCTCTGATACCAATTGCGAGACCGTTTGAGGGGTTTGGTCACTTACAACACAACACACAATAGGGAGAGATTGATTTAGAACACTTAACAGATCAAGTGGGGAACTTAAGACCTTTTACAATGATACTAAGAAACATAAGTAACTAAGAGACAGAACAAGAACAAAATAACACAAGGGTTTGGCTTTTCAAGAATGTTGAATATTGCTCCCTAGTTCCTTACAAGTGTTACAAAGCATAAAGAAAGATACAAGGGACCCGAGATACTTTATACTACATCCTACAGCCGGTCATACTTTGAAGGCCAACTGGATACATGATCTAGACAATAACAAAATCAATGTAGAGTCAAACAGCAGATTCCCTTTTGACTAGTGACTATAACATGCCATAGCTCGCATCCTAATATATTACAAAAAGGATAAAACTACATAAAGTAGAAAAAATAGACTCAAGACCTTAATGTATAGTTTACCAAAAGCATGGACCTTTTCACCAACTTGTGAATGTTGGTGAGTCAAAAAGAGTTGCAGCGGAAAGATGGTCCAGCTTTATGGTAAAAGGTACATAAGATAAAGCATGTACTTAAAAGTCTTTGGAAGAAATCTGTCTTTATAAACTGGCTTTGGCAGACTTTGTCTCTAAAGCTTCGGAGGACTTCATGTTTGGCTTTGGAAGATATTGGTCTTGGCTTCGGAAGATTTCACACTTAAATGTTTTCCAATGCAGAATGTGAAACTTCCGAAGCATTTTACTTCAGCACTTTGTGCATGCATGCAGGACAGATTGTTTGGATGTTTTGGATTGCATCAGCCTTATATGAAACCTTACATAGCTAATTTTATAATAATATATATTTTACTAATACTCGGTTGTTATATTATTAACTTCTTGTCAATTGGTCTAGACCTCAACTTGAACTTATGAAGTCTAGAACTTAACTTAACTTATGTTCATAAGGCAGAACTTCTTGTTTTTAGAAGTTTTGAAAGTAAAATTAAACTTAAATATCTTCTAAACCAATAAAAATTAAGTATTTTGAATACAATACAATTTCAAATTATATTATGTTATTTAAATCTAATTTTAACTGTAATTCAAATTCAACCTTCAAAATTCAATCAAATAAATGGATTTAATTGAGTAACTCAAAATTCGATTAATTGAAAACCTATTACAAATATATATGATTTGACAATATATTTATATTATATTAATTTTAACTTCTCTATGCATAATGGTGTTGTACCTTATGCATAAGTTTTTTTAAAATAAAAAGTTGACTTTTCACTTTTAACCCAAAAGTTTTATATTTTTCAAAGTAACCTTTCAAATTTTGATTACTTTTACTTTAAACCCAAAACTCTTAATCCCTTGCAATTTAATCTTATAAAATTTTATACTTTCAACTTTGGTCCCCTATACTTTTCATATTTTGAAATTTTTCGTCTTACGTTCATTATAGGTTTTCCAAATTAACATATGTTGGATCGACTAAAGCTGGTGCAACCGAAACTAACACTTAGAACATATTTGGTGCAATTGAGAAAGAGTTTCTGAAGGCAAAAGCTGAGCTTTTGAAGGTCAAGGCCAAAATAGCTTACGAAGAGGAACTCTAACTTCCGAAGACAAAGTCTTCCTTCTTTTGAAGTTCAACACTTAGAAGATTCCAAGCCAATGACTTCCAAAGTATGAAGTCCCGAAGATCATAACAAGCCTCAAAAGAAGTAAACTCTTCCGAAGTATAAGTGGCTTCGGAAGAACTTGTTCTTTCGAAGCCAATTAACCATCGAAAAAACCTACTATGAACCAATGGACATAAGTATGGTCCTTCTGACAAAACCGTTGCAACCTTTGAGATACTGCATGGCGCTTTCTCATGCCCATATAGTTGACCATACTTTATTCCACTATTCATTCCTGATCAGTTAGTACAGTTACCAACTTTAGTTGGTGACAAAAGATAAGTCATGGACATATAATGACTACTAAATCTTGGATAGTAGTTTATCTAAGATACCTTACTTCTAGCAATGTAGAATTTGCTTTAGTCGTAAGTTTCGAGTTGGTATCAAAGTATAACCGGCTGCAGATAGTACCATATATAGTTTCTCATTGTAACTCATTTAGCATGCTTCTAAGAGTCTTGTAATACTTTGAGTTGAGAAGCAATATATATAAGTATCTTGCAAAACCTATCTTCTTGTGTTTGTTTACTTAGTATATTATTATCAACTCTTAAGCAATTATGCATCATCAAACCGAGTGTGACTTAATGAGTTTGAGAGATAACATTTGTGTTGAGTGACAAACCCGATCCTGTAATTGGTATCAGAGCTTCTTAGGCTCTTGATTATGAGATCTTACCATCCTAATCAACCTTTTTCTTCACTCATACACTCACCTCACTCAAAATGGCCTTAAACCAAAAATCATCTGTAGGTGAAATGGGGACGATGTCCAAAGCACCCATCATCCCCCCTGAGAACTTTAGCTCTTGGAGCAGACACATTGAAGGCTTTATTATGTACCAAGACAACATGATGTCAAAGTCTATCACTAATAGCCCTTACAAGCCAAAGGTTGCAGCACCGGTTGGAAATGGTGCTATGATAGAGAAGGTTCTTAAAGATTATTCTTATGAAGACCACAAGCAGCTAGTGATCGATAGGAAAGCAATGACTGTTCTTATGAATGCCATACCCAACTCCATCATGGTGGGATTCGAGCATTGCCAGTCAACCAAAAATCTCTTTGATTCTTTATCTCAGATGTACGCCAACTCCAATGACTCCAAGAGAGATTCCCTAAAGCAACTTTTAGAAACTTCACTTATATTGTTGGAGAGACCCTCAGCCAGTAATACTTCAGGTATATGGATCTTATTTCATCACTTCAGTCTGTGGGAATGACTCTTGAGATAAGAGGTCTCTCAAAAAAGTTCATGAATGCACTTCCAAATAAGTAGATTTTCTACTGTGTCTATCAAAAGGATTGAGAACTTAAACTCTCTTACTATAACTGAATTATATGGCATCCTTGATAGATACCATGTAAAGATGAAAACAAGAGAGTTCACTAGGTGAGCAGACCCTCAATTCTTCCTGTTAGCAAAGCTCTAATGGTTTCTGAAGGCTCAAGAACCCCCAACCTTAGTAGTCTGACTTACGCCCAGCAGCCATCCTATTCTTCTGGGCCAAACATCACCTTTCCTGAGACTCCAAGGTCTCAACAGGCTCAGTCAAGTCCGTTCCAGGATAGTTTTGCCTTTGTCTCAAGAATGGACATTCTAGTGACTTTCAAATTTGCTTTGATGATCTAGAATGTTTCAGCCTAGATGATGTTAAATACATGGATATTGTCCAACAGATGGCTCTGTTAACTTACCGAGAAAAGAAGTTCTTCAAAAGAACTTGAATACAATTTTCCCAAAACCCAACTAATAGCAAATTTGGGTTTGACAAGTCCAAGGCCAAGTGTTACAACTATAACCAGATAGGCCATTTTGATAGGGAATGCAAGGCTCCCAAATCCAATCCGGAAACCACTCAAGCCTCCACACATCATACCACACCCAAAGCCCCTGGAAAGTCAATTGAACAACACACAAATTTTGTTGCTCAAGAGGTTGACTGAGCTTCATGGTGCAGGATGTGACTCCTGCTCAAGCATTGATGGCTGGAACTGAAGACAACAAGGTATTTGAACACTTCTATACTCCAGCTTGCATTGCTAAAGTTAAAATGTGTTAGGACTATAATATGGAAATTAAATCTGATATTGATTCTTTGAATATCTTTAAAAGTGATTTTAAAAGGGTCGAATCTAAATATAAAATGAAAATTGAAGAGTTAGAGAAAACTGTGTCCTTTTTAAAACATGAACACACCAACTATAGGACTCAGATTAAAGATTTAATCTCTAACTTGACTAAGGCTCAAGCACAGCTAGTCATAGTTGAGGCTCAATCCAGGAAGCATGCTATTTCTGAGCAAAACTTCCAAGCCATTCTTACATCATCCTCCCACTAAAATTTTTTTTATCAAAACAAAGGTGGGTTGGGAACTAATGAAATAGCTCCACCACATTCTTATGAGTCTATCAGACGACCAAGATGTGGGACTAATGTCACACCCCCACTAAGAGCAGAAACACGGGGATGTAACGAGATGAGAATCGTCATAACACATGGTAAGCGATTGAGATGCAACAATAATAATGATGACAAGCGTGTCATGACGACACCCGACAACAAGGGGACTTGTGTCGTGTTTAGTCAGTAATCATGACAACATAGCCATAAGCATAAACATGATATAAGATAAACATAGATAATAACATTGTATGCGATTCCCACAACCCGGGAACAAGTTACAAAGTGTAATGTTGTTTGAAACAGATACAACAACTGTTTTTAAGTTTAGCCCAAAAATGCATCCTAGGGTCTCCACTAAGGCAGCACACCTAGAACCTCAGCTAGCATGATCACCTGAAAAGATATGCTCAAAATGGTCAACAAAATTGTTGGTGAGCTCGCAGGTTTAAAATGTAAATAAGTAATTGATGCTATATAAAGTTGTTGCAGAATACCGTGCATACAGTTATAAGTAAGCAAAATCACATGACAAGAGCTTTACAACCAAACCTAACGACGTACACAAAGAATCTTGTCGGAATATATTCACCCAAGGCCCGTTCCTGGCATCTATTGGTACTAACTAGTATACCAACACGAGGGTGGGGGTGTCAACCCAAGTAGTACTATCAATACCTATCTGTCGGTTCCCACACTGGAATTAAATGGTTGTAAGAAAGAACCACAAAGCAGACTCAAGCATGTATCAGATAAGTACTCACAAAATAGTAGCACGTTGATTCCAAGTATATAAATTGTATGTATGTTGTACATCATGAAAATGGGTGAGCATACTTTTCCCCATGTTTGTAAATGTTTGTAAAGTAGTATAAGCATAAAAAGGGGCCACGAAACTCACATGTTAAGTGGTAAGTATGAATGATCAAGATTCCCAACAGTTGAATGCAATGAACAGTCAAACACCTATTGATAGTTATTGTTAAGCATAAATGATATGTGTAAAGCGTATAATAATGTTAGGTCGGTTCGGGTCGTATCGGTTTGGTCGTGGGTAGCACACACACAAGCGGACACACGTATCAGATCTTATGTAGATCCAAGTACTAAGAGTAGTCGTCATTGCTAATGACATCTGTATAAAGATCCCATTGTTATAAAAGATAGTACTTGTTAAATATTTGTAGTCCCAAATGGGTTGTTGATAATTGTAAAATGTTAGGTTGATTTAAATTGAAATAGTATGTGCCTGTTGATAGCTTTGACTTTAATCTTTATGGTCAAGCAATGACACTTTTACTGATGTTACCTTATCATCATCAGATGTTCAAGAAGGGAATGCACACACACAGCATCATCTGTCACATAACAGGACCAGACGCTCGACTTAACACTCCATTCGTACGAATCAACCTTCAATCGTACAAATCAGCTTCATTGGCACGATTGGACCTTCATTCGTACGACTGGCATTCAGTCGTACCACACAACACCCAATCGCATGACTTAACCTCCATACGCACGAATCAACCTTCATTCGTACGATTGGCCTTCAGTCGTGCGATACATGCACAGTCGCATGCATTCATTCATCCACATTAACTCAATCGCACACACATTCATCCGCATTGACTCAATCGCACACACACTCATCCACATTGACTCAATCGCACACACATTCATCCGCATTGACTAAATCGCACACACATTCATTCGATCGCACAACTCAGTCGCATGACATCCCTAGTCACACGATTCAGTCGCCGAATGACATAGTCGCATGACTCAGTCGCACGACTCACCCAGTCGCATGGCTCAGTCGCATGACAGACCCAGTCGCCTGAACTGCAGGTTCGCGACTGCTGAAGTGTAGAGCAGCCTTCGGCTGCCCCAAGCACGGGTTTTACATAACCAGGACTTCCAGAATCACACAACAAACACACACAAACAAGAAGCACACGCAGAAAGTCATCACACACACCCACACGACCTCTTGTGTTCGAGTTGAACCGAACACCCGAAACCTAGAAATGGACGGCAGTAAAATGAGCAAGAAATGGACAACCAAGGTCGTCTCCCTGCAAGGATGGAGTAGACTAGGTTGTAGACGAAGCCTAGATGAAGAAAACGAGACCAAATGGAGGGATTTTGGTGCAAAAGTGAAGAAGATAAGTGAAGAAGAAGAAGAAGGTGAAGAAGAAATGGAGAAGATGGAGAAAAATGGCTGGGAATGGGGTTTTTATACCCATCCTAGGTTTGCAAAATGTCAATTTTAGTCCCTGCACTTAGCCCCGAGTTCCTAAAGTTTGTTTCGGTTGAAAACGACTTTAAAATGTTCGTTATATTAATGTTAAAAGCGTGTTTTATGGTAATTGATAACTTAAAATGGTTTTATTAATGACAATGTTTATAATTAAAAATGATATATTTGGTGATAATGGTGATGAAATTTTATAAAGGGTTTAGGCTTGGCACACGATCATGGAGGAAGTACAGGCACAAGGGTAATAAAGCAAACATGATTCCTTAAAACAGGAGTTCATGAAGAAGAGAAAGAATAATTAAAATAATTCTATGGTTAATTATGTTGTTCGACGGACCTTAAGGTGACGGATGTCACAACTAAATAGCAAGAGGTTCTAACTGTTGACCTACCACCTCATGAGTTGAACAGCGATGCAACTATGGAGATCATCACAGGGAAAGACCATGTAATACAACCCATTCCCTCCAGTGATGATCATCCCATAACCACCAAAGCCAGAACACATAAGGCTAAGGTAGCTAGAAAAATTACCAAAAAAGTAGCTGATTCCAAGCTAAAGATAGACCCAAAGCAAAAGAGTGTGTTCATTTCAGCCGTGTTTCAGGTGGTTGGAAACTCTGATCTAGGAAAGGAATGTAGTACCAACACTCCTGTCCTGCTAAAGGATCAGAAGTTGACGAGGAAGACTATTGATGAAGATAAGAAGTGCAAGTAATAATAGTCTTCACATCCCACAAAGGTTAATATTACATGCATAATGTGTGGTCTGTAAAATCATATTACTAAAGATTCTTACTACAATCCTATAAGCACACATTATGCAAATAATGTTAAAAAAAGGAGTCAAGGAAGGTATCACAATTGGACCTTATCACATGGTCAAGTGATGAAGAAAGGAAAGCTTTTTTTCCGAAGCAAAGTTGCTTTCAAAAGAAACTCATTCTTCTGAAAGGAAAATAGCTTCGAAAGATAAGGTGAAAAATTCAAAAGAACAAAAAAGTTCCTTTGAAACCTTCAGAAAAGAAGACTGCTTTAGAAGAAAAGGTGAGAAAAGCTATTTTCGAGAAGAAAGAAGCCTCGGAAGTATACCATGTTGCCCAAGCTTCATCAAGCTCATCTACATTGATCAGCCAAGGGGTGGAATGGATGATCAAACAATATCTATTAAACCCCCATGCATACACTTTGGTTCAATTATCTCCTCATCATTGGAAAAGCTTAAGACCGACAAGGCTTGGGTTTCCAATAATAACTTACTTTTTCATCTTATGTGTAGGGACATCCACATGACAAGAATGACAATGTGTGGATTGTAGATAGTGGATGGTCCAGGCACATGACTGGGAACATATCTCTTCTTCAACATTTTGATGGAGGTCTTGTTTAATTTGGGATGAGCCCGGAGGATACATTTCTGGCAGAGGAAGTGTATCCAATGGAAAGTTAAAGGTTGACAAAGTAAACTTTGTCAAGCAGCTTGAACACAATCTTTTAAGCGTTTCTCAATTTTATGACCAAAAGCACCAAATGCTTTTCACAAAACATGAGTTCATTATCCTCAAACCCGGGATGACAATTTCTCAAGAATTGGTGCTTCTTAGATCTCCTAGGAAAGAGGATATGTACAAGCTAGATATGAACAATGCTTCCCAATTGGGTGAAGTATCATGTTTTCTTTCCAAAGTTGATGGTGATGAGTCAACTCTGTGGCATAAACGAACTTGTCATGTAAATTTTATAACCATGAAGAAATTGGTTAAAAATAACTTGGTATATGGTTTGCCTACAAAGGAATTTTTCTACAAAGATAACTGTATTGCATTTCTGAAAACAAAGCAACATAGAGCATCTTATAAATCCAAAGAAGTTAACTCTATCACCACTCCATTACACTTATTGCATATGGATCTATTTGGTACCACAAGTATAAAGAGCATTGAAAGGAATCATACTGCCTTGTGATTGTTGATGATTTTACTAGATTCACATGGGTATTCTTTTTAAGAACTAAAGATGAAATTGCTAAAAGTTTAAAATCTTTTATTCTTAAAATAGAAAATCAAATTGATCACAATGTTAAAATTATTAGAAGTGATCAAGGGACTGAGTTTAAAAATCAAGTTCTTGACTCCAATAATAACTCAAAAAGGATTGCCAGACAATATAGTGCTCCTAGAATTTCTTAACAAAATGGTGTTGCTAAGAGGAGAAATAGGACACTTATTGAGGCTACTCGAAGCATGTTAGCTGATTCAAAACTGCCTCTAACATTCTGGGCAGAGGCAGTTAGCACTGTATGGTATGTGCAGAACAGAGTTCTTATAGTTAAGCCACACGGAAAAACCCCTTATGAGCTATGGAACAGGAGACCACCGTTTATTGGCTTTCTTAGGTCCTTTGCCAGTAGGGGTACCATACTTAACACAAAAGACAATTTGGATAATTTTGCTAAAAAGTCAAATGATGCTATCTTTATTGGATATTCCTCTAACTCTATTGCCTATAGAGTTTACAACATTAAAAATCAAAAATTGAGGAATCATCCAACATTGTTGTAAATAAGCACACTTCTTGTGTTAAAAGGAATGGACCTGAACACATCTTTGATTTAAAATTGTTTCTAAACTATTCTAAACCTTCTTGTGAGAATGTTTTAGCTGAAACAAGTACTTAAAGTGATTTTGATGATGATCGACTATTTGAGTTACCCAAACCTCTTCCAAGTTCTCCAAGAAATGTTGAAAATCAAGCTCCCACAATTGGAAGATCTGGAAGTATAACTATCTCAAGAACTAGTGGGGCTTCAACAAGTTGTCAACAAAGTGAGCCTAAAAACTCATCTAGTGACAATGCACAATACCAAGTTGATGGAAGTATCATTTTGAAGGAACATGCAACTATTAATGCTACTCCACAACCAATTGATACTAATGATGTCTCTTTTTCATTCAATCAGTTTTCATTGAATAAATGTGAGACATCAGCTAGTCCAAGTGTTCAGAACCCTGAGCAAAACTTTTTCAGTTTTGATCTATCCATGTAACCAGATGTAATTCCTAGGATCAGGATTCACAACACTCACCTAGTTGAGAAAATCATTGGAGATGTTTCTGAAGGCGTGAGAACAAGGGGACAAACTTACAATGGGAATGTTTGCTTGTACTCATGTGTTCTTTTCACAGATGGAGCCAAAGAAGGTAGAAAAAGCCTTGAAAGATAGTAATTGGGTTCAATCATGTAAGGCCCCATTCCCGGGACGCTTACAGCTGGTAATTCATTGCACATAAAACATATACTTTGCATTTAATCATCAAAACATTGCAGCAGAAACATAAAACAAATGGCATCTCATTTCATAATAAAAAATTTTGCAAAATAATGCATCGTTTGTCGGTTACAAAATTACATTGTTGTATTACATCACAAAAGCTTTAAATAAATGGATGCCATCCAAAAGAACTGAGCAGCCGCCTCGTGCCATCCTCAGCAATGCTTACCTACCAACTGGAAAATGCATAAAAGTCAGCGTTGCTGAGTGAGTTATAGTTTTATAGCAAAACATACTTTTCTATCATAAAACCATTCTTTCTTTTAAAATCATATTATACTTTACATTTGTTCGTGATCATACATCGTACGTACATACAGATAATATCATTATTATCTTTGTCATTCTTTCGTTCATTCTTTCATTCATTCATCATTACTTCTGGTGACATGTACATTACCCCGAACATTATGCACAAAGCGGGTAACTGGGCCTGAGGTCTCTCATAGACCTCGAACATTGTGCACGAAGCGGGTAACTGGGCTTGAGGTCTCTCATAGACCTCGAACATTGTACACGAAGCTGACTCCAGTACCTAGGGATTCACCAATTATCTTTTCTCTTTCATTCTGGATCAATGCCATATGCTATACCTCTAACATTGTGCACGAAGCGGGTAACTCGGCCTAAGGTCTCTCATAGACCTCGAACATTGTGCACGAAGCTGACTCTAGTACCTAGCGCAAGTGGCAAGGATCCCATACGTATGGTCAATCACAAGGATTTGACCCCAGTGTGCATCCTTCTGGGGTAGCTAACCTGCACATAGTTGAGCTAACACCCTTGATTGGGTGTGAACCTCCATACATTTGCTTGCAAGGCTTTCTTACATTCATTCATTAATGCATGCATTCATTCATCATGTTCCTCTTTCATTATCTTTCACTTTACGTTAGATAATACTTCGTTCATTCATTCATTCATAACACGTAAAGTCATAGGAAAGATAATCATACATCATCACAAGGAACATAAACATATCATTCATACATCATCATGCAGGGCATCATACATACATAACATACATCATGCATAACCATACAACATCATCATCATCATAAGCATCAAGTACACATCATTATGTGCCCATCATACCATCTATGACCCTCATAAGTCAACATTCATAACCCCCGGGAATCTCCTAGGTCAAAGTCTACATTACCTCTTTTCTCAAAAAGTCAGAATTTTTCTAAGTGTTCACCCACATTTCCTATAGTCATCCGCATTTCCTACAGTTCATCCGCATTTTCTATAATCCATCCGCATTTGCCTTATCGTTCATCCACATTGGATTTACTTCATCCGCATTTGTCATTCGCATTAGCCTAACTCCTCCGCATTTCCATACTTAGTCAAATGCTCATCCGCATTGACTCACTTCATCCATATTGACTTACTTTGCTCATCCGCATTTCCATACATAGTCAAATGCTCATCTGCTTTTCCTGCACTTAGCCAATGCTCATCCGCATTGACCTACCCATTGGTTAATGCTCATCCGTATTAACCCTTTTCATCTGCATTTCCATACATAGTCAAATGCTCATCCGCATTTCCTGCACTTAGCCAATGCTCATCCGCATTGACTTCATCCGCATTGACCTACCCATTGGTTAATGCTCATCCGCATTAACCCTTTTCATCCACATTTACTTCCACACACTTAGGCAGATTTAAAAACTTATCAAGTGGGTCTAAAACATCAGATTCAATTTCCATGCACCATTCATCATGTTCTAAGCTTAATTCTTACCCTCTAAGCCTTAGAAACACAATAATACATCATCAAGCATGAACATAGTCACACATCACATCATAACATCATCATACACATATTCAAGCATACGGGTCCGAAACCCAGCTATATAAAACATACATTCATGTATTTCCAGCCCCAAAATCAGTTAAAACCCAGTAAAAGAGGGGTCCTAGAACTCACCTTTGCAGCTTCTGAGTATGGCTTCCTCCAAACTCGTTTGCAAATTGAATTCAACCACTTAGAAACCCACTAAAAACATACCCCAAATACATACAAACACACATAAGCATAAACCCAAGGATAAGACCAGTCAAGAACACCATAAAAGCATGAATTCTTACCTTGAATTCGAACTCTTTCTTGTTCTTCCTTCAAAACCGAGAACTTGCTGCTCTTTCTCTCTCTAAAACCCGAAAATCAGAGGTGTATGTGACATATGGGCGGCCATACCACCTTTTACACCCACTTTTCAAACCTTTTGTCCTTTTGGACACTTTTTACCCCTAGACTTGGGTTTTATTCCTTTTTCTTCTTTTCTTTCACTTTATTCTTCTCTTCCTTTGACTTTAAAATAACCGGGTGTTACAAGTCCACCCCCCTTATATAGGTTTCGTCCCCGAAACTTGCTATTCCTCAAAGAATTGTGGGTAATGTTGCGTCATCTCTTCTTCAGTCTCCCACGTAGACTCAGATCCCTTCCTGTGCTTCCACTACACACGCACAAGGGGAACCACTTTATTCCTCAGCCTCTTTTCCTTTCGATCAATGATTGCCACTGGTTGCTCCACATAATTGAGCCGTTCGTCTACTTCGATATCCTTCAATGGAACAATCATGTCTTCATCAGCTAAGCACTTCCTTAGATGAGATACATGAAACGTCAGATGAATTCCACTTAACTCATTGGGTAACTCTAATCTATAGGCCACCTCTCCTATCCGAGCAATGATTCGGAAAGGGCCTATGTATCTTGGCTCGTGCCTCGCTTTCGGAAACGAATAATACCCTTCCAAGGTGAGACCTTCAACATAACCCGGTCACCCACCTGGAACTCAATCGGTCTACGTCGTTTATCGGCATACGACTTCCGTCTATCTTTGGCTGCCTTCATGAAGGCTTTGATCCTCTCAAGATTCTCAGTCGTAGCCTCGATTACCTCGAAGCTCCCCAATTCCTTTTGACCAATATCACCCCAACAAACGGGTGTTCTGCATCTCCTACCGTATAGCATCTTGTATGGTGGCATACCAATGCTGGCATGATAGCTGTTGTTGTACGAGAATTCAGCTAACGGTAAGTGATCATCCCAACTTCCCCCAAAATCAATCACACATGCCCGAAGCATGTCTTCCAATGTCTGAATGGTCCTTTCTGACTGACCATCAGTTTGGGGATGATAAGTCGTGCTAATATGTAACCTCGTCCCCATGGCATCGTGGAATTTCTTCCAGAATTTAAACGTAAACCGGGTGTCACGATCAGATACAATAGACACCGGCACACCATGATGGGTTACAATCTCCTTGATGAACAGGCAGCCAACCTCTCGGATGAATATGTCTCGCGGATCGGTAGGAAGTGGGCACTCTTCGTCAGACGGTCCACAATCACCCATATGGCATCGTATCCTTTAGGAGTACGTGGCAGCTTCGTAATGAAATCCATGGTGATGTGCTCCCACTTCCATTCTGGTATATCCAAAGGTTGGATCTTCCTATACAGCTTCTGATGTTCGGCCTTCACTTGCAAACAAGTAAGGCACTTACTCACATACTCCACCACGTCACGCTTCATACCCGGCCACCAAAAATCTTTCTTCATATCTTGATACATCTTTGTGGCACTAGGATGGATGGAGTATCGAGTCTTGTGAGCTTCATCCAAAATCCTCACACGTAGATCCCCGAAACGAGGAACCCACACTCGTCCAAATCGAGTTTCAACACCAAGTGTGTTTTCGCCTAATTCCTCAACCAGACCTCTCATTCTTTCAGAGTTTAGATGATCTTCTTTTAATGCCTCATCCTGAAACTCCTTGACCTACTTCATTACATCAGAGGTCATGATTAGTTGGTATGCTTTCACCCGAATCGGCTTGGGCCTCTCCTTCCGCTAAAAGCATCAGCCACCACGTTGGCCTTGCCCGGATGGTAATGGATCTCACAATCATAATCCTTTATGAGTTCCAACCATCTTCTCTACCTCATGTTCAGATCCTTCTACTCGAAGAAGTACTTCAAGCTCTTGTGGTCAGTGAAAATGGTGCACTTCGTACCATAAAGATAGTGCCTCCAAATCTTTAGTGCAAGGACCACGGCTGCTAGCTCCAAGTCATGAGTAGGGTAATTGACCTCATGAACCTTCAACTATCGGGACGCATAGGCTATAACCTTCCCTCTCTACATTAACACGCACCCCAAACCCGAGTAGGAAGCATCAGAATAACCACCAGATCTTCGCTCCCATCGGGTAATGACAGAACAGGAGCTTGAGTCAACCTCGCATTCAATTCTTCAAACGCCTTCTCTTGAGCTTGACCCAATACGAACTTCACATCTTTTTGGGTCAACTTGGTTAGTGGAGAAGCAATCTTGGAAAAGTCTTGAATGAATCTTCTATAGTAGCCCGCCAAACCCAAGAAACTACGAATCTCAAATGGCGTCTTTGGTGACTTCCATTGCATAACCGCCTCCACTTTCGCCGGTCCACCATAATCCCATCAAGATTCACCACATGACCCAAGAACTGAACTTCGCGCAACCAGAACGCGCACTTGGAGAATTTTGCATACAACTTCTCCCTCCTCAACGTCTCCAAAACCTCCCGAATGTGACAGGCATGCTCAATCTCACTTTTTGAATAAATCAGGATATCATCAATGAACACAATTGCTGATTTATCAAACATCGGCTGACACACACGGTTCATCAGATCCATAAAAGCAGCTGGCGCATTGGTCAAACCAAAGGACATGACAAGAAACTCGTAATGACTATAGCGCATGCGAAAAGCTGTTTTAGGGATATCCGACTCCTTCACTTTAAGCTGATGATAGCCTGATCGAAGGTCGATCCTTGAAAACCAACTAGCACCTTGAATCTGATCAAACAAATCATCTATTCTCGGAAAGGGGTACCGGTTCTTCACTGTCAACTTATTCAACTCACGGTAGTCAATACACATCCTCATACTACCGTCTTTCTTCTTCACGAACAAAGACCGGAGCACCCCAAGGAGAGATACTCAGTCTGATAAACCCCTTGTCAAGCAGCTCTTACAACTGCTCCATCAACTCCTTCATCTCTGTCGGGGCCAATCGATACGGTGCCTTGGCAATAGGTTGGGCACCCGGTATCAAGTCTATCTGGAACTCGATCTCTCGGTCAGGTGGCACTCCTAGTAAGTCTTCTTGGAATACGTCTGGAAAATCACACACAATGGGTACATCGAATAGTTGTGGTGTTGGCGTATCCACATCCTTTACATAGGCCAAGTAGGAGCTACATCCACGCCTCATACATCTTCCCGCCACCACCATCGAAATCACTTTCGGAATTGTCGTGACTCGATCACCATAAACCGTTACTGAACTCCCGTCAGGCGCTGATAGCTGAATCATCTTCTTGTGACACACGATGTTCGCCTCGAAATCCGCCAACCAATCCATCCCATGAACAAAATCAAAACCACCCAAGGTCATCACGAACAGTCAAACAGGAAACCTATGACCTTCTAGCTCCATATAACAGCCCTCTAACATCTTAGAAATCCTAGTGGACTTACCTATGGCAGTTTCTACATCAAAGGGCGCATACGTCTACTACTAATAGGCAACTTAGCACAGAAAGCAACACAAATAAAACTATTACTAGCACCCGAATCGAATAACACAGAAGCTAAAGTTTGGTTCACCAGACACGTAACGGACACGACATCAGGGTCCGTTCTAGTTTCCTCATGTGTCATTGTGAATGCTCTGGCGTTCGCCCTTGGTCCTTCACCTCCATTTTTCTTCACCCCAGAACCCTAAACTCTTGGCTTCTTACACTCCCTGCTCATATGACCACTCCCCCCGCAGTTGAAACACTTCACACCACCACAGTCTCTAGCCATATGACCAGGCTTCCCACACTTGAAACAAACATTCGACCCCCATCTACACTCACCACCGTGCTCCTTCCCACACTTGCCACACTTTTTCAACCCTGCACTTGATGTGACCACACGGCGGTCATCCACTCGAGCCTTCTTGTTACTCGTCGAGGCACCACCCTGACCAAACCTCTTCCCATTCTAGTTTCTATCACCTCCACCCTTCTGACTACCTCCAATCACCACCACCACAGTCCTCTCATCATACAATCTCCCCGCTAGATCCACCGCTGGCCTAAACGTGCTTGGTCGGGCGGCGATCATGTGCCTGCGAATGTCCATTGGCAAACCCAAAATATACCTCTTGATCTTCTGTGATAGAGGTGTCACCTAATCCGGCACCAGACGTGCCATTTCATTGAACTTTGTGGTGTACTCTTGGTGTGTCATCGTTCCCGCCTCCAGTTGCAGAAACTCCCTCTTGACCTTATCCATTTCCCGATGAGGACAAAACTCCTCGATCACCAACTTCTTTAGTTTGGACCATCTCATTCTTCCAATGGCCCTGCTGCCTTCAGCTTGGACAATATTGTCCCACTAGCATAGAGCTGAGTCCACAAAAGAGTGGGTAGCGAACTTAACTTTCGGGTCCTATCGGCACTCGCTGATATCAAGTACAGCCTCCATTTCCCTCACCCACCGGTGAGCAGCAGCAGCAGTCCCGTTTCCATCAAACATAGGGGGCTTACATCTCATGAATACCCTCGTAGTTACAGCCTCGTACTGCCTCCCGCACAGGCTCTGCTTCTTCCTCTTCTTCCTCATCATCAGACGGAACCGTCTCAGTCTCGGGCTGTCTTCTTTCGCCCGCAGGTCCACTCCTTTCCCTTCTCTCTCCCTCTCTAACTGCCTTTATCACATCGGTCACCACAGACGGTAGGATCGTCTGCATGACTTGGTGCACTTCTTCCACAACCGCCTCCTTCACTGAGGCTCTTAGGTTAGCACTCTCATCTCCGCCCTCAGGATGAGGGGTTTCTGGTTCTTCATGAACCACCTTTTCGGCCCTATGCCTTCCCCTCGTAACCCATGGTTCAGCACCATGTCCACCACCACGTGAAGCTTTAGATGATCTACCACTGGCCATCCTCTAACTCACACTGAAAGATTTAAACACTAATACGGTCATTCAAGGAAACAGCTCAGTTTATGGCAAGTATAGTAAGTCCCTAATTACAGTGGCCAGTTGTGATTAGCCACTTACTTTACTCTTCATACCCCCAAGCATTACCTGTTCTGACTACATCAGTATTTAAATCTACATACAACACATAATCACATACCATGCGCACATAAAACCAGTTATCTTTACGAAAATACCTGATGGCACGCAGCTACTCAGATTGGCATCCCATTCCCTTCCGTCCCATTCTCAGTTTAAGTTAAGGTTTATTTTGAAAATTTACCCATTTCACTCAAACTTTGGCTCTGATACCAACTTGTAAGGCTCCGTTCCCAGGACGCTTACAGCTGGTAATTCATCGCACATAAAACATATACTTTGCATTTAATCATCAAAACATTGCAGCGGAAACATAAAACAAATGGCATTTCATTTCATCATAAAAAATTTTGCAAAATAATGCATCGTTTGTCGGTTACAAAATTACATTTTTGTATTACATCACAAAAGCTTTAAATAAATGGATGCCATCCAAAAGAGCTTAGCAGTTGCCTCGTGCCATTCTCAGCAATGCTTACCTGCCAACTAGAAAATGCATAAAAGTCAGCGTTGCTGAGTGAGTTCTATTTCTATAGCAAAACATACTTTTCTATCATAAAACCATACTTTCTTTTAAAATCATATTATACTTTACATTCATTCGTGATCATACATCGTATGTACATACATATAATATCATTATTATCTTCGTCATTCTTTCGTTCATTCTTTCATTCATTCATCATTACTTCTGGTGACATGTACATTACCCCGAACATTGTGCACGAAGCAGGTAACTAGGCCTGAGGTCTCTCATAGACCTCGAACATTGTGCATGAAGCTGACTCCAATACCTAGGGCAAGTACATTCACCATTTATCTTTTCTCTTTCATTCTGGATCAATGCCATATGCTATACCTCTAACATTGTGCACGAAGCGGGTAACTCAGCCTGAGGTCTCTCATAGACCTCAAACATTATGCACGAAGTTGACTCCAGTACCTAGGGCAAGCGTCAAGGATCCCATACGTATGGTCAATCATAAGGATTAGACCCTAGTGTGCATCCTCTTGGGGTAGCTTACCCGCACACAGTTGAGCTAACACCCTTCATTGGGTGTGAACCTCCATACATTTGCTTGCAAGGCTTTCTTACATTCATTATCAATGTATGCATTCATTCATCATGTTCCTCTTTCATTATCTTTCACTTTACGTTACATAATACTTCGTTCATTCATTCATTCATAACATGTAAAGTCATAGGAAAGATAATCATACATCATCACAAGGAACATAAACATATCATTCATACATCATCATGCAGGGCATCATACATACATAACGTACATCGTGCATAACTATACAACATCATCATCATCATAAGCATCAAGTACACATCATTACGTGCCCATCATACCATCTATGACCCCTATAAGTCAACATTCATAACCCCCGGGAATCTCCTAGGTCAAAGTCTACATTACCTCTTTTCTCAAAAAGTCAGAATTTTTCTAAGTGTTCACCCGTATTTCCTATAGTCATCCGCATTTCCTACAGTTCATCCGCATTTGCTATAGTCCATCCGCATTTGGCTTATCGTTCATCCGCATTGGATTTACTTCATCCGCATTTGTCATTCGTATTAGCCTAACTCCTCCGTATTTCCATACTTAGTCAAATGCTTATCCGCATTGACTCACTTCATTTGTATTGACTTACTTTGCTCATCCGCATTTCCATACATAGTCAAATGCTCATCCGCATTTCCTGCACTTAGCCAATGCTCATCCGCATTGACTTTATTCGCATTGACCAACCCATTGGTTAATGCTCATCCGTATTAACCCTTTTCATCCGCATTTCCATACATAGTCAAATGCTCATCCGCATTTCCTGCACTTAGCCAATGCTCATCCGCATTGACTCCATCCACATAGACCTACCCATTGGTTAATGCTCATCCGCATTAACCCTTTTCATCCGCATTTACTTCCACACACTTAGGCAGATTTAAAAACTTATCAAGTGGGTCTAAAACAACAGATTCAATTTCCATACACCATTCATCGTGTTCTAAGCTTAATTCTTACCCTCTAAGCCTTAGAAACACAATCATACATCATCAAGCATGAACATAGTCACACATCACATCATAACATCATCATACACACATTCAAGCATATGGTCCGAAACCCAGCTATATAAAAACATACATTCATGCATTTCCAGCCCCAAAATCAGTTAAAAACCAGTAAAAGAGGGTTCCTAGAACTCACCTTTGCAGCTTCTGAGTATGGCTTCCTCCAAACTTTTTTGCAATTTGAATTTAACTGCTTAGAAACCCACTAAAAACATACCCCAAATACATACAAACACACATAAGCATAAACCCGCGGATAAGACCAGTCAAGAACACCATAAAAGCATGAATTCTTACCTTGAATTCGAACTCTTTCTTTTTCTTCCTTCAAAACCGAGAACTTGCTGCTCTTTCTCTCTCTAAAACCCGAAAATCAGAGGTGTATGTGACATATGGGCGGCCATACCACCTTTTACACCCACTTTTCAAACATTTTGTCCTTTTGGACACTTTTTACCCCTAGACTTGGGTTTTATTCCTTTTTCTTCTTTTCTTTCACTTTATGCTTCTCTTCCTTTGACTTTAAAATAACCGGGTGTTACAAATCAATGCAAGAGGAATTGTTTTAATTCATGAGACAAAAGGTTTGGAACCTAAGTCCACTACCATCTGGTCAAGTACCTATTGGCACAAAGTGGGTATTCATGAACAAGAGAGATGATAGAGGCTTGATTAATAAGAACAAGACAAGACTAGTAGCTCAAAGATATACATAGGAGGAGGGAATTGATTACACTGATGTCTTTGCACTAGTTGCAAGACTTCAGGCAGTGAGGATATTTGTTGCTTATGCTGCATCCAAGAACTTTACAGTCTACCAGCTTGATGCCAAGTGTGCTTTTCTATACGGGGATATAGACGGGGAAGTCTATGTGTGCCAGGCGCCAGGTTTTGAAGACCCACAACACCCTAACTATGTGTGCAAATTGGATAAAGCTCTCTATAGGTTGCACCAGGCGCTTAGGTTGTGCTATGAAACTTGTCTCATTTTCTTCTGAAGAGTGGCTACACTAGAGGTACCATTAACAAGACTTTATTCATTTGGAAGTCTGGGAAAAATATTTTGCTCGTACAAGTCTATGTTGATGACATCATATTTGGTTCCTTAGATGACCAAATATGTAAGGACTTTAAGAGCATTATGAAGAATAAATTTGAAACGAGTTTCATGGGGAAAATAGACTTTTTCCTTGGAATTCAGATAAAGTTGTTAGGACCATGTACGTACGAAATACTAACTGATAATGTGTGAAACCATATCAAATAGTGTGGAATCCTATTTGATTGGCGATCCAATCAGTGAGAACGCAGTTCTGATCAATCTAGCGATTAAAGAAACGTTAAGAACGATTAGAACAAGATCAACTGCGAACTATGAACTTGGAATAGGCTTTCTGGAGTCTCTGGACGGCTAGGGTACGAATATGTGTTCAAGTGTTTCGAATTGTTATGTTTTTCCATGAATTAAGTGGTATTATAGGTTAGGGTTTTCCAATTGTACGACTAAACCATTAGCATGGTTCAGTCGTGCGACTGAATCATGCAATTGATTCATACGCACGACTGAAGGTTCAGTCATGCGACTGAGTCAATCTTATGTCTCAATCGTGCGACTGATCCAGTATCCTGGTTCAGTCGTGCGACTGGTCCATTAGCATGAAGTATTCATACGTATGGTCCATTAGCATGGTCCATTCGCATGAAGACTTCATACGATTAAGTTTGAACACGTTTCTCAATCATTATTGACTAAGAACTATGCAAACAACCACAAACCTATATAGTTAGTTCAACATACGATTAAGTTTGAACACGTTTCTCAATGAAACATTAAACATTATAAGCATCAATCACATATTATATTTCATTCAACTCATTCATTACATATGTGTAAGACATGACAGACATTTACATTAAGCTCCTAAACTAGGTACATGTGTATCAACAAACTCCCCCTGGAACTAGTTTACATTAGCGTCTGACATTCTTCATTAGCTCCTCAAATCTCTTGTACTTCTCCTCTCTAGTAACTCCTGCATGTATTTCAAATGCAAAAACATTCTGGAACTGGAGGGCTTGTGCAATATCTTGAGCGTCATAGAATAGTGACCATTTGTATAATGTATAGACATCTTCTACAGACAAGTTTGTTAGCCACATAGGGTTGAATACCCGGATAGTTTCCATTTTGCCATCTCTTTGTAGAACTATGACCGTTTCGCATGTTCTCCAATTATAATACCAACATTTGAAGTGTGGAGTGAATTCCTGTGGCATTTCCCGTAAGGGAATCTTGGACATTGTGCGCCGAGGACTCCACTTCAGCACCACTTTAGGATTTCCAGAAATGGGATCCACTTCAGACCTACGAATGTACCTCTTCGGTTGTTAAGGTCTGAAGTTTACCCACCTGGTGTGGTATTCCTTCTTTAGTGCAGCCTCAAACCAGCCTGATATTTTTCTAGGATTAGTATATAGTAGATTTAAGCGTGCCAGCTAATTGAGCTCAAAACCTGGGAGAGTCTTCAGATCGTGTGGCTGAAGTACTCTATTCCTTTCTCCCTCTTAACAGTATAAATGTTAAGATCCTCAAAATACACCCACACAATAATCTTGCCCGACACCTTTAGATGTTTCTTGACCTTGTAGAGCTTGGTGTAGAATTTTGCTTTTGAGTAGTGCGTTAGGCTCGTATCTCAGCAAAACAAGCTGCCCATTCAGCCTTCTTTATATCAACATCAGTGTCTGAGGCTTGGGCTTGGCTTTCATTCTTTTCTGTTTCATTCTCCATCTCATCGAGTTTGTCAAATGTAGCACTGCCGAGAGTGTCACCCAAATAAGGGATCACATTGCCCTCTCGGTTAGTGTACTCTGGATAGTGCTCAGCTATGACATCCTCTATCTCTATTTCATCAACATCGTTTAGCTCATCATCACTCATAACATCAACCTTTGGAGCGTCTTTGACGAGCTCGTCAGGATTCAGTCTGAACATCTCTGGAAGTTTCTTATCGGTCAGGTCGTGTATGAATTTTCCTTCTTCAGGAGTGTAGCTTACTGACCTTCTCATGATCCCTTGCAAATCAAGAATCATTATGAATTGAGACTTGATTTGCTGAAGGGGGCAATATCATATTCATCTTGCTGGGACATTTTATCTGCTTGATTTAAACATTTAACACATCAATCATTAGTAGTTAATCAAGACATTTAAACATAGATAATCTTAAATTACATCAATGTAATATTTGAATCAAGTACAAAGGTTATCTAAATACAAAACATCTAATCTTTACTTTTATCTTGATCGGTCAATTCTTCAACTGCAGGAGCTGAAGACGAGGCTCCTTGATCTTGAGCTCTCTTAGTGCGCCTTTCTTGACCCTAAGCAGAGGCTGATGCAACAGCATCACCTTCATCATCATCATCATCATCTCCTCTCTTATTTCCATTTAGTCCTTCATCATCACCCTCATCATCTTCACCAAAATTATAATCATCATCATCATCATCATCATCACCTTCCTGATCTTTAGAGGCTCATCTTTGGATCCTTTCAGCCTGAGCATGATCTTCTTATTCTTTCTCTCTAGCTCCTCTATCCTTTGAACAGAGTGTGCATTCTGTTCTTGCAGTTGTGTAATCTGCTGAGCTTGAGCAACATTAAGCTCTATAACCTGGTTTAGCTGTGTAGATCTTTGTTCATCAGTAGTTAGCAGCTTTAGCACCATCCGGTTTAGGTTAGCTAGTTGTTCCTCTACCCCAATAGAGGGTAGAGTGGGTCTATGGCTCATTAGGACTTGTGTAGAAGTCCCGGCTTGTTGGGCGGTGGTGATAGTGGATGTGGTGAATATGGGTGGTGGAATAGGAGTGGATGCTGAAGAGGTGGCTGTGGTAGTGGTGGTAGGAAGTGTGGTAGTCATGGTGGGAGGTGTGGTAGTGGTGGAAGAGGGTGTGGTAGTGGTTGTAGTAGTTGTGGTAGAGGTGGTGGATGTGGTGGTAATCAGTGTAATCCTCCTCCTCTTGCTCTTCATGCCATGGGGCTGAGCCATCCTCTTCTTCCTCGAGTTCTTAGAAAAGGATGCTCCCCCTGGGCTGATGGGATGGTCCGGGATGTATGATGGATCATTATCAGCAGTAGCGGCATCCCTGGACTCACCCTAGCGTCCACCAACCGCCGCAAGCGCTCTCTAAGTGCCGACAACCTTACTGCCCACTGTCCTTACTAGTGCTCCTCATCTGACTCTTCCTCCTCATCCAACTGAAAGTGGGGGTGGATTGGAGCCTGCTCAGATCCACCCAGAGCCTCACCGCCTTGACCATCTCCATGGTCGTCGTCGTCGTCATCTGAATCATCAGTGGGTAGAACAATAGGCTCAACATCGGAGTCATTGTCATCATGACGCCACTTCTTATGAGTAGGCACCACGTAGTCCTCCCAGGTTAGATGCCCAAACAATCTCCTTACTGCGGGCTTCACCTGCTTGCCCCGGTACACCTTCATCCTTCCAAGGGTGGTGTCATCCATAACCTCAAGTGTAATAACATCATCTCTCTCCTTTGGCAGCAAAGGAAGCTTCTGGTCAATAATCATCTGCAGGAAACGAGGGTACATGCAGAAGCCTTCCTTGCCTTTGGCCTCTATATTCTCCACCATGTACGTGAATATCATCTGAGAGAAGCTGAATGCATGATTCAGTACCAGAGCCACGTAAGCGTTCTGGATCTGATCAGACATCTCATCAAAGCCTCCCTTCCTCGAGGCTATGCACTTGAGTAGCACATGGGCTAAGTACTTGAACTGGGGGCAGAGGTTACTCTTGTTGAGCACATCTGCATTTATGTCCCCAGCGTACTTAGTCCAAAGAAAACATCCTCGAACCGTCAGTGGATGCAGTCTGGTTAGGCAGTCACCATCATCACCCAACTCTAAAACCCTCCTCAAATCATCCTCACTGATCTCAATCTCCTAGCCAAAAATAGAACTCCGAATGCGATGAGGCTCAACAGACCTGTCTACTACAGCGCTTTCCCAGAAAGCCTGCTGAATCAATCTGTATGATGTGCACGGAGTAGAAATAGCCTTAAAGATCCTTGATCTCCGTAAAAATGTAATAATCCCCGCGAACTAAGAAGCGTTCCAGGATGTGACGTCTAGATGAGCACAGAGATTGTGCTTCGTGCTCATAGTCCATCTACTCGTCATGTTTTGTAACACATGATACATAAACGTTAGAGATTGTGTAATAAGATGGCATTTGAATTTTAATGAACTTGAATCAATTTGTTCAATCGTGTGAACGGACAATGTGACTGAATCTTAGTCGTGCGATTGAGCTCATTCGTACGATTGAGCCTACGACTGGGTTTAATCGTATACTGTCCCATGAGGTTGACCCAGTCGTGCGGCTAAACTCATACGCATGGTTCATTCGTGCGATTGAGTCAGACGCCCAACTCAATCGTGCGATTGAAGTTCATCAGCATGTCCATTCGCATGAGTCTTTGTTCAACACTGTTAGATCCGTTCTTGGTCTATACTTATTGTTAAACGTTGTGGTTAGGCTCATTAGACTCGCAAATACTCAAAATACACCAAAACTTCTATAAATTAACGATTTAGACCAGTTTCATGGTTTATTTTGAAATCCTAGTCTCGGTTCTTGTTTTTGACCAATTTAAGTCATTAGGGCTTGATTAAAACGACATTTGTGCGATTTCAGTCACTAAATACCCGTAGATGAAGAGAGAACATGTTAGAATCGCAATCACAATGCGAAATCAAATTTTGGCAGAGTGACTTTGCTTTCGTGTGATTTGGGAGCGATTGAATGGGTGATGAGAATGTGCGACCGACTTCACCCTATTTATACAGATTTTATCTTCAGTCGTGCAACTGGACCTATTCGCACGCTTCATTCGTGCGACTGGGGTTCAGTCGTGTGATTGACTTAGTCGGTCACATCCATTCGTGTGACTGGGGTTCATTCGTGCGATTGACTCAGTCGGTCTTTTCCATTCGTGCGATTGGTTCATCCTAGTGATACAATCGCATGAATTGATCCATGCTTATGGTCCAAATGTACGTCTAGTCCATACGTATGGTTCAAACGTGCGATTGGTCCATACTTATGGTTCAGTCGTGCGAATGACTAAGACCTATGAGTTTGACCTCATGCACTTTCAAACACTTAACTTGATAATTATAGATAAGACGTTATGACTGTTGATCGTCTTAGACATGACCTTTTTAAAATTTTGATGCTAGATTCTTTTTTTGACCGAGGGTCAATAGAAATTTTAGGAAATCATACTTGAGCTACAAGATGCACACAATGATTTGACTTTCAAGAACCACAGCACATGATGATTGTCAGTATACTTGTCCTCTTAAATCCATACATAGATTTTTGACACACATTGGTGATGATTTAAGATTTATTCTTTCAACAAGCATTTATGGATCCCACGCTTATATGGTAATCAACGTTCCTCAGGAGATTTTTGAGCGGTCTACTGGTATATTTCAAGAAGAAAATATTCTAAGAGCTTTCAAAGAGATGCCAAGCCTCAGGTCAGTGCCATCGCACAGTAGAGAGGCACAAACAGCAATGAATTCTAGAATATTTAGGTTATGCTTATCCTAATGAGCTTGAAACAATTAAACCCACAACAAGTTGAACAACTTAGTTTGAGCTTGAAACCACCAATGAGGTCTACTTATCTGTTGTGTTGAATCTACTGACATATCATATAGTGAACTAGCAGCCTCTAGGTCTACTTTCTCTATGTTATCTTGGTAGCATACTAGTTTTACTATCATTTTTCCTTTTTTTGTTGCTTAGACTTTTTAGACTTAAACTATGAATTTTGCATCTTAATCAATTAAATTCTTTTGAAGTCCCAAATAATCAGTTCCCTGTGTAATATCATTTTCCATATACGTTGAATCAGTATCAAGATTTGATTTCTTTTCTTTTAGCTAAGCTGTCCTCCTCCCTCATTTGTGTTTTTGTTATTTTAAGTAATTAAATAAAGCAACTAATTTTATACTAATCTAACCTATTCTCCCCCTAAAATTCTAAAACTGAAAATATTTTTGTGTTTTTGGATTTTTATAAACAGGAAAATAAAATAAGACAAAATAAAATAAAAATTGCCGGACTAAGCATTTTCTTCCTCTGTGATCACATCACTTTTCTTTTTCACGCCATTAACCTCTAATAGATATAAGAACCTCGTTTTATCAAAAGCTTTTGTGTAGAGGTTGGCACGTTGAAAATCCGTATTAATTTTAACCACATCGATTAAATTTTTTTCAAAACAATCACGTATAAAGTGATATTTAATTCGATGTGTTTAGTTTTAGGATATTGGACTGGATTTTTAGTTACGGCTATAGCAGCAGAATTGTCAACATAGATAGGAGTGTTAGAGAATTGCAAACCGTAGTCCCGCATTTACTGTTGAATCCAAATGATCTGCGAGCAGCAACTTGTAGTAGTAACGTATTCAGCTTCATAGATTGACAGAGCAACCGATGTCTGCTTCTTACACGCTAGGTGACTAATCTTCTCGCAAAAAAAATTGACATCCTGCAGACGTTGACGTGTAGTTCATTTTGCAACCACCATAATCCGAGTCACTATATGCTGTAACCTCAAAATCATCGTCATGAGGATACCACAACCTGAGTGTTGGAGTGCCCTTCAGATAATGGAAAATCCGTTAAACACCATGAGATGGTTGACTTTCGATTTTGCTTGATATCTGGAACACAGACACGTCGCATACATGATATCAGGACGAGACGCTATGAGATACATTAGGGATCCAATCATTCCTCTATACATTGTAGCATAAACCAGATCACCATTTTCGTCGGGTGCCACATCGTGGTTCGTGGCAAGTGGAGTTCCAGCAGCTGAAGCATTCTCCATATCAAACCGATTGAGGATATCCCCTACATATTTAGTCTGATGCAGAAAGATTCCTTTTGGTGTCTGATCCACCTGTAATCCTAGGAAGAACTTCATCTCCCCCATTGAACTCATCTCAAATTCTGCTTTCATGACAGATTCAAATTCTTTACATAACTCTTCGTTTTTTAACCGAAGATTATGTCATCCACATAAATTTGTACTAGCAGTAAGTTGCCATCCTTTTCTGTGATGAACAATGTACAGTCAATAACTCCTCTACGAAACCCATGTTTCACCAGATGAGTCGAGAGTTTCTCATACCATGCTCTCGGGACTTGATGGAGCCCATAGAGAGCCTTATCAAGTTTGTAAACTCTGTCCTGATGATACGGATCCTCAAATCCTTCAAGTTGACTGACATATACTGTCTCATGGATTTCACCATGAAGGAATGCACTCTTGACATCTAGTTTATAAACTTTGATCTTCATGTAAGATGCATAGGCTAGGAAGATACGGATTGCTTCCATTCTAGCCACAAGTGCAAACACTTCATTGTAATCAATTCCTTCGACTTGTCTAAAACCTTGAATGACAAGTCGAGCCTTGTTTCTTATAATGACCCCTTGGTCATCTTTCTTGCACTTAAAGACCCATTTGGTGCCAATTACTTTAGCACCTTTTGCCTATCCACCAGTGTCCATACTCCTAGCTTCTTGAATTGAAGAAGTTCTTCTTGCATGGCACTCACCCATGCCTCTAGTTTAAGGCTTCACTTACATATTTTGACTCAAATTAAGACATAAAACATCGATAAGCACCGTCATGAAGATAGCCTTTTTCCATGACTGAGGCATAATCAGCTGAGTATAGCTGATTTCTTGTCTGTACTCCTGATTGTACATCCCCTATGACATTGTCCAGAGGATGATAGACATGTAGTCGAGATCCGGGTGTGGTGGGAACGACTATTCCTGATCCAAATTTTGAATTCCTGGTTCAGTATCTGTAGCCATTGGAGTGCGAGGTTCCGAAGAGTCAGAGGCATCAACATCTGATGCTTGTGTACTTTCAGTTGCAGGAACCTGTTCATCCTGATCCACCTGTTCAGTCTCCACTTCTTCATCGTCAGATGAGGAGTCGCTACCTCAAGTGCTCCCCATGAATGACTAGAAGACTCACCTTGGGAACCTAATGTTGTCAAGTCTAGTGACGGTGTGTTTAAGACATCGTACATCATTTTGATTGATAACTCGTCATCAGGAGGGGAGAGAGGGATGTTAAAGTCCTTAAAGAATCCATCATAGTTGAAAAATAAAGCGGGTCCCTTTCTAGTAGGAGGAGTGGTGTATCTCAGAACGTCAACGTTGCACCACACTTCTACTTGACCCATTAAGTTGTTGTAAACTCTCTTATTCGGTATATTGTATCCTAGAAAAATTCCTTCTTCAACCTTCTCACTAAACTTCCCTGATTGAGTTTTCTTCAGCGGCATACATGGTGCGCCAAATGGTTCGAGGTACTCCAGATTAGGTTTACGTCGCTGGAGTAACTCATAACACGTTTTACTATGACGTTTAACCACCAAGACTCAATTTAGGGTGTAACATGCACTGGCAACTACCTCATTTCAAAATTGATAGGCAGTTCAAGTCTGCTAGCATCATCGTGCTGTCTCTATCAAGCTCAATTCTTCCTTCAGCAACTCCATTCATTTGTGGAGTGTAGGCAGATGTGAACTGATGTACAATTCCTTTTCTTTGCAGAATGCCTCCATCCACTGGTTCTTGAACTCTGTGCCATGTCTGGCGAATCTATCACACTTTCAGCTTGAGAGAGATCCAATGTGGTCACAGCTGTTTGAACGATTCAAATATTTCTGATTGGATTTCAGAAACATTACCCTTAAGAGAATCTAGGTAGTCATCCAGTGACTCAAACAGTACAAATCCACCAGGAGGCTCTTGGTGCTCACAGGGACCCAAACAGATCCATGGTTAGAAGTTCGAGAGGCATCAATGGAATTTACTTGCTTGGCTTGTGAGACTTCTTGGTCCTGGTACCTTTCTTACACGCTACACAAAAATCAAAAGTGAAAAATTCTAACTTAACTCTATTCACTAAATCATTCCTGAAATCAGATGATCCATCTTCGTGGAGTTATGTGTCACCCTTCTCCATGCCAGGAGACGAGTACCTCTCAGGTTGCCTTGACAAGACGCATTGAAATTATGATCGGTGTGGAGGCCTTGATAGATCCAAGGACAATATACAAGCATTATATCTTGAAGCTTACATTAAGATCTAATCCTACGGGGATAACATAATACTTCTTCAATTAAATAGAAATTTGTAAGGATTCCTGAAGTCTGATGCAACCCAAAACTGCCTAAGTGTTTCAGCAACATGCACTAAGTACTGAAGTGAAGAATGCTTCGGAAGAATTACACAAAGCATTAGAAAATACTCTAAGTGTAATATCTTCCGAAGCCAAGACCAATATCTTCCGAAGCCTAACATGAAGTCTTCCGAAGCTTGAAGAGACAAAGTCTTCCGAAGCTTCAACCTATGAAGACAGATTTCTTCCGAAGACTTTTAGTACACATGCTTTATCTGATGTACTGTTCCATAAAGCACCTTTTCCGCTGCGTCTCTGATAAGTCACCAACTTACAAGAGTTGGTGAAAAGGTCCATGCTTTTGGTAACTGTACATTGAGGTCTTGTGTCTGAAACTTTCTACTTTATGTACTTTATCCTTTTTGTAATGTATAAGGATGTGAGCTATGGCATGTCATAGTCACAAGGTCAAAAGGCAGATATGCCTTTTGATCCTACAATTGATTTTGTTAGTGTCTAGTCAATTGTATCCAGCTGGCTTTCATAGTATAGCCGGCTGTAGGTTGTAGTATAAGTATTCCAAGTTCTTGTATCTTTCCATATGCTTTGTAACACTTGTAAAAGAACTTGAGAAAGCAATATACTGCTCCCTTGAAAACTATACTCTCTGTTCTGTCTCTTGCTTTACTTGTGTTCTCTGCATCACCTTTGGTTACCTAGTTCACTGTTTGATTAAGTTTAGTTAATCTCCTCATTGTGTTGTTGTGTTGTAATTGTGTTCAAGCCCTTGAACGATCCTGCAATTGGTATCAGAGCTTTCAGGCTCGTGATATAAGATCTAACCATCTTAAGATCCCTCACACACAAAAAAACTAAACTTTTTCAAATGGCTTCCATCTCAAAGACTGATATGGAGACTGGAACCATGAACAAATCCCCATTGATCACTCTTGATGACTTCGACACCTGGTGCATGAGGATGGAAGGCTTCATCAGGTCTCTTGACTCAAGAATGTGGGAATCTGTTGAATATGGACCTTTCATACCTAGCACCCCCTCTGCTACCGGTGCTGGTATGATTCCTAAAGATGTGGCCAACTACTCAGATGAAGATAGGAAAAGAGTAGAGATTGACAGGAAGGCCATGACTGCTCTTCAGACTGCTATTCCAAACTCTGTGTACAGAGGTTTTAAGAAGTGCAAAACAGCTAAACAGCTGTGGGATGCACTGAAGCTGATGTATGAAGGCTCCTCTGAAGCCAAGGAGAACAAGAAAGATCTTCTGAAGCAGCAGTTTGAAAATTTCACCTTTAAAACAGGTGAAACCATGACCCAACAATACTTCAGGTATGTTGAGATTGTGGATACCCTTGTGGATGGAGGAGTTCCTCTTGAGAACAGAGACATTGTAAGGAAGTTCATGTCCTCACTTCCTAGGCAATGGACACACTATTGTGTGGTAATCAAGAGGACTGAGAACCTTAAAACTCTTACTCTGACAGAGTTATATGGGATTCTCAGTGGATACCAGATGGAGATGAACTTACAAGGTTCATCTGGCAACTCTAACAATCAAATGGGTTCAGCCCTTCATGTGGCTGAAAGGGACAGCATAGAACCCCAACATCATCTCCTATGCTACCCTGACAACTCACAAAAGGGTCCTTTCATCACCTTCCCGGAGACACCAAGGGAGAACTTTACTCAAGGGAGTCCATTCCAAGAGACAAGTTCTTCTCAAGCCTTTGTGTCTGCAGATGAAAGCTGTGGAAATTATCTCTTCACTCTTGAAGATCTAGACTGTATCCATCCAGATGACCTGGAATACATGGAGATAGTTCAGCAGATGGCTCTTCTCACTCACAGAGCCAAGAAGTTCTACAAGAGGACAGGAAGAAAATTTCCAAGCAATGCTACCAGTGGAAAGTTTGGCCTGGATAAAAGCAAAGTTAAGTGTTACAATTGTAACCTTATGGGTCACTTCGCCAGGGAGTGTAAGGCACCCAGAGCAAATGGGGGTCAAACACAACTCAGACCAAACTTCACCAACAATACCCCTCAGGCTGAGAAGACAAAGCAACATGCTGCGGTTGCTGTTGAAGAGGGAGGATTTGACTGGAGTTTTCAGGTGGAGGATGCTTCTCCAAACCAAGCATTGATGGCTGATCATGATGAAGCCAAGGTATTAGAACATCTTTGCTCCCCTGAATGCATTGCTAAAGTAAATAGATACAGGTCCTACAACCTAGAGATGAGATCTGATCTTGAGTCATTAAACATATTAAAATCTGACTTTAGAAAGTCTGAAAATGATTACAAGTTAAAGATAGAAGACTTGGAGAAAACTATTTCAGTACTAAAACATGAACATACAGATTTTAGAACTCAGATCCAAGATCTCATCACTAAGTTGACTAAGTGCCAGGCTGAGCTTGTGATCAGCAAAGCCCTGGCAGAGAGAAAAGTGTTCTTGAAGAAGAGACCTTCAAGAACATGATATCCTCATCCCTACACAATAAGGTTTGTTATCAAAATAGACAGGGACTGGGATCAAATGAGATAGCTCCTCCACACACAATCTTGTCTGTAAGATCTCCTAGGTGTGGAACTTGTGAAGATGAGCTTCCTCTCATAGATCCAGTAAGTGAGGATGATGAAGAAGTGATAGTGAGGAATCCCTCTGAGAAGAGTGAAGAAGAGGATTCCTCCAAGGGCCACTATCCTTCTGAGGAGAAGAAATTAACTGTGATGACCAAGTCCAAGAGAAAGAACTGATCAGGAAGAGCAAAAGGAAAGCAAAGAAGGCTCAAGAAATCAAGGCTACCTTTGATGCTAAGCAGAAACAAGTGTTATCTCTGCAGGTTTCAAAGCAATAAGGACTGAAGACATCCACCAAAGCCTCTTATCTAAGAGTTCTGGTTCATGTTCAAATCATCTCAGTACAAAGAAGAAGACTGAGCTGCTGTGTACCACTGCTGCACAGCCTGGACCATCAAATTCCAAAACAGTTCACAGCCCAAGGAACTGTATCTGAATCTACCAAGATGAAGGTGAAAAAGGGATGTGACCAAGGCCAGTCTTGCTCTCAAAAGGAGATTTCTTTGAAGAAGAAAATGCTGTGTGTTATGTGTGAAAGTACTTCTCATATTGCCAAGGATTGTCCATACAATCCTAAAAGTACTATCCACATGACCAATACAAAGACTTCAAAGAATCTCAAGAAGTCTCAAGCTTCGGAAGGAAAGTCTGTTTCCTTCGGAAGCTCCAAATCAAAGAAGAAGGTAAATGGAAAATTACCTTCGGAAGCAAAGTTGGTCTCGGAAGAAAGGAGTTCTTCCGAAGTACTAAAGTCTACTGCAGTGACTGTAGATTCTTCCGAAGTATCAGTCATTAAAACTTGTGAAGCTCCAAAAGCTTCTAAGGTTTTGAAGGTCAAGTCCAAGACTCCAAAGGTGGTGTGGAAGTCTAAGAAAGACCAAATGACTGAGGTTTCTCCATCAACAACAGCCGAAGATCCCCTCTGTACAACCATAGGATCTATTACTGTTGCATTACCTTCTATTACACTTACTGAACCCAAGACAAGTAAGGCTTGGGTTTCCAAATGTAACTAATCATTTTCTTTGTGCAGGAACAGCTCAAGACAAACAAGAATGTCTGGATAATTGACAGTGGCTGTTCCAGGCACATGACAGGCGATAGGTCTTTACTTCATAATTTTGAGAGAATTGATGGAGGACCAGTTGCTTTTGGAGGAAATGAAGGTGGTTACATTTATGGAAGGGGCAAGGTCACAAATGGTAAGCTCAGCATTGAGAAGGTAAATTTTGTTAAGGAGCTTGGGTACAATCTTCTGAGTGTATCTCAATTTTGTGATCAGAGTCATAACATGCTCTTCACTGAGCATGAGTGCATTGTTCTCAAACCTGGAGTGGTCATTCCTCATGAGCATATTCTGCTCAGAGCCCCCAGGAAAGGGAACATGTACAAGATGGATTTGCAAGAAACATCTCCCTCTGGAGAAGTTTCATGCTTTCTATCTAAAGCAAATAGTGATGAGTCTTTCCTATGGCATAAAAGAATGTGCCATGTAAACTTTAAGAATATGAATAAATTAATCAAACATGATCTGGTAACTGGAATGCCAAAGAAAGAGTTTACAAGTGATGATCATTGTGTTGCATGCCTGAAAGGGAAGCAACACAAGGTATCTCACAAGCCTAAGGAAAAGAACTCCATCACTACTCCCCTACACTTATTACATATGGATCTCTTTGGCCCCACCAGTGTAATGAGTTTAGGAAGGACCTTATACTGTCTAGTGATCACAGATGATTTTACAAGATTCACTTGGGTTTTCTTTCTTAGAACTAAAGATGAGACTCCTGAGATTCTAAAGAATTTCATCTTAAAGATTGAGAATCAATGTGATCACAAGGTCAAAACCATAAGATGTGATCAAGGAACTGAATTCAAGAACCAAATCCTTGATACATTTTGTGATGACAAGGGTATTACAAGACAATACAGTGCTCCCAGGACTCCTCAGCAAAACGGAGTTGCTGAGAGGAGAAACAGGACACTTATTGAAGCTGCAAGAACTATGTTGTCTGACTCTAAACTGCCTATCACCTTCTGGGCAGAGGCAGTTAATACTGCCTGCTATGTGCAAAACAGAGTCTTAGTAGTTAAGACACATGGTAAGACTCCTTATGAACTTTGGCACAAGAGGAAACCTTTCATTGGTTTTCTCAGGTCATTTGGATGTCCCTGCACCATCTTGAATACCAAAGATCAAGTTGCCAAGTTTGCTGAGAAATCAGACGATGGACACTTCATTGGATACTCTTCTCAAGCTAAAGCTTATAGAGTATACAATCTCAGAACTAGAATCATTGAGGAGTCAGCCAATGTGACTTTCAATGAGCACACTCCCAGTGTGGCTGGTTCTGGTCCGGATTGGCTATTTGATCTTGATTTAGTTACCAACTGTTTTAATAAATCTTGTGAGCATGTTTCAGGATCTGCAGAAAATTTAAATACAGGTGATCCTGATCCAAGATTTGAGCTTGGAAGACCTTCAGCTCCAGTTGGAACTACTTCGGCAAATGAGGTTTCTATCAGCACAACAATGACAAATCCAGCTGATACATCTGGCATGCCTTCAAATTCCAGTTCAGAGGCCTCTCAACCAGATAAAGACATCTCAATTGCAGAAGATAACAATGGTGATGGTGAAAGTGATCAAGAATCTCTTGATGCTAATAACTATACCATAGATGATAACATCAATGATGTCACACACTCATTGGATCAAGTTAATCTTGATAAGTGTGATAATGTGGAGGATCAATCTTCAAGACCAGATCTAAATTTCTCAAATTTGGATCTATCTCAGCAACTTGCTGTGATCCCTCAGCTAAGGATCCACAAGTCTCATCCTACTACAAACATCATTGGAGATGTTATCTCCGGGGTAAAGACAAGAGGGCAAACCCATGAAGCAATGTTTGTCTTCACTCTTGTTTTCTATCCCAGTTAGAGCCAAAGAAAGTTGAGGAGGCTCTAAAGGATGGAAGTTGGGTTGAGTTGGGTTGAAGCTATGCAACAAGAGCTGCTTCAATTCAAAAGACAGAAAGTTTGGAACCTTTGTCCTCTTCCTCATGGGAAGACTACCATTGGAACCAAATGGGTTTTTAGGAATAAAAAGGATGATAGAGGAATCATCATCAAGAACAAGGCTAGACTAGTTGTTCAAGGATACACACAAGAAGAAGGGATTGACTACACTGATGTCTTTGCTCCTGTAGCTAGACTAGAAGCTGTTAGGATATTCCTGGCATTTGCTGCATCCAAGAACTTCAAGGTCTACCAACTTGATGTAAGTGTGCTTTCTTATATGGAGTGATTGATGAGGAGGTTTATGTCAAACAACCACCTGGTTTTGTAGATCCTGATCATCCTGATTATGTCTGCAAGCTTGACAAAGCTCTCTATGGGCTGCATCAGGCACCCAGGAAGTGGTATGAGACACTGTCTGAGTATCTCTGTAAACATGGTTACAGGAGAGGTACTATAGATGGAACTCTCTTCATCAAAGGACAAGGAAACGACATTCTGCTAGTTCAAGTATATGTGGATGACATCATCTTTGGCTCAACCAATTCAAGGCTCTGCAAAGACTTTGAAAAGCTGATGAAAGATAGATTTGAAATGAGTTCAATGGGAGAACTTAATTTCTTTCTGGGAATTCAAGTGAAGCAGGTTGAAGATGGCATTTTCATAAGTCAGTCAAAGTATGTTCAAGATATACTCAAGAGGTTCAACATGACTGATTGTAAAACTGCTAAGACACCCATAGCCAGAAACCACTCCCTTGGTCCAGATCTTGAGGGGGAGTGTGTAGATGAGCACTTATACAGGGCTATGATTGGGTCTCTTATGTATCTTACAGCTAGCAGGCCTGATATCATGTTTGCTACATGTATTTGCAAGATATCAAGCTAATCCTAAGATGTCTCACTTAATCACTGTGAAAAGGATTTTAAGATACCTCAAAGGTGCCTCAACACTTGGTTTATGGTATCCAAAGAATTCTAATTTCAATCTGTATGCCTATACAGACAGTGATTATGGTGGTTGCAACATGACTGCAAAGTCTACATCTGGGGGATGTCAATTCTTGGTGGAAGGGTTGTCTCATGGCAATGCAAGAAACAAACCTGTGTGTCTGCATCAACTGCTGAGGCTGAATACATTGCTGCTGCAAGCTGCTGTGCTCAAGTGCTTTGGATTCAAAATCAGATGCTAGACTACGGATTTAACTTCAAAGAGACTCCTATCCACATAGACAACAACAGTGCTATCTCTATCACTGAGAATCCTGTGCAGCACTCAAGGACCAAACACATCAACATCAGGTATCATTTAATAAGAGATAACTATGAAAAGGGGTTAATTAAACTAGTCAAAGTTCACACAGATGAACAATATGCTGATCTGTTCACAAAAGCTTTTGATGAACAGAGATTTAAGTATCTGATATCAGCTATTGGGATGATCAACTTTGAGTAGATTTTTTCTTAAAACTAATTCTAATTATTTCTTAAAAAATATGTGTGTCCTAAGTTGTCTAGTTCATCACTTTCATAAGCTCATGTTTTCTTGAATGAAAAACTCTTTTTGAAGACTTTCCTTAGATTCTTGAAAATTTTCTGATACTTCGGAAGATAACATTTTACCTTCGGAAGAAAAATATGTCTTCAAAATAAATGACTGTCTAAGAAATTTTACCTTCGGAAGAAGTCAAAATTTATCTTCCGAAGCTTAAAATTCTCAACTTAGACACTTATTCATTTTTAAGGACTTTTTCCTTCCGAAGCAAAAATTACTTTCGGAAGCTTTGTTCATTCTTATACAAAGCTTTCCAAAGTTTATTTCTCTTCCGAAGCATAAATCTTTAAGACTCTCAGGAAAATTCTTCCGAAGTCACTTTAGCTTCGGAAGCTTTTTCAATCAAACTTCCGAAGACAAATTACTTTCGGAAGCTTTTCGAATTCCAAGAAAACTACTTTTTGAGCAAAAAGGTAAACTACTTTTTCAGAGGTGGGACGACATACGGATTTCAAAGTTTATCCTCTTTCATTAAACTTTATCTGAAATCCTTCTCTCTCATATAAACCCAACGGTTTCCCCCCTCTTCTATCATCTGCTTTTCTTCCATACCTAAAACCCAAAGCTTTCTCTCTGAAATTTACTTCCCATTCTTTTCTCTTCATCTCTGAGCTACCTCACAATGGCTGACCTTCCACACAGAAATGATCCTCACTTTGCCATGCAGCTACACAGACAACACAATCAGGTTGCTCTGTTATGCTCTGACAAAGATCCTCATTTCTCAGAGGTTTGCCGTTTCTTGTCTTGTCTCACTACTTCACCTCCCTAACCATTGATCTCCTCTATATGAGGATCATCTGCTTGAATTCTGGAAGACCTGCCAAGAGGTCATTATGGATGGGAGAAGGCACTGTCTGCCACAGTGCAGGGGAGAACAATTTTCATCACTCCGGCCATCATCAATCGACATCTTCAGCTGGATGATGAAGCAGGTGAAGTGTTCTTTCCAAAAGAAGCGGTTAATCATTCCTTCGAGCAGATGGGCTATGAAGGAGATTTCTCTGTAAAGACCTTCAGGAAAGGGAAGGTCTCATCCCAGTGGAAATACCTGCTCCATGTGGTTATCCACAGCTTATCAAACAAGCATGGTGGATGGGACCAGATTCCTGAGGATCTCTCCTTTATAGTTCATGGAATGGTTCAGGGGGTCAAGTTCAGGTATTCACAATTTGTTTATACTAATTTACTTGCAAACTTAGACTCCTTAGAATATTACATGTTCCTAGATATGTTCAACACATTCTTAACTGTGAACTGGGCTCACAGTTGAGGGAAACAGGCAATATTCTTAAACTGGGACAGATGAAGCCCGGCATCTTTAAAATTATGAAGAAGCCAACTGTAGGCTTCTCAGGGGTAGAAACAGCCTTAGTCCCAAAAATGTTAGAGCTCATTGCTCAAGGTGACAACATAGCAGTCCAAGCTAGTGTTGAACCCACACCTACTGCTCTCCTACCCTCTTCACAACCTCCAATATTCATCACCTACAAAAGAAAATCCCAACGAACCCTGCTCAGGCTATTGAGTCTGTGCAGGCCCCCAAATACTCAACCTTACAGGAAGAAGTGGACTCCAGAGCTCCCACTTCTCCTGAGGAGCAAACCACTCCCATTACTTTACCTATCAGGGCTGAGGTTCCTCAAGCTCAACCTGATGAGCTCATTAGCCCAACAACTGTAAGCCTTCACTCTGAGTCTCAACACTCAAGTGAACAACCTTCAGGGGATAGCTACCATCCCCAGCCTTTGGATCTAAACCAACCAATTCCCAACCTATCCTTTTACACTGATGAAGACTTAGGATTCAGTGAGTACCATGAGTCTCTCTTCTCCTCCCCTACTCAAAGAGAGATGAGTACCTCTGACTCTCCTCAGTCTATCCCTCATCAGTCACCTATTACTGAGGTGGACACATCTGAACCTGTTCAGGATGTCCATATGGAAGAGGCTCTCACTTTTGAAAGTGATTACATCATTAAGACCTCAACCATGGCAACTCAGCCCATTGGCATCTTAACTGAGGTTGCCAGTGAGCAGAGGAAAACCAGCAGCCAAGAAACTCAAGCTGGTGGTGAGAGAAGGGACTTTGGTCCAATCCTCTCATCCCCCAGTGATTCTTCTGATGAAGATGAGGGGAATTTGAGACTAAAGGTACAACAATTGTCACAAACATGCACCTATCTAGTCTCTAAGGTTAGTCACTTGGAATCTCAGGTGACTACCCTGCAAAACAGGGTCAATGATCAGCAACTCCAGATTTCATATCTGCAGGAAAAACTAGCTGAGAGACCTTTAAGGAGAGCTCAACCAGGAACACAAGAACCTGTGGAAGTGATTGATTTATCCTCCAGCTCACCTATGCAAGTGGGTGATGCTACCAAAAAGGGGGAGAATGTTATCACAACCACAGAACCTGGGAGTTCTTCAAAGAGAATGGACATAGAGGACTCACCATCCTCACTTGCTGTTGTGCATTCTCAGCAACTTCCTCAAGTTCACATTAATGTGGACTCTATAGACTCTCTCATCAGGAGTCTCTTTGAGGAAGGTATACCAAGGGCTGTCTCATCTCCACCACATGGAACTGGCAACTACATCATCAGATGGAGGTATGATGATGACAGAAGAGCCCTCATACTTCACAGAGTTCAAGGTCAACAAGAAGTCTTTCAGTTCCAAAGCCTGAGCTTCTATGAAGGACTGGATTTAGTCAACATGCCACTTGTCAATCCAAGCAAATCTAGACAAGCTGACAGGCTGGCTCAAAGAATCCAAGACAGGATCCTTGCAGAGTTCTCTCTAAGAAGGAGACTTAGGCAATCAGGCAATGTCATCGGTCAACTGGATGTTGAGGTGGACCCTAAGATTAGTTTCATAGGGGAAACCTTGGCTGAAGGCCCAGTGGCAGAACCTGAGACCCTGTCTCACCATCAACAACTGCTGCAGAGGTCCAAACTCCATCTGAGACACCTGCTGGTGAAGGTGTTCTCAGCCTCTCTCTGGCCAGAGCATGGAAGCTACACCAAGCAATGAAGGCCAAGCCTCAATCCACCCTGAGTCACAAAGGTCTGTTGGTGACAAAGGGAAAAGGATAATGACTCCTGAGGAAATTGAGGAGGAAGAGAGAGAGAGGAAAAGGAGGCTAAGGGGAGAAAGTTCTTCTGGGTCATCAAAATTCATGCAAGCTGCAATCAGGGCTGCCCCCAGACCAAATACTCAAAATGATGAACAAAGGGCAGTCAGGATTAATTATTTACAGACCAGGAACTATGATGTTGATGAAATCATCTCCCTCCCCTTAGAAGAGTTGAATGAACTGGCTGACATGGAAGTGTCAAGAGAGATAAGGAGAAAGAGGATGCAAGGTTACTTCTCCAATTCAAAGAGGAGAGGAGACAGAAAGACTTCACAAGCATACTCCCACTCTCTCTCCAGTTCAAGAAAGTCCTGCACAGGAAGATGTGGCTCCACAAGAACCTCAGGTAGATAAAGAAGAGGATAGAATCAAAATGATAAACTACCTGAGTGCCACAGGCTTCTATCAGGCAAATACACTTCTTTCCCTGTCCTATGACTTCATTGAGTTCGAGTACTTAAAGCAACTTGAGCTTGAGTTAGTCAAAGAAAGAAAAACAACCAAAAGGAAGCTAAGGGAAGAAGCTGCAAAGTCAAGAACCATCATTCAAAAGAATGCAAAGAAGTCTGCTGACAGACAAAGAATGATGAGCTTCTTGAAGTCATATGGATTCTCCGGAAGGAGACTTGGTCCCATGTCTCTATCTACAATGGATGAGCATATAAGGGTAATCAAGCAGAAGATTAAAAGTGGTGAACTCATTGACTTGCACTCTCTTCCAAGTCAAGTCCCACCTGAAGTGGAGGTCAAGTTTGAACAACCAGAGACACCTGAACCAGAACCTCCAGCTGAGCCTCAGCAAACTTCATCTTCTGATCCAAGACAGGGTCAAACTCCCTCTCCTTCTGAACCTGTGAGGGAGGAACACCCAACTGAGAAAGACACTGATGATCAACATGGTGCTGCAGACCAGTCTTCTCAGTTAAAGACATTAAAGAGGAAGAAGAAAATGGCCTCTAAACCAAAGACTAAAAAGAAGAAGCCAAAGTCATCTACCTCTACACCCCAGGCTGAATCAGATCAACCTGAGGAAGTGCATGATGAGGCAGCCCAATCAACTCCTATGCAAGTGGCTCCTCTAGCAACCGAGACACCCATCTTATCCTGGACTTACTCTACCAATCCAGAAAGATGGATGTTATCAGAGATCAAGGTGTTGAAAATGTCTACTCATGGCAAGACATAATCAACTTACCTCTGCATGATCTCTTTGAAATGAGAAGATACTATGAGAGTCTTGATGATCCTGACCATCAAATGAAGAAAGGGATGGTCTTGATTATTCTGAAGACTACAAACATTAAAGATCTTCTAAGTGTTTTGGTAGCATCAGCCTAGGGGGAGTTTGTAAGGATTCCTGAAGTCTGATGCAACCCAAAACTGCCTAAGTGTTTCAGCAACATGCACTAAGTACTGAAGTGAAGAATGCTTCGGAAGAATTACACAAAGCATTAGAAAATACTCTAAGTGTAATATCTTCCGAAGCCAAGACCAATATCTTCCGAAGCCTAACATGAAGTCTTCCGAAGCTTGAAGAGACAAAGTCTTCCGAAGCTTCAACCTATGAAGACAGATTTCTTCCGAAGACTTTTAGTACACATGCTTTATCTGATGTACTGTTCCATAAAGCACCTTTTCCGCTGCGTCTCTGATAAGTCACCAACTTACAAGAGTTGGTGAAAAGGTCCATGCTTTTGGTAACTGTACATTGAGGTCTTGTGTCTGAGACTTTCTACTTTATGTACTTTATCCTTTTTGTAATGTATAAGGATGTGAGCTATGGCATGTCATAGTCACAAGGTCAAAAGGCAGATATGCCTTTTGATCCTACAATTGATTTTGTTAGTGTCTAGTCAATTGTATCCAGCTGGCTTTCATAGTATAGCCGGCTGTAGGTTGTAGTATAAGTATTCCAAGTTCTTGTATCTTTCCATATGCTTTGTAACACTTGTAAAAGAACTTGAGAAAGCAATATACTGCTCCCTTGAAAACTATACTCTCTTGTTCTGTCTCTTGCTTTACTTGTGTTCTCTGCATCACCTTGGTTACCTAGTTCACTGTTTGATTAAGATTTAGTTAATCTCCTCATTGTGTTGTTGTGTTGTAATTGTGTTCAAGCCCTTGAACGATCCTGCACACTTTTATGTCAAAACAACCTTGAATCCTTGATACACAAGATCTGGTCGAACTGAAAGCAAGTTGTTCTGTGAATTGCCTGAAGCTAGTTGACCGTATCAAACTTCACTTTGTGTTTTCCCACTTCGCCTGAGCTATGATGTATCCTCACCGTTATTTCCACGCAAACGATACCCATGTACCTTTACTTGGTTTGACATTTGAAAGGAGAGACAGGTTACCGGAGTCATGTGCTAGACACCCCTACTATTCAAAACATCCATGTGTTTGATGCACTGTACGGACACCCTGCACATCAGAGGAAAACCTATAACGTTTAGGTTTGGTGACCCAGACTTAACGGCTTGGGTGACCCCAGAGGAAATCACCACATCATGAACTCAACCCCTGTCCATTGAGGGTGAGGGAATACATTCTGCTTCTTGTAAAGGGCCGGTTTATGATAAAACAGTGACGACTGGCTACGGTTTGAACTTTAGATCATTACTTCTTTTGGTTGGAGTAACTAGACTCCTTTCGAAGAATTGGTGTAGTATCATAAAGTTCAATTTCTTTCTTGGTTGTCTGATAGTAAGACAATTAGAAGCGTGATGTGGCTCTCTCTTGACCACAACTGTAGCAAGATCTCCCTTCAATATGGTGATGGAATCATTTAGGTCCGTGGGGAAGTGTGAGATACAGTGTGCTGTGACTTGTGTTCGGTTGGGTTTGGACATTTCTTGTTTAGATGTTTTGATTCTTTAACAAAATCATTGTTTGAACATTTTTAAAATCTTTAACCTTGGTTTATTTGGATTTGACGTGGAGCATGTGGTTGGTTAAATGGTTTGGTGTTTTGGGTTTAGAAATAGATATGAATGAACCTGACTTTACACTAACCTTTTCAAATTGTTCATCCAAATTCATAATAGGCATCTTACCTTTAGATTTCAAAGTAGTCTCCTTCTGTTTAGTGACAGTTTCCACTAGTTTACTCGTGGAATCCGGATCACTAACTAGAGGAGTGGACACCACATGATCCTTGATTGGATTGTTATTTACTAGTCTACATTTTGCATTTAACAAGATCTCATGTGGTGGTGAAATCACTTTGTAACCCAACCCCTCCCCGTTATTTCGTTCTTTCACTAAATGTTAAACTATGTGAGAGGAACTGGTCCACTGTGCAGTTTTTGTTTTAATGAATTGACTTCGACTTCTAAAACTGATTTTTCTTTCTTAGTTTCTTCCAGGGATTTTAAATAGAACTTTATATCATTGGCTTGATTAAAAGCAACAACCTCGGTTTCCCTTAGTTGTTTATTTAAAAGTTCTATTTTCTCTTTATAATTATGCTCATTTTGTTTTAAAATCTGATTAGCTTTTGTGCACAGTTGTAAGTCATTTATTAAGATATCATTGTGGTCTAATAACCTAGTAAATTTTAAATCTATTCTTTCTCTAAATTTATTACATTCATTACAAGCATGACTTTCAAAGAGTTGGTCTTTGGTACTTACCTGTGAAGACTCGGTTGAATCAGCCATTATAGCAGAGTTTAACTATTTGGATGCTGGAGATTCTGACATGTCATTCTGAGTTCTTCTTCAATCAGGTGATCAACCAACATTTGCAGTATCTTCGTTATCTGACATCACTAGTTCAACTGCGATTTTCCATTCACTTGCAAAGTCATCATCCAAACCCTCGACATGGGCAATGTTCGATTCACCCGGAGACACAAACCTAAAGGTCCAATCCTGTCCTTCGTCACCTTGAGTAGTCAAGGCCTTTGTCTCTTTACTTGACGAGGTAGCTCCACTGGTGGATTTCTCTTGACGGTTGAAGGATGAGAATGGATTCCCATTATCTGTCTTCTTGGGCTTTACACATTCACGTTTGAAATGCCCCTTTTCTCCATAATTAAAGCAGGTAGCTTTGGTTTTGTCAAACCAAAGGTTGTGTCTTTTGTGGCTACCAATTCTGTCCAGTCTTCTTTACAACTTTTCCGCTCTCCTGACAGCACTTGCCAAAGCCCAAATTATATCCATTCTCTCTAGTTTGTTCTCATCCACCTGCTCGTAGTCTTCATCGGCCAAATGGCAATTATCAATTTTCCATGCAACCAGACCATCATAAGAATGAACAACAGCTGCTAGAAGGTCCATATGCTCCTTTGCAACCTCCACAGTAATATTACCGAGATTCTCAGTCTTCAGCTTTGTAGTGTTGGCTTCAGGCACTATATATTGGGTAGTGAATGACCCTGACGTTTCCGGTCCTCAAGCGGTGGTTTGAGAAGGAGCTGTTGAACTAGACACAACGTTGTTTGAAGAGGTGCTCCTAAACTGGTTGGAGTGGGAGAGGAGTTATAAGTGAAGGATTCTGGTCATAGGATCCTTTCTGTGACCTGTACTTCATCCTCAGTTCCTCCTCCCTCATTTCAGGATGAAGTCGTTTATGTCTAATTTTGCTAGTATATTTTCTGTCTCAGTTAGACACAAACGAGTCCCACTTCTCTGGAAAACCATCGGCAAAGCTTGAGACCTTATCTTCCATTGACGTAGAGACCCCATGAGTGTGCAGCTCACTCATTAGATGGTAGAACCTGTCTATAACATCATCCAAGCTTTATTTCCCCATAAAAGAGAAGTTATCAAACTCCTTCTTTAGAGCCTTTGCCTTTAATGTTTTCAATGTTGCATTCCCGTCATATCTTTTCTCTAAGGCCTCCCATAACTTCTTAGCCTGTTTGTTCTCAAAAAACTAATGGAATATGTCTTTTGGTATTAACAGAGTCAACAGGGCAAACACCTTCTTCTCAGCAATATACTTCGCTTTTTGGCTATCAGTCATACCTCCCAAAGTTAATTTAACACCATCAGCACCAACCGTCATACTATAACCTGTCTCAATTGATTCCCAAAGGTTGGGATCAACTCCATTAAGATAGATCTCGAATCGCTGCTTCCATTGTGGGTAATCATCTAACGTTATAAGTTTAGGTGGTTTATTGTGATTTCCAATTTCATTTTCCAGAAGCAGAAGGTTCTGGATTCGAGAGTCCCTTCCGCAGTAAACGCAGAGTACTGATCTTCCATCTCTGTATACTTTGAACTTTTGAACTTCAAACTCGTGCGATTGGACAAATGCGGATAGCCAATACGGATGACTCCGTCGTGCGTATGAAGGGTGCGAATGAATTCAATCGTGCGATTGGATTCAGTCGATCGTATGGAGTGTGCGATTGGAGACAAGCGAATAGGGCTGTTCAATCGTACGAATGAGTGAGCTACTGAGTTCAATCGTGCGAATGGGAGGTGCGATTGAGTTCAGTCATGTGATTGGGCCACTCGTGCGACTAAAGGCTGCTTTTTTGAAAATTCGAAGGTTTTTGACACTTTGACACAAAAACACGATTTTTCAAGAACCTAATCTACCGTATGCCGAAAAACGTAAACTTTTAGACCTGGAGACGTCGAAAACACTGTTTTACTAAAAAAAGGTGACTCTTTTGAATGAAAACATGATTTTTACACCGAAACTAATCGAATCAACACGCAAAATCAAGAGACAAAGCTCTGATACCACTTGTTAGGACCGTGTATGTACGGAGTACTAACTGATAATGCGTGAAACCAGATCAATAGTGCGGAATCCTATTTGATTGGCGATCCATCAGTGAGAACGCAGTTCCGATCAATCTAACGATTAAAGAAACGTTAAGAATGATTAGAACAAGATCAACTGCGAACTATGAACTTGGAAAGGCTTTTGGAGTCTTTGGACGGCTAGGGTACGAATATGTGTTCAAGTGTTTCGAATTGTTATGTTTTTCTACGAATTAAGTGTATTTATAAGTTAGGGTTTTCCAATCGTACGACTGAACCATAGCATGATTCAGTTGTGCGACTGAATCATGTGATTGATTCATACGCACGACTAAAGGTTCAGTCGTGCGACTGAGTCAATCTTATGTCTCAATTGTGCGACTGATCCAGTCTCCTGGTTCAGTCATGCGACTGGTCCATTAGCATGAAGTATTCATGCGTATGGTCCATTAGCATGGTCCATTCGCATGAAGACTTCATACGATTATTTGAACATGTTTCTCAATCATTATTGACTAAGAACTATGCAAACAACCACAAACCTATATAGTTAGTTCAACATACTTTAACACATAATAAACAATGAAACATTAAACATTATAAGCATCAATCACATATTATATTTCATTCAACTCATTCATTACTTATGTGTAAGACATGACAGACATTTACATTAAGTTCCTAAACTAGGTACATGTGTATCAACAAAAGCAGATGAAAAAAAAGGTTCTTTTAATCAATCTAAGTATGTCAAAGACATTTTACAAAGATTTGATATGAAGATTGTAAGCTAACAAGACTCCTATACCCAAAAATCACAATATTTGTTCTGACTTTGAGGGGGAGGATACTGATCAACATCAGTATATGACAATTATTATTTCACCTAGTAGCTACCAAAAGAATCCTTAGATACCTCAAAGGAGCACCCAACTAGGTCTCTGGTATCCAAGGAACAACAACTTCAATCTCTATGGATTACTGATAGTGACTATGGTGGCTGCAACATCAACAAGAAATCCACATCAGGAGGATGTCAATTTATTGGTGGAAGGATCATCTCATAGCAATGCAAGAAGCAATCCTGTGTCTCAACATCAACAGCTAAAGCTGAATACATTACTACTGCTAGTTATTGTGCTCAGTTGTTGTGGATTCAAAATTTGATGCTAGATTATGGATTTAACTTCATGTTGAATACAATGTTCAAAATCAGATACATTGAAGCTGAATACAATGCTGAAAATCAAGCTCCCCTATACTTTTCATATTTTGCAATTTTTCGTTCTACGTTCATTCTAGGTTTTGCAAGTTAACACATTTTGGATCAAGTAAGGCTGGTGCAACCAAAACTAACACTTAGAACATTTTGGGTGCAACTGAGAAAGAGCTTCTGAAAGCAAAAGCTGAGCTTCCAAAGGTCAAGGCTGAAGAGCTTCCGAAGAGAACTCCAACTTCCGAAGACAAAGTCTTCATTCTTTCGAAGTTCAACACTTAGAAGATTCCAAGACAATGACTTCCGAAGTATGAAGTCTTGAATATCATAACAAGAATTGGAAGAAATAGAATCTTTCGAAGTATAAGTGGCTTGTTCTTTCGAAGCCAATTAACCTTCGGAAGAACCTACTATGAACTAGTGGACATAAGTATGGTCCTTCTGACAAAACCGCTACAACCTCTGAGATACTGCATGGCGCTTTCCCACGCCCATGTAGTTGACCATACTTTATTCTATTGTTCATTACTTATCAATAAGTATAGTTACCAACTTTAGTTGGTGACAAAAGGTAAGTCATGGACATATCATGACTATCAAATCTTAGATAGTAATTTATCTAAGATACCTTACTTCTAGCAATATAGTATTTGCTTTAGTCGTAAGTTTGCAGTTGGTATCAAAGTGTAACCGGTTGTAGATAATGGTATATATAGTTTGTCATTGTAACTCATTTAGCATGCTTGTAAGAGTCTTGTCATACTTTGAGTTAATAAGTAATATATACAAGTATCTGAAAAACTTATTTTTTGTGTTTGTTTACTTAGTATATTATTATCAACTCTTAAGAGATTTTGCATCATCAAACCGAGTGTGACTTATTAAGTTTGAGAGATAACATTTGTGTTGAGTGACAAAACCCGATCCTAAACACGATACAAACATGCATGTGCGATTCACCAATTTTACGTTTCGTTCTAAATTCTGGGAGTTAACACAATACAAAGTGCGTGTGTGGTTTATGTTTTTTACATTTATTAATCCCCTTTAAAGATTTGTTGCTACATGTGAGTCTTAAATCGATTTAGTTATATTTTTATATGTAGCATTGGTCTTTTTTTCGTATTAACACACCGCAAATTTAGTGTTAATGGTCATTAATGGTGGTGTGACATTAGTTTTATTTTGCACAATTTAATTCTAGTTTAATTAATTTCAAACCATGGACGGTTTGTCCTGCAACCTTCACTATTCATTATAGATTTCATATATGAGTATGCATAAAATAATAGTGATATATTAACTTTTCAGAAAAAAATTATAAACCTAGAGTAGATTTATCTTGACAACCATATATTTTGTATGATAACTCTACTAATCAATATAAATGATTCATTCAATATCACATGCAACTCATATGACATTTACATCTTTTTTTAAGCCCATAACTTTTTTAATAATGTTATTTTTTCAAAAAGAACTCACAATTAATTTTAGTATATTTTTATTTTTCTAACGCCTACCATATTGATATACTTGTTTTTAAAAATATCCACCGGTTTTTTACATATGTGTAATACCGTATTTACACATGTGTAAATCTGGTATTACACATGTGTAAAACGAATTTTGTAAAAAACACGACAAATTTTTTTTATTTATAAATTTTTTATTTTTGAAAGAGGAAAACAAAAAAAAAAAAACATTTTTGTGTTTTTATATTTTTATTTTTATGTTATTTTTCGTTTTATAAATTTTTTACTAAATATTTTATTAATTATCATTTTACCATTAAAAATTGATGACTCATAGTAGTGTCTAAAATTTTATAAAAATAGAGTTCTCATTGATACATTTCCTGTAAATCTAAACTCATATCTTTATTTTGATAAGTAGAAAAAAATACTATAAAAACAACAAAACAATGATCATATATAAACCAATGATTTGTAATTCAATTGTTTAAAGTGAGGTACTCATGACATGTAAATAAAAGGGATATCATGAGTTCAAGTTTCATTCTGAGAAAAAATACTCAAAGTTGTCTCAAAGTGTTTTCTTAACAATGTGTGGTTCCGGATGAAAAACGAATAGATGAGGTTGATTAAAATAACGTCTATCCCACAAAGTTAGGTTTAAAAAAAAATCATAGATAACATAAAGCAAAAGGTGAGGGGCACGTGCAATGGTACCAAAACCATTGAAAGCAGAAAGGGATAAGTTGCTCGACTGACAAGTCTCGGTTCCGTGAGTGTGAGCCATCAAAGCTTGTTCTCGAATTCTTCTACAGTTAATAAACCCTTTTACTCCAATAAAGCTGATCGGAATTTTGAATGGTCCTAAAACCCCTTCTCCGATGGGTGCTCAGAAGAGCGTCCATGCCGGCAGAGGTCTCTTCTTCTCTTTTTCCTTTGCAATTATTCTACTTTGTTTTCAGTGAATTCACCCTCATGTCTGATAGGATAAGTGCGGATTATAAGTATGTGTATTACGATTGGTCTTCTCGACGTTGAATGCGTGTCGTCATTGTGATTTTTGTTGTTTCGTGCAGCGAAGATAGATTTCAATGTTGATTTCACGCACAGGCTGTGTGCTGCTATGATGGTTCATTCTTTCAGGTCTCTTTTGCTTTTACTTTCCTTTTTATTCTTCTTTGATTTTCTGCAATTTTATCCTTTCCTCTTGTGGTACTTGTTCTTGATGATAATAATTGAGCAGTATTACAAAAACACCCCAATTAAAACCGACCGGGGATAAATGGAATTACCCAAGATTATTATATGTGTTGAAGAATTAGTTCATATATATATATATATATACATATATATATATATATATATATATGTATATGTATATGCCAGAATTTCTTATATTTTGTAAGCCAGTAAGGCTGATTTGAACAATGGTACCAGTGGGTGGGTGACCACTGGGCTTCTGCTAACCCTTTAAACCAAAACCAATTAAGTTTTATTTACTATTATAATATATCAGCCTATTGTTTTAAATTTAATGTATTACTTACCCTATTGTTCTTATTTGTTTCTCCTTTGTTTTAAAACAGAAACTCAGGCACTGGCAGTCCTCTTTCACTGATTGTTGGGAGGTAGGATTATCATCTTAATTGCACTTGCAACATATTAACCAGGAACTGAAAAGAAGAACACATCTTTAGACCAAAAAGTTCTTCAATTGGGGTGCCTTTATGATTTCTTCTGAAATTTGAATCCAATACACACTTGACATCTACATATTTCTCTTTTGCTTATAAAGTTTTTGTGAATTTCCTATGTTTCAACATAAATGTGAATTGGATCAAGTAGAACTTAGGTACAAAACTATTATTTATTTTTTTTGCAGTCTTTGCATAAAACACCCAAATTTATTTGGAAAAAGTGAGAAGCTTGATGTATTGTGGGACAAAGGGCTCTCAGATTCCAATATATTGATTGCTTATAGGAAACCTAGGCCAGAATGGCTTGCTCAACATTCTTTTGTCATCCAGGTTTGTTGTTAGATGGAAATCTATGACATTTTCTTATCTTTGCTGGGATACGAACCCAAATTCTTCTAGTTATCATCTTATAAGAATCAGTTTTGTTGACTAGCATTCAGTCTCACCCGAGATTGGGATACATGGTGTGCCTGTTGAAAACTTCTCAAGAACACAGAGTGGAGATGTAAATCTGTGTAGATTCTCTGCAGGTTTAGATCTAGATGAGCCTGGAAGTTCAAACTGGAGCAGCAAAACTAGTATAAAATTTGAGGTAACACGAACATGTAAGAACAGGTGGGAATTTAGACCTATTACTTATGAACATGTTGATTTGGGTTAGGCTTTTTCTTAAATGGTGCAAATCTAAAGTTTTATCTAGAAGAGGAATGGGTGTCAAACGGGACGCATAAGACCCACAATTTTTTTTAATAAATACAACCTTTTATATAATTTACTCTGAAATTTGGATTATCAAAGTAATAATATTGTTTTTGTACAATTGATTAACACATTGATTATATTTGCAATAAAGAGAAACTGACAAGCTCAACCCCTTCTGACACATTACTGAACCTGTCATCTTGCCACCTCTAATTTCAAGTTTGACTTTAAAGGTTAAACAAGTTACACAACAAATCAAATTGTTGTTACATTTCTTACAAATAGATCTCAATTTTGTTATTGTGAAGTGTTATGTTTGACGTTGGTTGTGTGGTATGTAGCATGTCCGTCCAGTTAATGATGATGGCCACTCAATAAGTAGAGATCTTCATGGATTTCCAGTGACTTGCAGGTATGTATATAATTACAGCTTTTCTGAATGTAATTTAGAAAACATTTGCACACTAACATATATCTCATGGTGTTTTAATGCAGTGGTAGTTGTGATGATAATATGGTAGTATTGAAACAAGAGTCTAGATTCGCCAAGGCAAATGACGATAGTTTTACTCGGGTTATTGTTCTTTCCTTGTAAATCATTTTCAGTTTCTAATAATGTGAAGTTAGTGCTTCACATTATCAAAGATATGGTATGTCATTAGTAACTTTGTATTAAAATGCATTAAATTCAGTTTAGTCTACAAATAGAACAAGGGATTCCTCTAATGTCAAAGTGGCTAATCTTCAACCGGTTCAAGTTTGCTGCCTCAAAGGGAGTTAAAGTGGGTCCTGGATTTCTCTTGGCAAGGTAAACGCTCCAAAGTTCCACATTGCAAACATGATACTAGAATTGGTTGTGTTTGGATTGGCGTGAAACTCAGATGTAAATAAACTTGACGCAGAAGATAGTGTTTGGATACGTCTCTATTTTTTGAATTTGTTATTTATTTAGTTATAGCTGTTTGAAGTGTTTTTGACAAGTGCATATTTAAAAAAACTAATAAATAAATTTTTGAAAATATATTTATGTATATTATATAATTTTCTATCAACTAAAATAATATATATTTTTTCATAAATAATTTATTCACACAGTTTCTATGTGACAGCCTTACAGGTGGTTCCATTGTAGGCGACCTAGCCCCTTACCAAGCATTTGCAATCGGGGGACTTGGTAGTGTACGAGGCTATGGTGAGGGCGCTGTTGGATCTGGTAGATCTTGTCTGGTTGCTAACGCTGAGCTCACATTCCCTATGGTATTTGCTAGAATGTTAAGGGGTGTTTTAGACATTTGATCTATGGTAAACCATATATTTTAAGATATAAGTTTAGGAGGGAGTATTTATCATATATTTTGTGTTACCAGAATCAGATGCTTGATGTCGCTCTCTTCTGTGATTGTGGAACAGATTTGGGTTCTGGTCGTTATGTTCCTGGTTAGTTTTGCATCTCCTTTATGCATATCCCCTTGTGGTTAATTTACACCTGAACACATCTTTTTTTTGCTTATTATTGTCTTACTCGTATATTAGACATTTTAGCAATAATTAGACGTTTATGTTAGAAATTAATCTTGATGTTTAAGGGAGTATACAGGTGAACCAAGAAAGATAAGGGTGGAATTAGTTAACATGTAGAAGATGTTAGTCAAGGTAAATATTAGGACAGTATTGAATAATTTGGTTGTAAATGGGCTGTCATTCCAGCTGTGTTTGAGCTGTGATTTCATAGTAATTAAGGTTAAAAGTAGTATAAAAGAGGGTCTTTGTATAGATTTTAAGGTGTGGTCTTTTGTTCTTCATATTAATAAAAAGAGTCGTGGTCGTTCCCACAAAATACAGAGTATTATCTTTGTTTTTCTGGGCCAATATTCTAACAATTGGTATCAGAGCGAGGGAAACGATTACGGGAAGAAGATTGAGCATGTGAAGACGAGGAGAAAGATGATTGAGCTGTGAAGAACGAGGCCACCCGATTGAATATGTGAGAGATTAATCGTAGCCCGAACCTGTGATAGGTTCAAACAAGTCAATTGAGCAGATCCAAGGGGAAGAACAGTTGTGTGATCCAACTGCAGAAGGAAAAATCTGAGTGATTCAGATTGCAGAAAATCTATGCGAGACAAATTGGGTTCTGCGTGAGGTAGAACGTAAGGTTGTGTGAAGCTGCCATTAAAAGTGAAGTAAACTTGAGCGATTCAGGTCACCACCGAGAAGATTTAATCTGTGAGGGATTATTCATATATGGGACAATTTGTGTGACACAGGTCATGAGGAGAAGAACTCAGAAAAGCAAGGGGCAAGAAGAGCTTGTTGTTGTTTGAATCAAAGGAAACAATTGGCAAGTGATTTGCTAGGAAGTGAGATTGTTGAGCTGCTGTGATAGCAGGTTCGCAAGGCTGTAAGCAAGGAAGAAAACAAAACAAAAGCAGTGTGAGACTAAACAAAAGCTATGTGAAGTAAATTTGAAGATCAATGGTTGATCAAACTTAGAAGAAACATGGTTCCAGCGACTGGAATTCAAGACCAAGGTGATACAACATCAAGATTAAGGGCGAGAATTTGACTATTAATCAATAAGTCAAATTTGAACCTTCAAGGGGTAGCTCACCGGTAGGCGAATGTGTCATGTTTGAATCTATCTTCCACTTGATTTATGGCTTTGAGCCCCCTTGAAGGCAACTTGGCCAACACAAAGCTACGTTTTATTTGATCCCATTGATTAACATGGTATTGGTGGTGTCTTAAGAGTTTCCTGGTAACAAGTTTTTTATTTGTTTTTCTGTTTTTTTTTGGTTTTTTTTAGGTCAAATTTGTAGTTCTCAAGTTCAAAGTAAATCTTTTGAACACACTCAATATCATAAATACTCGTGTGATGGTGATTTTATATATATAGGAAATCCGGGCTTAAGACATGGTAAACCTGGAAATGGAGTTGGTGTGGGATATGGAGTTCGGGTCAAGCTTCCAATGGGCCACTTTCAGGTAGACTATGCTCTCAATGACTATCAACAAAAGACCATCTATTTCAGCTTTAGCAATGTTGCTTCTTGAATCTTGATTGACTTGGCCTTGGAGATCATTATGCTCGAAAATTTTCAAATTCTTGAAAATAGGCTAAAGTCAACAAATTTTGTTTGGAGCAAAACATGAACGTCACTCATATTTTATTAGTTACTGTAAATACAACATTTATAACTCATGTCTGTTAATATTTAAGAACAATTTCGTATGTATCCCTGCGTTTTTAGTTTTCTAGAACGATTTTTGTTTTGAGATTAAATTTGTAAATGTTTCAGAAATTGGACAAGTTCAGAGGTATCTCTAAAACCTAAAATGTAATATTAAATGTAATATATTTTGTAATATATAACATCTATACCCTTTATTTAAAACTTATGGTTATGAGAGTTTGAAGGCCTAAAGGCTAAGGATGATTATAGTCATGTTAATTATTTTAGTATATATATGATATTATACAAAATTTTGAGGCAAATGTTATAGTACACTAAGTTTTCAGCAATGTTTAAGAACTTATTGCATTTAAAATATCAGCTTAACATTTGCATCAGGGAGCAAACTAAGTAACTCACCTTCAACCCGATACTGCTTTTGTGTTATTAAACAAATCGTTTCTCCCCATGTTGAGCCTTCTATAAATGATGACATACTTGAAAGTTTGATTTTGATATCACAAGGAGGGGAAGCTGTAGTTTTACAGGAATACAAGGATTCCTTTATCAAGGTTGCTGATGTTGGCTCCGTTTTACCCTAGTGATAGATGAGGACAATGCTACTTGTGGCACGGGGAAGACTGTGAATGCTGCAATCCACACAAAGCACTTGCCAATCTTGTTAAGTCTAGACCCATCTGATGACATATAAGTATACCGACCACCCCCCATCTTGAACTTGTGCGTGGAGGCCATCCCATCTTGAACACACGACTACTTCATTAAAGTCGCCCTTGATAACCCATAGGCCATCACAACCATCTTTTAGCTGAGAAAATTTTGCCCCATAATTCAGTTTTAAGAGCCAATTCATGAGGCCCATAATGGTTAGAACATTCGTATCATCAGGGCAACCTAGGATATTGCCACTGATTAACAGATAAAGTCTTAAATCTGCTAATGCCCTATCCTAACCGTATTGACACAAGCTTCCAAAGATCTGGCATCCTTTACGTCCGTCAATCTAACAAAAGCAAACCCATTTCTATACTGATCTTTCTTCTTCGGAACATATGCATCATGAATCTTCCCAAACAACTGGAATATCTTCCATACTTGTGCACTCGAGACCACAACTAGAGCATTAGCATTGAAGAAAGTAGTGATCTAAATTAGTTATTTACTATCACAACACAAATACTTTGAATAAAGATAAACACAATAACTTCTTTCAAAGTATTCACTTGATTAATTTGTTTTATATAAAAATTACAATTCAATAGATATAATCAAATGCCTTAGAAAGTTTTCTTTAACTATACAAGTGTGAAAACTTTTATACTAATTAATAATAAAAATGAACTACCCTATGTTTAGATGTTACAGTTGAACAAGTAATTTGCGTATCAGAGTTGACAGCTTTAGTAACATGTTGTCTGCTAAAGGTGAAACATAGTAGCCGTCGGTACAGACATGTATGTTCTCAGTAGCAGCCAACCGGCTAATCATGGAGTTATCTGTTGATCGGCAGTTGAACTCTATGTTCTGATATGCAATATTTCATTTATTAGTTGCCTCACATATGCTGATCAACAGTCATTCAACATATGTCATTCGACACTTGTTTAGCATTTGGCTTGATTTGGCTGTTGAACTTGAAGGCCAATGCTGAAATCTAAAGTTTTCGGTAGATTCATCATTAATTATTCAACACTTATGATTTGTAATTATTAATAGTCATACAATGTTGAAAAACATATGAATAACTTTTATTTGTGAATCTGGTCTTTATAACAAACTTATAGCTAATGAACTAGAATTTTTTTAGAAATCATATCACCTTACTTTGTATATGAAATCTACAATAGTTGTTATGATGTTTCTAAAATTTATGGTATATTAAAAAAATCGAGTAAAATGTCATTTTCATAACGTTTTGTTGAATTTGTCATTTCAACCTAAAAACTTTTTTTTGCCATTTCAGTCACTGTGATTTACCAAATTATTTCATTTTTATCCATTCTACTAACTTCATTAAGTTCTCCGTTAAATATGAATGTATTTTAGTCTTTTTAACACCCTAATTGTCCAACTAAAACAAAGTTAATCAATAAAATATTCAATTAAAACTAAAAGAAAAATATAAAGCAACTAGTGAGACCGGACACTTTAGTTTAAAAAATTTTGATTAACGCTAACTAGTTTAGAAACTCGTCTAGGCGTCTACTACACATGTTGTATGAAAAAATTAAATAATAATTATTTAATACTATTAAAAATTAAAAAATAATTTTTTGAGATAAAATATGCTTAAAGTTACATATAATTAACCATTAAGTAATTAAAAAATAACTATAATTTTTTAAACTTTCGTCTTTAAAAAAGTTTTGCTTTTAAAAAACATTGATTTTTTAACTCTTCAAAAAAAATATTAAAATGTTTGTATTAAAAAACTTAATTTAGTTTTTTATGATACGACACAAATCTAATAAAAAATTATTAACAAAACATTTTAAAAACCAAATAAAATGAAATATAAAGTTTTTTAATACAAACATTTTAATATTTTTTTAGGAGATTTAAAAAATCAATTTTTTTAAAAGCAAAACTTCTTTAAGACAAAATTTTGAAAAATTAGCGTTATTGTTTAATTACTTAATGGTTAACTATATGTAACTTTAAGCATATTTTATCTAAAAAATATTTATTAATTTAAATATTACTAAATAATTATTATTTATATTTTTCCATACAACATGTGTAGTAAACGAGTTTCTACACTAGTTAGCGTTAATCAAAACTTTTAAATTCAAACGTCTGGTCTCAGTAGTTGCTTCATATTTTTTCTTTTAGTTTTAATTGAATATTTTATTGATTGACTTTGTTTTAATTGGACAATTAGGGTGTTAAAAAGATTAAAAATACACTCATATTTAACGGAGAACTTAACGGAGAACTTAACGGAATTAGTGTAGTGGATGAAAATGACAACATTTGGTAAACCACAGTGATTGAAATGACAAAAAAAATTTTTAGATTGAAATAACAAATTCAATAAAACGTCAGGTATGAAAATGATATTTTACTCAAAAGAATCTCTATTTCTAATATTAAGTTACTATTTTAGAAATCATATAAGAAAATAATGTACAAACATTATATACATCACTATGGGTTTGATGGTTGTGTTATAAGTTATTTATGGAAACTTTTCTAGTCATTAATATTTATAAAAAGTAACATAATTACATTAAACAACATTTTGAAACGGCAATCGTTTTTGAGCTGGATTGTTTAATTCAGATATTTGTTTTCTAATTACGATGAACTATATGCTTAAAGTATGATCCGAATAAAAAGTGACCATTCTATTTTGATATTTTGGTTTCTTAACGTATATCAGAATTTAAAAAAGTCAAACTCTGTTGAGATGGTTATTTATGTATGCATATGAAAATTTTCAAGTATTTATTATGGGTTGTATTCTTTTTTGTGTAAAAGGGTCGCCAGGTAAATTATATTTTGGATTTTGAATGTTTTGAATCATAATTGTGTTGCTTTTAGGTTTCTATTGATTGCGATGTTAAAGAGGTAGGTTAATTTACTTCTTTCTTGGTTTTAGGTTACTAGTTTTTCTTTGTTATACTTGATTCTAAAAATCATGTTTTTTTTGTGGATCTTTATTTATAAGTATTTTTTTGTAAGCTGACAACCCATGGAAATAAGTGAATTCTAATTTGACATTTGAACTATTACACTATAAGGTCTTTTGCTATAATTGTGTTTGTGTTTAAATTTTATTGTATTTTGCATTATCGTTAGGAACTTAGTTGTTAAATTGCTATATATAGGCTATAGCCCTGCTAACCTTATATTCATCTATCGTAGATATTAGATGCCATCTCAATAGTTTTATACAAAGAGCTTTTGACTTCCATATAGGTTTCCCATCTTTAATGCAAAGACAAATGCAGGCGAAAATTTCCTAAATCTACATAGTCCCATGAAAAAAGATGACTTTATTAACATGTATATTCATTTATATTTAGATATGATTATGATGTATTTAATTAGGTGATAAATCTTTTTGTATTTAGTAATTATCTTTTCTCCGAATATCTCATTCGGTTGTTTGTATATATATATCTCATTCAATGGAATAAAGGGATACGAGAATTCAACTATTAACATGGTATCAGAGCTAAGAGCTCTATATCGGTAATCCTTCATCCTTACCGAAGTATCCCTCTTCCGCTATCGCCATGGCCGATGACACACCCATCAAAGAAACTAAGCAGGCTGGTCCTACGGGATCCTCGAGTCTCAAATCGAACTCCCTTCATCCGGTATACACGGTCACCAACATTCAGAACAAGGTCCGTGTACTTGACAAAACTAAGGTGTCCTACTCGTCATGGATAAAGTTGTTACAGTTGCACGCCCGCGGCTACAAAGTCACCGACCACATCGTCGGTACCAAACCACCTCCAACCACTGATCCTGACCATGATTTGTGGATGGAAATTGATGCCATTGTGCTACAATGGATCTATGGGACCCTCTCCGATGACCTGCTCGCTCACGTTCTGGAACCGGACTCCACAGCATTGGAGGCTTGGTTGCGTATCAAAGCAATTTTTTTGAATAACAAGGGTTCCCGAGCGGCCACCCTTGAACATGAGTTCGCTAACCTCACTCTCAAATCATTGGGCTCGTTGGACGCATTCTGTCAACGACTCAAAGACCTTGCTACCCAATTGAGCGATGTCGACAATCCTGTCTCCCAACAACGCTTAGTTCTTCAACTTATACACGGTCTTCCGCCCGAGTTCGACATTGTTGGTGCCTACATAACTTAGCAACTTCCTACGTGAGAGACTGCCTGCAGCATGATCCAATTAGAACAATAACGACAACACACTCGGGATTCCTTGACCACTCCTGTAGTCATGATGACTGCCACAAAACAAGCGCCTCCAAACCACCGCAACCCACCGCCTAGGCGTGGCCGACCACAGAGCCAAAGCCACCGGCCTTCCAATCACAACCCCGCCAACGACCAACAACCCCTTCTTCTGCTTGCGGCTATGGCCCTCCAAATCGCAATGGCCCACCTCACCCCTACTGGCCCAATAATTGGTGGATGATGCCTCCACCGTACCCATACCCAACTCAGCCCGGATGGGCCTCTCCGTGGACCTACGACCCACCCACCCCACAACCCATTGCTCATTCACATTCACGGGCCTCTCAGACAAACTCCAGCCCACACCCGAACCAACAGGCCCATCTCACTCAAATAAACCCATTAAACCCAAACGAACTCGGGGACGCTTTCCAGGCCATGAATTTTGATAACACGAGTGATTTGTCTGATCAATGGTGTTGATACATATGTACCTAGATTCAGATCTTAATGTAATAAGTCTTGAATGTCTTACACTTATGTAATTCTTGGGTACTTAATGAAATGAAAATGTTTTGTTGTGATCTATAATGTTTAATATTTCATTAATGAGTTGTGTAACGTATATTGACTAGATTATATAGGTTTGTGATTGTTTGAATTGATATACATAATGTTATAATAATGAATACATTCAAACTTGGTTAAGTGAAGTTCTCATGCGTCCGACTGGACCATGCGCCCCAACCGTGGTCATGCGTCCGAATGGCCATGCGACTGAGTGTCCATGCGCCTAAATAGTCCATATGCCTGAAGAACTTCATGCGACTGACTCAGTTGCATGACTGAACACTCAGTCGTGTGAATGGATCAGCTGCATGGCTCAATTGCACGAATGAACCAGCTGCAAATTGCACGAATGGATCAGCTGCATGGCTCAATTGCACGAATGAACCATGCAAATGGTTCAGTCGCACGAATGAGTAACCCTAACCTATAAATATCACCTAATTCGTGAAAAAACGTAAGCATTATACACACTTCGACTCCAGACGTACCCTAGCCGTCCAGACACCTCTAAGATCATACTCCAAGTTCATAGATCGCAGTAGATCGATTTCTAATCGATTCTTAACGTTAGATTCGATACATAATTGTTTCTACGTGCATTCTCACTGATTGGATCGCCAATCAAATAGGATTCCGCACTATTTGGTTCGGTATACACGTTAATCAGTTAGTACATCGTCCAGTACACGATCCCCTAACAAGTGGTATCAGAGCTTGGCTCTTGATTACGTGTTGATTCAATCGTTTTTGATACAAAAATTGTGGTTTTTCCACTAAAAACGCAATCCTTTTGTGTCAAATGTTGTCTTAGACGTCTCCTGACCATAAAGTTTAGTTTTCCGGCATAAGGTAATTTGGGTTTGTGAAACTTCGAGTTTTTGCGGCCAAAACACGTTTAACCTACGAATTTTCAAACTTTAGCAGGTTCAGTCGCACGGTTGGCTCAATCGCACGACTGAGTTCATTCACATTCCCCAAACGCACGATTGGACTCATTCGTACCCTCATTCGTACGACTGAGAACCCTATTCGGACTGTTCACCCGTATTAGTTGATTCGGCCGACTGACTCATCCGCATTAGTTCAGTCACACGATTGAACCATTCGCCTAGTTCAATCGCCCGAATAAGCCCAGTCACATACCTTCATTCACACACATAAACAGTTTGTTGAATAGTAAAGTTAAGTGAAATGGAGGACCAGTTTTCAGCATACACAGCAAGTAGAGACACTTGTATTCAGAATCTACTGCTATTGGAGAACGAAGTGGGAATTCATCATAAACCGCCAAATCTTATCACGTTAGACGACTACCCACAATGGAAGCAACGTTTCGAAATCTACTTAAACAAAGTAGATACAAATTTGTGGGAGGATATAGAGTCTGGGTACAACATGCCAGTAGGAGCTGACGGTGTCAAACTTACGTTAAGTGGCATGTCTGATGCACAAAAGGTGAAACACAACGCTGAGAAGAAAGTCTACGCATTGCTTACCCAATTTATTCCGAGGGATATCTTTCATCAGTACTCAAAGTATACTCAAGCAAAGAAATTATAGGATGCGTTGGATAAGAGGTATGACGGAAATGCCTCACTCAAGGCCATTAAGGCCAAAGCTTTGAAGAAGGAGTTTGACAACTTCTCTTCAATGGGAAAGGAAAGCCTGGATGACGTGATCGACAGATTCTACCACTTGATGAGTGAGATGCACACTCATGGAGTAACTACGTCGATGGAGGATAAGGTATCCAACTTTGCAGATGGATTACTAGAGAAATGGGCTTCTTTCGTTTCAAATCTCAGACATAATGGGATGCTCTCGAAGTTAGATATAAATGACTTCATTCTGAAACTGAGAGAGGATGAGCTTAGGATGAAGTATAGAGCCCAAAAGGCCAACTATGATCAGAATCCAGCGCTTTACAATGCGACTCCTCGGGCCAAGACATCTAGAGCACCACTCAGACTGCTTTTGTCTTAAGCTCAGCAAGTCTAGCACAAGCATCTACCTCAGGGTCCGAAACGTCAGGGTCATCTGGTACCCAGTATATTATACCAGAAGCCAATGCAGCAAAATGAAAACCGATAACTTTGGGAACGTGACTGTTGAGGTGGCCAGAGAACACATGGACCTCCTAGCTGCTGTAGTCCACTCCTATGATAGACTAATTGCTGGAAAGATAGGAAATTGCCACCTGGCAGATGAGGATTATGAACAGGTGGATGAGATGGAGTTGGAACAGATGGATATAATGTGGGCCTTGGCAAGTGCTGTCCGACGAGCTAAAAAGTTTGTCAAGAAGACCAGACAGAACTTGGTTGCAACCAAGGATACGACCTTTGGCTTCGACAAGTCTAAGGTAACCTGTTTCAACTGTGGTGAGAAAGGGCACTTCAAACGGGAGTGTTTGAAGCAAAGAATACTGGTAATGGCAATCCTTTCTCGTCCTTTAATTGTCAGGACAAAGCCACATCTAGTAGTTCTACTTCATCAAGCAAGGACCCTAAAGCCTTGACTGCTAACGAGGATGAAGGACAGGACTGGAGCTTTCGGTTCGTCACACCGGGAGAGTCCAACATAGCTCGTGTGGAGGACATAGATGACGATTCCGCCAGTGAGGGAGACATAGCAGTAGAGCTCGCGATGTCCAATTCTGAAGACACTGCACCTGTGGTCAACCACCTGCCTGAAGAAGAAAAATCTACATCAACATCAGGATCACCAGAACTAGAGACAACAGATTCTGCACACATGGCTGATTCCTCTTCAACATCTCAGGTAAGTACTACTGACCAGTTGTTTAATAATCATGCTTGTTTTGATTGTAATAAATTTAGAGAAAGCATAGATTTAAAATTTTCTAGGTTATTAGATCATAATGATAGCTTAGTAAAGGATTTGGAACTGTGCACTGAAGCTAATAGAGTCTTAAAACAAAATGAGCACAGTTACAAGGAAAAGATAGACCTTTTGAACAAACAGCTTAGGGAAACAAAAGTAGTTGCCTTTAACCAAGCTAATGACATTAGGTACTATCTTAGCTCCCTAGAGGACACTAAGAAGCAGAAAGCAGTTTTAGAAGTAGAAGTCAACTCCTTAAAACAAAAACTACACAGTTAGACAAGCTCATCTCATATTGTCCAACACTTAGTGAGAGAGAGAAACAACGGGGAGGGATTAGGATACAAAGTGGTTCCGCCACCAACCACTTGAGACCTTGATAAACACCAAAAGTAAACCAATTAATAATAACCCCATCAAGGATCATGTGGTGACCACTCCTCTTGTTAGTGACCCAGATTCCACAAGTAAATCAATTGAATCTGGGACTAAACAAAAAGAGTCCACTTCAAAGGAAAAAGGAAAGATGCATTGTATTAACCTAGAAAAAGAGTTTGAAAAGGTTAATTTAAAGTTAGTTTCAAACAAAGTCAACATAACCCAAAAAGACTATTAAACCTAATCAATCACGAGTATCATGTCAAAGTCCAGGTAAACAAGAAACAAAAGATGTAAAACCAAGTAAAGCAATTAAATTTGTAAAACCGGACCATACATCTAACAAAGAAGTGTCTCAATCTAGACAAAATAAGGTCATCCGTGTGACACCTACATCTCCACAAAAAAAAAAACCGTAAAATTGAAAGCAGATCTTGCTACAATTGTGGAGAGTCGGTCACATTGCGTCTAATTGTCCTTATTATCAAACACCGAGGAGGAAAGTTGAACTTCCTGCATCTAAAACTAGATCTTTTAAGAGGAACTCAGTGACGCCTCCTAAAAGGGATAGTGAATCCAAAGTTCAACCCATCAGCCAGTCGTTGTTTATCACAAATAGGTCTTACACAAAGCTGGTCTATGGAAAGAAAAATCCACCTCATCATCTGAAAATGAGAACAAACAGACATCTGAGCTTCCCTCAACCTCAAATGGTCAATGGGTTGAGTTTATGTTGTGTGATGCCTTAGGGAAACCCAAGCCAGTGAAGGCTTGGGTTCCTAACATGAACTAATGTTTTCATTGAATGTGCAGGGTGTTCGTTATAGTGCTGAGACTAACACATGGATTGTAGATAGCGAAGCATCCAAGAACATGATGGGGAATAGAGCTCTCTTATCAAACGTTAGAAAAATCAAAGGAGGGCATGTTTCATTTGCTGGAAACAAAGGCGGGTACATCACAGCCCAAGGGGAAGTGGGAAATTAGAAAGTTAAGTTTGACCAAGTAAACTATGTCCAACAATTACAAAATAACTTACTTTCTATTTCTCAAATATGTGATAAAGGCTTCAAAGTAGTCTTTGACAACAAGAAGTGCTATGTTCTGAAGAAGGACTATGTGATACGGAGGACCAAGTCTTAATGTCAGCTTCAAGATATAATGATCTTTATGTCTTAGATCTTTCAAAGGCCTCCATAATGGATTGTGAAGTTCAATGCTTTTTGTCCAAAGCTACTGAGAAAGATTCCATATCCTGGCATAGGAGAATGGAACATATAAATCCAAGGAAGATGAATCACTTGATCCAGAATGATCTAGTGAGGGGAGTTAACGTCAAAAACTTCTAACTCCCGGATTTCTGTGTTGCGTGCAAGAAGGACAAATAGACAAAGAAGTCTCATAAGGAAAAGAAAGTTCATTCCATAGAACTACCTCTTGAGCTTCTTCACATGGATCTGTTTGGTCCAGTCAGTACAAGAAGCATCGCAGGCGACTTGTACTGCTACGTAGTTACTGATGACTACTCAAGATTCTCTTGGGTAATGTTTCTGAAGTCCAAATCAGAAACATTTGAATCCTTCAAGGAATTAGTAACTACACTGGAATCCCTATACAAGCTGAAAGTACGACAAGTGCGCTCAGACAACGGAACTGAGTTCAAGAATCAGTGGATGGAGGCCTACTGCAAGGAAAATGGAATTTTGCATCAATTTACCTCTGCCTACACTCCTCAGATGAACGGTGTTGCTGAACAGAAGAATCGCAGCTTGATAGAGACCGCACGAACTATGCTAGCAGACTCGAAACTGCCTATTCAATTCTGGAATGAGGCAATTGCAAATGCATGTTATACACTCAATCGAGTTCTGGTAGTTAAACGCCATGGAAAAACGTGCTACGAGTTACTACAACGACGTAAACCTAACTTAGAGTATCTCGAGCAGTTTGGCGCTCCGTGCACCCTGCTGAAGAAGACGCAGGAGGGAAAATTCAGCGAGAAGGTTGATGAAGGGATCTTTCTAGGATACAACATTCCGAACAAGAGAGTTTACAACAACTCAATGGGTCAAGTAGAGGTGCGGTGTAACGTTGATGTTCAGAGATACACCATACCACCTGCTGGAAAAGGGGCTGCTTACTTCTTTGACTATGATGGTTTCTTCAAGTCCTTCAACATACCTCTCTCCACATCCATATGGTGATGCGTCTGTTAGCAGCCGATGATGAGAAGAATGCACAGATTCGTCAATTAGTAGACCTTACTGCTGCGCAATCTCAGCAGATTTCTCAGCAGGCTCGATTGATTGATCAGCAGGCTCAACAGATGTCTCAGCTCCAGGAGCAACATGCTAAGAAGATTGAAGAGCTGGAGGCTGCAAACAAGACTATCATGCTAAAGCTCAAAGGATCCAAAGAAGAGCACTTGAAGATCAGAGAAGGAAACGGAGACGATGATGCTGATGATGATGAGAGTGATGATGATGATGATGATGGTGATGATCACGAGGGTGATATGGATGCATATGTTGATGATGATGATGAGGATTCTTCTGCTGCGGGTGCCACATCTGCAAGCGAATGGAGGACCAAAAGGACTCAAGATCAGGGTGCCTCCACATCCGCCCTAATAGCAGAAGAGTAGAGGATACAGGATAAGAGTAATACTTAGATTTTTTTTTATTTTAAATCATATGTATTTGAATCTTGTATCATATTAATGTAATGGATATTTACTTTTGACTGTTTAACTGTTCTGTTTTGATTACTTACTAATGATTGTTATGTTACATGTATAAATTAAGCAGATCCAAACTTTCAAAGAGATGAACATGATGTTGCTTCCCTCCAATAGATCAAGACTCAGCTCATGATGATTCTTGATCTGCAGGGTATAGTTAGGAGATTAGTGATGTACACTCCTGAAGAAGGAGAAATCATTCATAATCTCACTGACGAGCAAATAGCAGAAATGTTAAACTCAATGCAGATGAGATTGTCAAGGATGCTCCAACTTTTGAAGAAACCAGTGACGACGAGCTGAACAATATTGATGAGATAGAGATCGAGGACGTCACTGTAGAGCACTATCTCGAGTATGCTGACAAAGAGGGAAATGTGGTCCCCAATCTGGGTGACTCCCTGGTCAATGATACATTTGAGATATTGGATAAGATGGAGCAAGAGTCCGAGAAGGTTGAAGAATAAGCCCAAGCCTCAAACACCGATGTTGATATCAGAAAGGCTGAATGGGCTGCTTGTTTTGAGGAGATCCGAGCCCAACGTGCTGCTCCTAAACAGAATGTCTACACCAAGCTCTACAAGTGAAGAAACATCACAAGGTGTCAGGCAAGATTATCGTGTGGGCCCGTTTTGATGATCTTAATGTATACGCGGTGAAGAGAGAGAAAGGTATTGAGTACTTAAGATTCCCGCATGATCTAAAGTCTCTACTGGTTTTGAGCTCAACCAGCCGGCTAAACTGAAGTTATTATATGCTGACCCAAGAAAGATGTTAGGCTGGTTTGAGGCTGCTTTGAAGAAAGAGTACCACACCAGGTGGATCAACTTCAAACCTCAACAACCTACGAGGTATATCAGACGGTCTGAAGTTGATCCCATAACTAAAAGCCAAAGATAGTGCTGAAGTGGAGTCCTCCACGCATAGTGTCAAGAATCCCTCTTAGGGAAATTCCATAGGACTTCACTCCATACTTTAAGTGGTGGTACTATGATTGGAGAACAGGGGAAACTATCATAGTTCTGAACAAAGAGGGCAAAATGGATACTATCAGGGTATTTGACCCGATGTGGCTTACCAACTTGTCAGCTGATGATGTCTACACTCTATACAAGTGGCCACTGTTCTATGACACGCAGGATATTGTACAAGCCCTCCAATTCCAAAATGTGATACAACTTTACTTTTCATTTGAAATACATGCAGGATTCACAAGAGAGGAAAAGTACAAGAAGTACGAGGAGGTTATGAAGAAGGTAAGACGATAGATAGATCTAGGTCCAAGGGGGAGTTTGTTGATACAAATGTACCTAGATTCGGATCTTAATATAATAAATCTTGAATGTCTTACACTTATGTAATGCTTGGGTACTTAATGAAATGAAAATGTTTGGTTGTGATCTATAATGTTTAATATTTCGTTAATGAGTTGTGTAACGCATATTGACTAGATTATATAGGTTTGTGATTGTTTGAATTCATATACATAATTTTATAATAATGAATACATTCAAACTTGGTTAAGTGAAGTTCTCATGCGTCCGACTGGACAATGCGCCCCAACCGTGGTCATGCGTCCGAATGGCCATGCGACTGCGTGTCCATGCGCCTAAATAGTCCATACGCCTGAACAGCTTCATGCGACTGACTCAGTCGCACGACTAAACACTCAGTCGTGCGAATGGATCAACCGCATGGCTCAATCGCACGAATGAACCATGCAAATGGTTCAGTCGCACGAATGAGTAACCCTAACCTATAAATATCACCTAATTCGTGAAAAAACGTAAGCATTATACACACTTCGACTCCAGACGTACCCTAGCCGTCCAGACACCTCTAAGATCATACTCCAAGTTCATAGATCGCAGTAGATCGATTTCTAATCGATTCTTAACGTTAGATTCGATACATAATTGTTTCTACGTGCATTCTCACTGATTGGATCGCCAATCAAATAGGATTCCGCACTATTTGGTTCGGTATACACGTTAATCAGTTAGTACATCGTCCAGTACACGATCCCCTAACAAATGGTATATGGACACAAACGCTTCTTCACACGTCACGGGCGACCAAGGTATACTCTCTAACTCCCATACTAATTGTCCCATTAAATTTATATTTGTTGTTAATGATAACCGCGTGCCCATCCACGGATCCGGCCATACTACCCTTACCACCCCCACCAAACCACTTCACCATAATAATGTTTTTACACTCCACATATTGTCAAAAACCTAATTTCTGTTCGACAATCCACTATTGATAACAATGTATCTGTGGAAGATGATCCTTTTGGATTTTCTGTGAAGGATTACCGGATTGGACAGATCATAAACCGTCACAATAGTACCGGCAATCTCTACCCGCTCACACCAACCAATGTTCCTACTTCTGTCAACTTGGCTTCCACCACTTATGATTTTTGGCATGATCATCTCAGTCACCTATGATTTCCTATCATGGATTATTTTCATTCTAGTCATTTGATTTCTTGTAATAAACGATCTCGTAATTTAGTCTACAAATCATGTCAGCTTTACAAACATAAACGTTTACCTTTTACTTCATCTACTTCTAATACTATTTTACCGTTTGACATTATTCATTGTGACCTTTGGACCTCCCCGGTCCTTAGCAAAACAGGTTATAAATACTATATGGTTTTTATTAACGACTATACAAATTATACATGGGTATATCCACTCAAATTCAAATCTGAAACTGTTACCAAATTCTAACAATTTCATACATTTATCCAAACACAATTTCATACCAACATTAAATCTTTCCAATGTGACTTAGGCGGTGAATTTGATAACCATTAATTTCATAATTTTGCATCTACTCACGGCCTCAAGTTTCACTTCTCTTGTCCACACACTTCCCAACAAAATGGAAAAATTTGAACGCATGATTCGATGTTTAAACGAAATCATGTTCTGTCTCCTTCTCCATGCGTCTATCTCATCCATTTTTTTGTCGATGCTTTACACACCGCAAACTACCTTCATAATATTCTACCATCCGCTACCCACCACTTCAAAACCCCTACGACCACCTTATACGGTCGTCACTCCTCATATGACCACCTTCGGGTGTTCGGTTGTGCGTGCTATCCAAATCTCTCCCCAACACGTCCCCACAAACTTGCACCCCATTCCACATTGTGTGTCTTCCTCGGCTACCTCGTCGACTTCCGAGGCTATTTGTGCCTAGACCTTTCCACCGACAAAATTATTCTATCTCGTCATGTCACCTTTGATGAGACTTCGTTCCCGTTCCCCACATCCTCTACAACCGCGCACACCACCCTTGATTCTGACTTGTCCCCTCTCCTATTTCAACCTACCACAACCCCAACTACCTCCTCCTCCCACGCTCCCCCAACCGAACCTCCACCACCCATACCTACCACAAACCCTCCTTCCCTACCCACATCCCCAAAACCCCCTACATACACACACACCTACCAATGCCGACGCAAACCACCACCCCTCGCGACTCACCCTCCCACCACCACTTCCCCACCACCTCCACCATCACCTCCAAAGCCCATGCATCTGATGCTCACCCGCTCTCGCCCCAGCACCCTCAAACCTACAACCCATCTCAACCTTCACCTCAACAAACAACCACTCATTTCTCCCCTACCAAAATCCCACCTAACGGCCCTACCGACCCAAGTTGGCATGCGGCCATGACTGATTAGTACAAAGCTTTAATGGACAATAAAACATGGGATTTAGTAAGTAGACTGTTAGATGCTCATGTGATACGATGTATGTGGTTGTTTCGCCACAAGTTCCATGCCGATGGCTCACTTCAAAGATACAAAGAAAGATTGGTTGTTAATGGGAAATCTCAACAAGTCAGGGTCGATTGCGATGAGACATTTAGCCCGGTGGTTAAACCCACCACTATCCGCACTGTCCTTAGCATCGCACTATCACACGGTTGGATGATAAATCACTGGATGTGAAAAATATGTTCCTCCATGGGGACCTACAAGAAACCGTATATATGCACCAACCACTGGGATTCAAGGATCCAGGTAATCCATATCTTGTGTGTCGGCTGAAGAAATCACTCTACGGGCTCAAACAAGCACCACGAGCATGGTACCACCGGTTCACCACTTACATCATAAAGTTTGGCTTCAAAGGCACACTCACTGAGCCCTTATTATTCATCTATAGCCACGACTCACAGATGGCATATCTACTGCTCTATGTAGATGAGATCATCTTAATTGCATCCGACAACAATTTGATGTAGAAACTTATTGGCATCCTATCCCGGGAGTTCGTCATGTTCGATCTAGGCCGCCTACACCACTTCTTGGGCATCAAAGTTACACATCACAACAACAGCCTATTCCTATCTCAGCAACACTACATCAATGACATCCTCACCTGGGCAAATATGACTGACTGCAAGCCCTGTCAAGCACTAGTTGACACCACCTCGAAGTTAAGTTCCACATCCGGCCCACAAATGGCAGACCCGTCCCTATACCGCAGCCTTGCCGGCGCCCTATAGTACTTGACATTTATCCAACTGGACACTACATATACGTACAACAGGTCTGTCTTTTCATGAACGATCCTCGCGAGCCCCACTTCCAATTTCTAAAACACATTCTGCACTACTTGAAGGGAACAAGCGCTCATGGGTTGGTGCTCTCTCCCTCCAAATCGTGTAAGCTTACGGCATACTCCGCCGCCGATTGAGGGGGGGTTCCCCAGATTCAAGAATATCGACCTCGAGATACTGCATTTTTCATGGAAAAAACTTGATTTCTTGGTCATCAAAGTGATAGGCCACTATATCCCGCTCTAGTGCCGAAGTTGAATATCGCGGCGTTGTGAACGCTGTAGCTGAAACCAGTTGGCTCCGCAATCTACTAACCAAACATCATGTCACCGTTCACCACATAACACTCGTATATTGTGACAACATATCTGCTGTATACCTCTCGCAGAACCCGGTACAAGACCAACAGACAAAACATGTTGAGCTTTGTAGAGATTATATGAATAGGTTGAAGCAACCAAACACCCAAAGTCTTTCTGCATGCATGCTACACAAGTACACTGAAGAAGAATGATTTAGAAGTTTCACACATGCAACAGAAATATTCTAAGTGTGAAATATTTCGAAGCGAAGACCAATATCTTCAGAAGCTAAAGATGAAGTCTTTCGAAGCTTTAGAGACAAAGTCTTCCAAAGCTCAACTCTTGAAGACAGATTTCTTCTGAAGACTTTTTACAGCATGCTTTATCTGATGTACTTTTTAATAAAGCTGGACCCCTTTCCGCTACAACTCTGTAAAGTCACCAACTTACATGAGTTGGTGAAAAGGTCCATGCTTTTGGTAATTGTACATTGAGGTCTTGAGTCTGTAACTTTCTACTTCATGTACTTTATCCTTTTTGTAATAGATAAGGATGTGAGCTATGGCATGTCATAGTCATAAAGTCAAAAAGGCAATATGCCTTTTTGACTCTACAATTGATATTGTGTTGTGTCTAGTCAATTGTATCCAGTTGGCCTTCAAAGTATGGCCGGTTGTAGAATGTAGTATAAGTATCTCATGTTCTTGTAACTTTCTTTTATGCTTTGTAACACTTGTAATAGAACATTGAGAAAGCAATATACTGCAATCTTGAAAACCATCTCCTTGTGTATCTTGCTCTTTGTTTTGTCTCTTAATTACTTGTGTTCTTAGTGTCTTTACTTATGGTTAATCCAGTTCATTATTTGATTAAGTTATGTTACTCTCCTCTTTGTGTTGTTGTGTTGTAAGTGACCATCCTTCACCAGTCCTGCATTTGGTATCAGAGCTTTCTAGGCTCTTGATATAAGATCTCACCATCTTAAGATCCCTCACAAACACAAATACTCAACTTTTCAAATGACAGCCATTTCCAAAACTGATATGGAAACTGGAACCATGAACAAATCTCCACTGATCACTCTTAAAGACTTTGATACCTGGTGCCTAAGGATGGAACCTTTCATCATGTCTCTAGACGCAAGAATGTGGGAGTCTGTTGAGAATGGACCTTACATACCATACAACCCTTTTACTACTGGTGGTGGTATGATGCCCAAGGCTGTGGCTGACTACTCAGATGAAGACATAAATAAAGTAGAGATTGACCGAAAGGCCATGACAGCCCTTCAGACTGCTCTTCCTAACTCTGTATACAGAGGTTTGAAGAAATGCAAAACAACTAAGCAGCTGAGGGATGCATTGAAACTGATGTATGAGGGTTCCTCTGAAACTAAGGAGAACAAGAAGGATCTCTTGAAGTAGCAGTTTGAAACTTTCACCTTCAAAGTAGGTGAAACCATGATTGAGCAATACTTTAGGTATGTTGAGATTGTGGATACCCTAGTGGATGGAGGAGTTGCTCTTAAGAACAGAGACATTGTAAGGAAGTTCATGTCATCACTTCCTAGGCAATGGATACACTACTGTGTGGTTATGAAGAGGAATGAGAACTTGAAAACTCTCACTCTGACTGAGTTATATGGGATTCTCAGTGGCTACCAGATGGAGATGAACATGCAAGGTTCATTTGGCAACTCCAACAATCAAATGGGCTCGGCCCTTCATGTGGTTGAAAGGGATAGCATAGAACCCCAACATCATCTCATATGCTACCCTGACAATTCACCAAAGGGTCCTTTCATCACCTTCCCTGAGACACCAAGGGAGAACTGAAGGGTTTGCTAGAACATAAAATCAATGTTTAACCACTTAAACTTTCTGAAAAACGCAGCGGAGTTACAACTTAATAAAACCCATTTTATAAACTGAAAATAATGTTCTTTAGTGACCATTTTAGATGAAAACAAACCCAAACAAAAGGATCATAATATGTGAATGATCAAGCTATGAAAATGTACTAAAACTACATAAAATCACAGCAACAATGAGCTATGATTTCTACCTCTTTGAGCAGCAAGAAACGACCAAGGAGAGGGCTGTTGTAAGCTTCAAAAACGTCCAAGATAGTGCTGAATGAGGGCTGATTAATGGCCAAGACTTCAAGCTAGAAGTCCTCAAACGTCTATACCCACAAGCCTTCAAGCAAACACCTTAGTTGCTAGGATTTTGGTCACCAAAACTTCAAGAAGAAGCTGCTATAACACCTTCAAAACCGTGAGTTTGGAGAAGATGGAAGAGAGAGTTTTTCTTGGAGTTGAGTTGCATGTGTATATCAAGATGGCTGGTCCAAGAAAGCATTCAAAGACCCTTAATGTGTTGTGTCTAATCAACAAAATTGGTCCAATCACCAACAAGGGGGGGGGGGGGGGCGAATATAGGTTGAAAAAAAGGGTTTCCCCCCTTTTTTGTTAAACACAATCACATGTTAAAATGGTCTTATAATTTGTCCCTCTTAGAAAATGTATACAACTAACCCATTAATTGTATAACATATATAGCCATTATTAATTTGTAATGTCATCTAAATAACATTACAAATAATATCATTGAACAATATATCCTAATAAATTGTTCCATGTTATATGCAACTTGTTTAGAAAACCCATTTTCTAAATTGGTGTTAATATTTCATTGCATGATCATATCATCAACTAAATATTATTTGGTGTTTGCTAAGCTTGTTATTGGTATAACCCGACTTGGATCATAACGTACTAACCACATCAATATTCTAAGTGACTTGGGCACATAGAATCCTACAAGAACTACACTTAAGGAAGCCCATTCCAAGAGACAAGTTCTTCTCAAGCCTTTTATGTCTTTTGATGAAAGTTGTGGTAGCTTTCTTTTGACCCTTGAAGAGCTGGACTGTATCCATCTAGATGATCTGGAGTACATAGAGATAGTCTAGCAGATGGCTCTTCTCACTCACAGAGCCAAGAAGTTCTACAAGCGGACTGGAAGGAAGTTTCCAAGCAATACAACCAGTGGAAAGTTTGGGTTGGACAAAGGCAAAGCCAAGTGTTACAACTGTAACTTGATGGGCCACTTTGCTAGGAAGTGTAAGGTACCAATAACAAATGGTGGCCAAACACAGTCTAGACCAAACTACACTAACAAAGCTCCCCAGAATGACAAGCCAAAGCAGCAAGCAGCAGTTGCTATTGAAGAAGGAGCCCTTGACTGGAGATTTCAGGTGGAAGATGCTTCTCCAAACCAAGCACTGATGGTAGATCATGATGAAGCCAAGGTATTGGAACATCTCTGTACCCCTGAATGCATTGCTAAAGTTAACAGGTACATGTCCTATAACAAGGAAGTGAGATCTGATCTTGAGTCCTTAAACATTCTAAAGGCTGATTTTAGAAAAATGAAAATGAGTATAAACTAAAGATAGGGGACTTAGAGAAAACCATTTCAGTTCTAAAACAAGCAGGGATTGGGATCCAATAAGATAGCTCTTCCACATACAATCTTGTTTGTAAGATCACCTAGGCATGGAACTTGTGAAGATGAGCTTCCTCTCATAGATCCTTTGAGTGAAGAGGATGTTGAAGTGATAGTGAAGAACTCCTCTGAGAAGAGTGAAGAGGAGGATTCTAGGAAGGGCCACTATCCTTCTGAGGAGAAGAAGAAGACTGTGATGACCAAGTTAATGAGAAAGAACTTGATCAGAAAGAGCAAAAGAAAAGCTAGGAAGGCTCAAGAGATCAAGGCTACTTTTGACTCTGAGCATAAACAAGTTTTTGTCTCTGTAGGGTTTGAACTGGTAAAGAATGAAGACATGAACCTAAACTCTTATGCTAAGAGTTCTGGTTCATGTTCAAATCATCTCAGTACATAGAAGAAGACTAATCTGTTGTGTACCACTGCTACACAGCCTAGACCATCCAACTCCAAGAATAGTCCTCGGCCCAAAAGGACTGTCTCAAAATCTGCAAAGATGAGGGTGGAGAAGGGATGTAACCAAATTCAGTCTTGTTCCCAGCAGAAATCTCTTGGGAAGAAGAAAATGGAGTGTGTTATGTGTGAAAGTACTGCTTATCTTGCTAAGAATTATCCATACAATCCTAAAGGTACTCTTCACATGACCAAGACAAGGACTTCCAAGAGTTCCAAGAAGACGCAAGCTTCAGAAGGAAAATATGTTTCCTTCGGAAGCTCCAAAACTAAGAAGAAGCAAGTGGAAAATTGCCTTCAGAAGAAAAGTTGGTCTCGGAAGGAAGGAATACTTCCGAAGCACTGAAGTCTGCTGGAGTGTTTGCAGAATCTTCCGAAGGTCCAGTCATCAAAACTTCTGAAGTCTTAAAAGCTTTCAAAGTATTGAAGGTCAAGTCCAAGCTTCCAAAGGTGGTGTGGAAGTCTAAGAAAGACCAAGTGACTGAAAATTCTCCATCAACAATAGCTCAAGATCCTAAAAGCACAACATTAGGATCTATTACTGTTGTATTACCTTTTATTTCTCTTAGTGAGCCCAAGACAAGTAAGGCTTGGGTTTCCACATGTAAATAATCATTTTCTTTGTGCAGGGACAACTCAAGACAAGCAAGAATATCTGGATCATTGACAGTGGCTGTTCCAGATACATGACAGGCAATAGGTCACTACTCTAGAAC
>CM046450.1:62688683-62698683 GCA_025506515.1 Flaveria trinervia | reverse complement strand
TGATGAAAGTTGTGGTAGTTTCCTGTTCACCCTTGAAGACCTGGACTTTATCCATCTAGATGATCTGGAGTACATGGAGATAGTCCAGCAGATGGCTCTTCTCACTCATAGAGCCAAGTTCTACAAGCAGACTGGAAGGAAGTTTCCAAGCAATGCAACCAGTGGAAAGTTTGGTCTGGACAAAGGCAAAGTCAAGTGTTACCACTGTAACTTGATGGGCCACTTTGCCAGGGAGTGTAAGGCACCTAGAACAAATGGTGGCCAAACACATTCCAGAACCAACTACACTAACAAAGCCCCCCAGAATGAGAAGCCAAAGCAGCATGCTGCTGTTGCTGTTGAAGAAGGAGGCTTTGACTGGAGCTTTCAGGCGGAAGATGCCTCTCCAAACTAAGCACTGATGGTAGATCATGATGAAGCCAAGGTATTGGAACATCTCTGTACCCTTGAATGCATTGCTAAAGTTAATAGATACAGGTCCTATAACTTGGAAATGAGATTTGATCTTGAGTCCTTAAATATTTTAAAAGCTGATTTTAGAAAGTCTGAAAATGATTATAAACTAAAGATTGAGGACTTAGAGAAAACCATTTCAGTTCTAAAACATGAGCACACAGATTTTAGGACACAGATCAAGGATCTCATAACCAAGTTGACTAAGTGCCAGGCTGAGCTTGTGATCAGCAAAGCCAGGGCAGACAAATGTGTTCTTGAAGAAGAGACCTTCACAACATGACATCCTCATCCCTGCACAACAAAGTGTGCTATCTGAACAAGCAGGGACTAGGATCAAATGAGATAGCTCCTTCACACACAATCTTGTCTGTAAGATCACCTAGGTGTGGAACTTTTGAAGATGAGCTTGCTCTCATAGATCCTTTGAGTGAAGAGGATGAAGAAGTGATAGTGAAAAATTCCTTGAGAAGAGTGAAGAGGAGGATTCTAAGAAGGGCCACTATCCTTCTGAGGAGAAGAAGAAGACTATGATGACGAAGTCAATAAGAAAGAACTTGATCAGGAAGAACAAAAGGAAAGCAAGAAAGGATCAAGAGATCAAGGCTACTTTTGATTCCAATCAGAAACAAGTGTTTATCTCTATAGGATTTGAAGTAGTAAAGACTAAAGACATTAACCTAAAATCTTTTGCTAAGAGTTCTAGTTCTTGTTCAAATCATCTCAGTACCAAGAAGAAGACTGATCTGCTGTGTACCACTGCTGCGCAACCTGGACCATCAAACTCCAAGAACAGTTCCCAGCCTAAAAGGACTATCTCAGCATCTGCAAAGATAAAGGTGGAGAGGGGATGTGACCAAAGTCAGTCTTGTTCCTAGCAGAAAGCTCTTGGGAAGAAGAAAATTGAGTGTGTCATGTGTGAAAGTACTGCTCATTTTGCTAAGGATTGTCCATACAATCCTAAAGGTACTCTTCACATGACCAAGACAAATACTTCCAAGAGTTCCAAGAAGATTCAAGCTTCAGAAGGGAAATCGGTTTCCTTTGGAAGCTCCAAATCTAAGAAGAAGGCAAGTGAAAATTTCCTTCAGAAGAAAAGTTGGTCTCAGAAGAAAGGGATACTTCCAAAGCACTGAAGTCTATTGCAGTGTTTGCAGGTTCTTCTGAAGGCTTAGTCATTAAAACTTTCGAAGTATCAAAAGCTTCCAAAGTATTGAAGGTCAAGTCCAAGACTCCAAAGGTGGTGTGGAAGTCTAAGAAAGACCAAGTGACTGAGAATTCTCCATCAACAACAGCTCAAGATCCTCCTAGCACAACCATAGGATCTATTACTATTGCACTACCTTCTGTTTCTCTTAATGAGCCCAAGACAACTAAGTCTTGGGTTTCCAAATGTAACTAATCATTTTCTTTGTGTAGAGACAGTTGAAGACAAACAAAAATGTCTGGATCATTGATAGTGGCTCTTCCAGGCACATGACAGGCAATAGGTCACTACTCCAGAACTTTGAAAGGATTGATGGAGGGCTAGTTGCCTTTGGAGGAGATGAAGGTGGTTACATTTCAGGAAGGGGCAAGGTCACAAATGGTAAGCTCAACATTGAAAAGGTAAAATTTGTCAAGGAGCTTGGGTACAATCTTCTGAGTGTATCCAAATTTGTGATCAGAGTCATAACATGCTCTTTACTGAGCATGATAGCATATTCTGCTTAGAGCCCCCAGGAAAGGGAACATGTACAAGATAGATTTGCAAGAAACATCTCCCTGTGGAGAAGTTTCATGTTTTCTGTCTAAAGCCAATAGTGATGAGTCTTTCCTATGGCATAAAAGAATGTGCCATGTAAACTTTAAAAACATGAATAAACTGATTAAGAATGATTTGGTAACTAGAATGCCAAAGAAAGAGTTTACAAATGATGACTACTGTGTTGCATGCCTGAAAGGGAAGCAACATAAGGTATCTCACAAGCCTAAGGAAAGGAACTCCATCACTACACCCCTACACTTGTTACATATGGAACTCTTTAGCCCCACCAGTGTAATGAGTCTAGGAAGGACCTCTTACTGTTTAGTGTTTAGTGATCACAGATGACTTTACAAGATTCACTTGGGTCTTCTTTCTTAGAACTAAGGATGATACTCCTGAGATTCTGAAAAATTTCATCTTGAAGATTAAGAATCAATCGGATCACAAGGTCAAAGTCATAAGATGTGATCAGGGAACTGAATTCAAGAACGAAATCCTTGATGCATTCTGTGATGAAAAGGTATTTCAAGACAATACAGTGCTCCAAGGACTCCTCAGCAGAATGGTGTTGCTGAGAGGAGAAAGAGGACACTGATTGAAACTGCAAGAACCATGTTGTCTGACTCTAAGCTGCCCATCACCTTGTGGGCAGAGGCAGTCACACTGCCTGCTATGTGCATAACATAGTTTTAGTAGTCAAGACTCATGGTAAGACTCCTTATGAACTTTTCACAAGAGGAAACCTTTCATTGGTTTTCTCAGGTCATTTGGTTGTCCTTGCACCATCTTGAATACCAATGATCAAATTGACAAATTTGCTGAGAAATCAGATAATGGACACTTCATTGGATACTCTTCCCAAGCTAAGGCTTATAGAGTATACAATCTCAGAACTAGAATTGTTGAGAAGTCAGCCAATGTGACTTTCAATGAACACACACCTTGTGTGGCTAGTTCTGGTCCTGATTGGCTCTTTGATCTTGATTTAGTTACCAGTTGTTTTAACAAATCTTGTGAGATTGTTTCAGGATCTGTAGAAAATAAACACAAGTGATTCTGATCCAAGATTTAAGCTGATAAGACCTTCAAGTAACACATCTTCAGCTCTAGTTGGAACTACTTCTGCAAATGAGGTTTCTATTTAGATGATACATCTGGTTTGCCATCAAATTCCAGCTCAAAGGCTCCATAATCAGATAAAGATGCTTCAATTGCAGAAGACAATGATGGTAGTGGTGACAATGATCAAGACTTTCTTGATGCTAATAACCACTCCATGGATGACAACATTAATGATGTCACACACTCCTTGGATCAAGTCTCTCTTGATAAGTGTGCTGATGTGGTGGGTGAAACATCTATGCTAGATCTAAATTTTTCTAATTTAGATTTAAATTTTTCTAATTTAGATCTTTCTCAGTAACTTGCTGTGATCCCTCCACTAAGGATCCACAAGTCCCACCCCACCACAATATCATTGGAGATGTTTTCAGAGGGGTAAGAACAAGAGGACAAACCCATGAAGCAAATGTTGTCTGTTTTTTATCCTAGATAGAGCCAAAGAAAGTTGATGAGGCTCTGAAGGATGGTAGTTGGGTTGAAACTATGCAATAGGAGCTGCTTCAATTCAAAAGGCAGAAAGTTTGGAACCTTTGTCCTCTTCCTTATGGGAAGACTACCATTGGAACCAAATGGGTGTTTAGGAACAAGAAGGATGATAGAGGAATTATCATCAAGAACAAATCTAGACTAGTTGTTCAAGGGTACACACAAGAAGAAGGGATTGACTACACTGATGTCTTTGCTCCTGTAGCAAGACTGGAAGCACTTAGGATATTCCTGGCATTTGCTGCATCCAAGAATTTCAATGTCTTTAAACTTGATGTGAAGTGTGCTTTTCTTTATGGAGTGATTGATGAGGAGGTGTGTGTCAAACAACCACCGGGTTTTGTAGATTCTGATCATCCTGATTATGTATGCAAGCTTGACAAAGCTCTTTATGGGCTGCATCAAGCACCCATGAAGTGGTATGAGACACTATCTGAGTATCTTTGCAAACATGGATACAGGAGAGGTACTATAGATGGAACTCTCTTCATCAAAGGACAGGAAATGACATATTGCTTGTCCAAGTATATGTGGATGACATCATCTTTGGTTCAACTAATCCAAAGCCCTGCAAAGACTTTGAGAAGCTGATGAAAGACAGATTTGAAATGAGTGCCATGGGGGAACTCAATTTCTTTCTGGGAATTCAAGTGAAGCAAGTTGAAGATGGCATCTTCATTAGTCAGTCAAAGTATGTTCTAGACATACTCAAGAGGTTCAACATGACTGACTATAAGATTGCTAAGACACCTATAGCCAGAAACCACTCCCTTGGACCTGATCTTGAGGGGGAGTGTGTAGATGAGCACTTATACAGGGCTATGATTGGGTCTTTTATGTATCTTACTGCTAGCAGGCCTGATATCATGTTTGCCACTTGCATTTGTGCAAGATATCAAGCCAACCCTAAGATGTCTCATCTTATCACTGTCAAAAGGATTCTAAGATACCTTAAAGGTGCTTCAACACTTGGTCTATGGTATCCTAAGAATCCTAACTTCAATCTGTATGCTTATACAGATAGTGATTATGGTGGTTGCAACATGACTGCAAAGTCTACATCTGAGGGATGTCAGTTTCTTGGTGGAAGGGTTGTCTCATGGCAATGCAAGAAACAATCCTATGTCTTTCCATCAACTGCTGAAGCTGAATACATTGCTGCTGCAAGCTACTGTGCTCAAGTGCTTTGGATTCAAAATCATATGCTGGACTATGGATTCAACTTCAAGGAGACTCCCATTCACATAGACCACAATAGTGCTATCTCAATCACAGAGAATCCCGTGCAGCACTCAAGGACCAAACACATTAATATCAAGTATTATCTAATAAGAGATAATTATGAAAAGGGATTAATTAAACTAGTCAAAGTTTATACAGATGAACAATATGCTGATCTGTTCACAAAGGACTTTGATAAACAGAGATTTAAATATCTTGTATCAACTATTGGGATGATCACTTTGAGTAGGTTTTTCTTAAAACTAATTCTTATTATTTCTTAAAACATGTGTGTCCTAAGTTGTCAAGTTCATCACATTTATAAGCTCTTGTTTTCTTTGGATGAAAATCTTTTTGAAAACTTCCCTCACATTTATGAAAATTTAGATCCTTCGGAAGTTCTGTTTTTAACTTTAGAAGAAAGTCATGCCTTCAAAACAAATAACTGTCTAAGAGATTTTACCTTCGAAAAAGATTTCTGATGCATCTTCCGAAGCTTAAATGACTGTCTAAGACACTTACATGTTTTCAAAGGAACTTTTTCTTCCGAAGCAAAATTAACTCTCGGAAGCTTTGTTCTTTTGTGCACAGAGATTCAAGGCTTAATTTCACTTCCGAAGCAAAATTTTCAATACTCTCACAAAATTCTTCCGAAGTCATTTTACCTCAGAAGCTTTTTCATTAAAACTTCCGAATATAATTTACCTTCGGAAGCTTTTTGACTTCCAAGAAAACTACTTTCTAAGAAAAAGTAAACTACTTTTTTAGAGGTGGGACCGACATCCGGATTTCACAGTTTATCCTCTTTCATTAAACTTTATCTGAAATCCTTTTTCACATATAAACCCGACGGTTCCCCCTCTTTCTATGATCTGCTTCTTCTTCCAAACCGAAAATCCCAAATTTCTCTCTAAAATTTCTTTCTTCTTTCTTTCTTCATCCTTAAGCTACCTTACAATGGCCAACCCCACTCATAGAAATGACCCAAACTTTGCCATGCAGCTCCATAGGCAACACAACCAGGTTGCTCTATTAAGCTCTGAGAAAGATCCTCATTTCTTAGAGATTTGCCGTTTCTTAGCTTTGTCCAACTATTTCACCTCCCTAACCATTGATCCTCCACTTTATGAGGATCATCTGTCTGAATTTTGGAAGACCTGCCAAGAGGTCGTAATGGATGGGGAGAAGGCACTGTCTGCCACAGTGCAGGGGAGAACAGTCTTCATCACTCTGACCATCATCAACATGCATTTTTAGCTGGATGATGAAGAAGGTGAGGTGTTCTTTCTCAAAGAAGCTCTTAGTCATTCTTTTGAGCAGATGGGGTATGAGGGAGATTTCTCTGTAAAGACCTTTAGGAAAGGGAAGGTCTCATCCCAATGGAGATTCCTGCTCCATGTGGTCATCCACAACTTATCAAACAAGCATGGTGGATGGGACCAGATTTATGAGGATCTCTCCTTCATTATCCATGGAATGTTTAGGGGATCAAGTTTAGGTATTCTCAATTTGTTTATACTAATGTACTAGCAAACTTAGATTCCTTAGAATATTACATGTTTCCTAGATATGTTCAATACATTCTTAACTGTGAACTGGGCTCACAGTTAAGGGGAACAAGTAACATTCTTAACTAGGACAGATGAAGCCCGACATCTTTAAAATATTAAGAAAGCCCACTGTTGGCTTCTCAGGGGTAGAAACAACCCTGGTCCTAAATATGTTAGAGCTCATTGCTCAAGATGACAACCTAGTAGCACCAGCTAGTGTTGAACCCACACCTACTACTTCCCAACCACCTACACAACCACAAATCACCATCACCTACCAAAGAAAATCCAAACGAACCCCTGTTCAGACTATTCAGTCTGTGGAGGCCCCTAAACACTCACCCATACATGAGGAAGTGGAAACTAGAGCTCATACTTCTCCTGAGGAGTAGACCACTCCTATCTCTTCAAGGATTAGTGCTGAGGTTCCTCATGCTCAGCCTAATGAGCTCATTAGCCAAATTGCCTTAAGCCATCACTCTGAGTCTCAACACTTAAGTGATCAACCTTCAGGGGACAGTTACCATCCCCACCTTTAGATCTCAACCAACCAATCCCCAACCTTGATTTCTACACTGATGAAGATCTAGGTTTCAGTGAGTACCATGATTCTCTTTTCTTTTCCTCTACTTAAAGAGAGATAAGTGCTTCTGAGGTTCCTACTTCTAGCCCCCATCAGTCACCTATTGCTGAAGTGGACACTTCTGAACCTGTTCAGGATGTCCATATGGAAGAGGCTCTCACTTTTGAAAGTGATTACATCATTAAGACCTCACCATGGCAACTTATCCCACTGACATCTCAACTGCGACAGCTAGTGGGAAAAGGAAATCCAGCAGCCAAGAACCTGAAGCTGGTGGTGAGAGAGAGGACTTTGGTCCAAAGATCTTATCCCCAATGATTCATCTGATGAAGATAAGGGGAATGTAAGGATTCCTGAAGTCTGATGCAACCCAAAACTGCCTAAGTGTTTCAGCAACATGCACTAAGTACTGAAGTGAAGAATGCTTCGGAAGAATTACACAAAGCATTAGAAAATACTCTAAGTGTAATATCTTCCGAAGCCAAGACCAATATCTTTCGAAGCCAAACATGAAGTCTTCCGAAGCTTCAAGAGACAAAGTCTTCCGAAGCTTCACTCTATGAAGACAGTTTCTTCCGAAGACTTTTAGTACACATGCTTTATCTGATGTACTATTCCATAAAGCACCCTTTCCGCTGCGTCTCTGATAAGTCACACCAACTTACAAGAGTTGGTGAAAAGGTCCATGCTTTTGGTAACTGTACATTGAGGTCTTGCGTCTGAAACTTTCCACTTATGTACTTTTCCTTTTTATAATATATAAGGATGTGAGCTATGGCATGTCATAGTCACAAGGTCAAAAGGCAGATATGCCTTTTGATCCTACAATTAGTGTCTAGTCAATTGTATCCAGCTGACTTTCAAAGTATAGCCGGCTGTAGGTTGTAGTATAAGTATTCCAAGTTCTTGTATCTTTCTTCATGCATTGTAACACTTGTAAAAGAACTGAGAGAAAGCAATATACTGCTCCCTTGAAAACTATACTTTCTTGTTCTGTCTCTTGCTTTACTTGTGTTCTTTGTATCACCTTCGGTTACCTAGTTCACTGTTTGATTAAAAGTTTAGTAATCTTCTCATTGTGTGTTGTGTTGTAATTGTGTTCAAGCCCTTAAACGATCCTGCATTGGTATCAGAGCTCAGGCTCGTGATATAAGATCTAACCATCTTAAGATCCCACACACAAAAACTAAACTTTTCAAATGGCTTCCATCTCAAAGACTGATATGGAGACTGGAACCATGAACAAATCCCCATTGATCACTCTTGATGACTTGACACCTGGTGCATGAGGATGGAAGGCTTCATCAGGTCTCTTGACTCAAGAATGTGGAATCTGTTGAATATGGACCTTTCATACCCAGCACCCCCTCTGCTACCAGTGCTGGTATGATTCCTAAAGATGTGGCCAACTACTCAGATGAAGATAGGAAAAGAGTAGAGATTGACAGGAAGGCCATGACTGCTCTTCAGACTGCTATCCCAAACTCTGTGTACAGAGGTTTTAAGAAGTGCAAGACAGCTAAACAGCTGTGGGATGCACTGAAGCTGATGTATGAAGGCTCCTCTGAAGCCAAGGAGAACAAGAAAGATCTTCTGAAGCAGCTGTTTGAAAATTTCACCTTTAAAGCAGGTGAAACCATGACCCAATAATACTTCAGGTATGTTGAGATTGTGGATACTCTTGTGGATGGAGGAGTTCCTCTTGAGAACAGAGACATTGTAAGGAAGTTCATGTCCTCACTTCCTAGGCAATGGACACACTATTGTGTGGTAATCAAGAGGACCGAGAACCTTAAAACTCTTACTCTGACAGAGTTATATGGGATTCTCAGTGGATACCAGATGGAGATGAACTTACAAGGTTCATCTGGCAACTCTAACAATCAAATGGGTTCAGCCCTTCATGTGGTTGAAAGGGACAGCATAGAACCCCAACATCATCTCCTATGCTACCCTGACAACTCACAAAAGGGTCCTTTCATCACCTTCCCGGAGACACCCAAGAGAGAACTTTACTCAAGGAAGCCCATTCCAAGAGACAAGTTCTTCTCAAGCCTTTGTGTCTGCAGATGAAAGCTATGGAAATTATCTCTTCACTCTTGAAGACCTAGACTGTATCCATCCAGATGACCTGGAATACATGGAGATAGTTCAGCAGATGGCTCTCCTCACTCACAGAGCCAAGAAGTTCTACAAGAGGACATGAAGAAGATTTCCAAGCAATGCTACCAGTGGTAAGTTTGGGTTGGATAAAAGCAAAGTTAAGTGTTACAATTGTAACCTTATGGGTCACTTTGCTAGGGAGTGTAAGGCACCTAGAGCAAATAGGGGTCAAACACAACTCAGACCAAACTACACTAACAATACCCCTCAGGCTGAGAAGACAAAGCAACATGCTGCGGTTGCTGTTGAAGAGGGAGGATTTGACTGGAGTTTTCAGGTGGAGGATGCTTCTCCAAACCAAGCATTGATGGCTGACCATGATGAAGCCAAGGTATTAGAACATCTTTGCTCCCCTGAATGCATTGCTAAAGTAAATAGATACAGGTCCTACAACCTAGAGATGAGATCTGATCTTAAGTCATTAAACATATTAAATCTGATTTTAGAAAGTCTAAAATGATTACAAGTTAAAGATAGAAGACTTGGAGAAAACCATTTCAGTACTAAAACATGAACATACAGATTTCAGAACTCAGATCCAAGATCTCATCACTAAGTTGACTGAGTGCCAGGCTGAGCTTGTGATCAGCAAAGCCCTGGCAGAGAAAAGTGTTCTTGAAGAAGAGACCTTCAAGAACATGATATCCTCATCCCTACACAATAAGGTTTGTTATC